>BCKM01000008.1:768374-799934 GCA_039545415.1 Udeniomyces megalosporus | reverse complement strand
CCCCCCCCCCCAACTCACCCCTTCTGCCGCCATCTCACCTTGCTTCCCACCATGCGCTTCGTTTCTCTTTGCTTCTTCGCTAGTTTGTTTGATCGTTCCACCCCTTCCATCGTCCATACCCTCTCACCCATCGCCTTTCAAGAGGCGTTTGCATAGTTCCTCCTACCATTAGCATGACCATCTTGACGTCTTCTTCTTCACCTTCCCAAGGAAAAAGTTTCACTCGCCTGGATCCTCGAGATTTAGAGGAGAGTTATTGACCAATGAAAAAAAAAGGGTGGAGAGAATTGACATGAAATCCCAAAGAGTTGGGAAACGGACTTTAAAAAAAGTGGACAAAAAGCAAGTCAAAACTACAACGATCCTCCTTCGACATTAGTCCCACGGCTACCACCAAGACCAGCAACTTCTGCTCTAGCTCTCTCCATCGATTCCTCCGCTGCCACTTGTGTCGCCATCGAGGGAGGTTGACCAACTACGTTCCCTTCCCTGTCCCCGACCGTTGCCTCCACACCACTGCTGCCGACCTCGGAACTGGGACCTGTCATCTTGTCCTTGTCGTCTTTGGAGACGACACCAGCGGTTCGACAGTTTGGGCAGTTGTTTCGACCCGTCTCGAGCCAAGTATCGATGCAGGTCTTGTGGAAGACGTGTCCTAGGAACAGGTAAGAGAAGGTTTCGGACGAAGCAAGAGGTGGACAGGTATGTCAGCGAGCGAACATTGCGTTGGGTTTCTGGCATAGACATTCAGGAAAGAAAAAGAAGAAGAAGAAGAAAAAAAAAAAAACGAAGCAGATGGACAACGTACTGCAAGAAAGGATTCGGCAATCTTCTTCTGGTTCGTAATCTCCCAAACAAACGCAGCAACGATCCTAAGATTTGTTCAGGAACATGTGATGACCGAGAACGTGGGAAGAGGAGGACGTCGGTTTGATAAGCACGTAGAAGGTGAAAGGGAGGGGGGGTTGGATGAGGGAGAGAGGAGAAAACGCACGACGGTATTGGCGAGAACTTTTCCTTGTTCAAGGGCCGAGGTGATCTGAGAGCCCTTGATGATCTCCAACCCTGAATTCTCGATCTCAGTCGTTGACACGGTTGGTGGTTTGACTTGGCCAAGCAAAGCAGCTAGTGCCCTGTGAGTGGAAATGACAGGAGAGAGAGGAAGAGAGAGCGATCAGATAAGATTGGTCCAGGTGATGAGAATGGACAGAGGGCGAATATAGCTTACCAGAGACCCTCGTGTTCGTCTTGACCTCCCGCACCGCCTCCACCCATGAAGAGACTAGGCGCGAGCAAAAGTGGATGACCTTGGTCATACAATCCGCCAACGATGAACAGTTGGAAGGTTGATGTATCTCTCTCTGGTTCTGCTGGTGTTGCTGCTGCCGGCGCTGCGTCCGGTCCTGAGACCGCCGATGCCGATAGGATCCCGGACGAAGATGCGGTGGATTGAGAAGCTGCTGTCGAAGATGATGATGGTACAGAAGGTACAGCTGTCGATGTTGAGCCGACGTCATTGCTGTTGTGGCTGTTAGGACCCGAGGAAGGAGAAGAGACGTTTGAGACCACATCTGCAGCTCTTGATGACGATCTTCGAAGCACAGCGATAGCTCTTCGAACGGATGAAGCAAAAGGTGTAGATAATGATGAAGAAGTTCCCACTGTCGGTGAAGACGAAGAATTGGAAGGTGATGTGGTCGGGACGGCGAGTGATGTGGATGATCGATCGGCGAAGATTGATGGTCTGCTAGTCGTTGTGTCCATGGGGGAACCACCTTGTCTCATATTCAGATCTCCATGCCTATCCTCCGTCGAACCGCCATGACCTCTACCACTCTCTTCGGTCGATGAGAAAGTTTCTCTTCTCGCCTCACTTCCGACTGAAGAAGAAGCCCTTCGTCTGGCACTACCACCCAGGAAAGATCGAGTCCTATCCACTCCAGAAGATCGAGCAGTCCTGTTAGTAGGAGGAGCGACTTCCTCTGGAGAGAGGTTGAATCGACGAGTAGCTTCAGCTCGAGTGATGGAACGAACGCCAATGATGACCATTGGTGTGACGAGAACGGTTTGAGGGGTCTCGGGTGACGTTGATTCCGTCGATACGTTTGGTGAAGGATCAGAAGAGCTCACTGGAGCGGCGGAGGCGGAAGTTGAGGATATGTTGTTGATTGACTGATCTGGGCCATTTGGGAAGGCACCCGGATTAGAAGCGAGTGAAGTGAAAGGCGTTGAGGAGGATCTTTCGGCATCAGAGCTCGAGTTAGGCGATGGCGTGGGATTGGGATTGGGATTGGAAGAGGCAGCAGATGGACTCGCCCGACTCGAAGCGATGGTTCCCACCACGTCTCGAGGAGAGAATCGATAGACTCGAGTCCAATTGAGTTCTCGAGGAGGTGTGGGTGAAGTTGATTGAGAAGGGGGAGATGCGTTGGCGGGAGACGACTGGGATGGGTTTGAGGTCGACTGTTGAGGTTCAGCCGTAGCTACATCTCCCGTTGATCCAACTCCAGCACTGTTTGTTGCTCCAGATGAACCACCCACGCCAGCACCTTCGTCACTCTCGGTTGTGGCCCGGTCCGCCTGAGCTGGTAACCCATTGTACTCCCTCAACGCAACGACGAGATCCGCGTGTAGCGTATTGAGGAACGCCTCGAATGAGCCCGGAGCGGGTGGGTTATCTGTTGCGTCTGGTCCGTTGAGGATAGGCATAGATGTCGGCAGCGGGGATGCATTTGACGATGAATTTGACGACGACGAAGAGGGATCGGTCGTTGGATGAGATGGATATGACGACGTAGGTAGGGTCGAATTAGTCGTCGAACTTGGAGGGATAGTAGAAGCATTCGCGGAAGTAGCAGTTGAAGACGGCGACTCTTCTCCTCCCGACGAAGACAGTGCAAGCGGTGGTTGACCTTGATCTTCTCTTCCTCGGTTCGCCAACACCTCGGCCATGTACCGTCTGAGCGCATCCTCCGTCCCTTCCTCGGCTCGATTCGCTGGGACCGGATGCGTCGACGATCCTCCACCCGGAAGCCTCTGTTGGATTGCTCTCCTCAGACCGGCGATCATCGTTCTTCTTCTCTCCGTCGGGGAACTCGCTGCTGCGGAGGCTGGATCTGTCGAGGTTGTGTTCGTCGTCGAAGTTATCGGTCGAGTGATTGGAGCTAGGAGCGAACTTGCCGTAGCTGCCGTCGCCGTTCGGAGGAGACCAGAGAGAAGATGGGCTTGCTCCTCTGGTGTCGGACCTCTATGATCTTCTTCTTCTTCGTCCTCTGATGAGGAGGAGGAAAACCCACCAGCTTCAGATGCAGCGGCTTCAGCAGCGGCTTCTTCGGCTTGACGAGCAGCTGAACGACGAAAGAAGTTTCGACGACGGGGGATGATAGATCCTCCACTGGTCGGAGTCGAGGAATGACTGGCGGGATTTGATCTCTGTCGAGAGGCTGACGAGGAAGTGGAGGGAGTGGATCGGGGGCTTCTTGCGTGTGTTTGGACCAGACCTTGAACCTGGAGGCAAGAGAATGAAAAGGATGTCACGTATAAAGTTAGACCTGCAAAGCCCGGCAAGTGAATTAGACGGACAGATATGGAAGTCGAGGAACGTACGATCAATGAAGTCCCAGTGGGGAACGGCCTGATAGGTGGAGCTGTTGTTGTCGAAGGGGGCGGTGGTCCGGGAGCGTTGGCTGGTAGAGGAACCGCCTGGGGGGTAGGATGAGCAGACATTGAGGATATAGCTGGAGGAATTGAATTGACAGATGTTCGGCCCTCTCCAGCGGTCGATCCTTCGGCGCGAGGCTCCTCTTGCATAGTCCTAGTCGTGTTCAATCCGGTCCCTTCTTGACTTGGTAGATTTTCTACGCTGCCCACTGTAGTTCCACTCGGAGCACCTGATCCATCAGGTCGGATGCCCTCTTCAACCAGCGGCACCTCAAGTCCTTGATCCATCGTGACCTCTCCTGCGTCCCCCGCCGATACTCCGGGGGCCGACAAATCTGGTAGCATGGTATCCGATTCTGGGTTTTCTCCCATCAGCTCTCGAGCAACCTGAGAAATCATCGAAAGCGCTCTCTGACGAGGAGAAAACAATGGATCCTCCTCCGGCGGAGGGGTCCTAGCGAGGAGGTAAGGGTAATCGGTTGGTTGAGTCGGTAGTGGTTGATCTGAAGAGGTAAGTGGAGTGGATGTGGTGGAAATTGGAGCAGAGAGAGATAGAGGGGAGATGCTAGGTGTTTCGGACAGGGCGGATGATTGGATGAGTCGAGGTGGAATGCGAGATGACGTTGGTGCTGATATCGACGACGAGTTGCCATCATCCTTCAGGTTGTGGCTGTCTTTGTCAATAGAGCTATAGAGCGAAGACTCAGCCACTGCTGATGACTGGTCATCCTCGATCTCGTCCGATCCCTCCAGCCTTCTTCTCTTGTTCTCGCCACTACTACCACCACCTACGCTTGATCGGTTCTCAGCCCTATCAGGGTGCTGTCGAGGATCCAAGTTGGAGAGAGAAGACAGGGTAGATGAGGATCGAGCTCGTGTGCGTCGGCCGTGTGCGGTGGTGACGGCGTCTTCTGGAGGATTGTCGTTGTCGATGATGGAATCGACGTCCATCGAAGAAGCAGAAGGGGAATACTGGGAGGAATCCCCGTAGGTTGAGCTAGCTTGGCCCATAGTTTGAGTGGTGACAGATAAGGGAGGAAAGCGTGTGGGTGGGGATAAGGAAGGGGAAGGAGGACGAAGGGGTGCTGACGAAGATACTGGGTCGTCTCAAAGCTGGCGCAAGAAGGCTAATTATTTTCTGTGGGAAGCAGAAGAGGATGAGTGCCGATGGATGAGTCTGGATCCGTTAGGGTCAGTGCTGGCCAGGTCAAGGACGGCTGTCAGGTCCAGGCGGATTGAGGGGTTCGAGGTTCTTGTTTGGCCGGCTGAGGGGGATCGTGTGGTGAACGATGAGTCGGGTGTATGATGAGACTAGGGGTGCTGATGTAGTGTTCTGATTGGATAAGTTTGTCTGATGATATGGCGAGATTGAGAGACGTAGGACTTGTCGTGGTGGATGGGTCTATCAGTCAAGGATCCAGGGAAAGTGAAGTACCCGGACGGCCCCTCGTCATCAGTCATCATTCTTGTCGATCTACCTCTCATCGCTCGCTACTTCAGCTTACGTCCTTCACGACCAAAGGAAACAACAGCATCATAGGAGAGTTCGTTCAACCAAGACCTTCAGACCATTGACCTCATCATCATCATTTCATTCGACCTCAACGACAGTCCTTGCGGTCCCAACCGACGCAATCTATCATCATCTTATACAGCAGGCTTCGTCAATCCACGCAAAGAAATGTCGTATCTGCCATTAGAAATCAAGGAGAGAGCAAATTGGTGTGAAGATAGGTAAATACCAGTCCAGAACACGGCGTGCAGTTCACGCTCGATACGATGTTGAAGAGGAAACGGAGTACAAGGAGACTTACACGACTTCCTCGATCTTCTTGAGATCGTACTTGAGCGAGTCAAAACCTATAGAACGGTGATTAGCAAGAGGGGTGGGAGACGGATCAGCGACTCATTCATAGAAACCCATCTCCTGCTTACACCCCTAAGCATCACAAAGAAGTCTAGGTGTCGTAAAATCACTAACGTCTTCGAAGCGAGTCGTTCTTGAGATTCAACAGTTGGTAACCCGCAAAGAGTTCACCAACGAAGCTCGAAATCTTTGGGATGAAACTGAAATTGCCCAACGTGACTGAGTTGACGGCCAATCGAGACTGTCGACATCCAAAGGGAGCAGGGCGACCGTATGGTTGATTAGAGCTATCGTAAGGGATTCAAGGTATGACGATAGACACGAAGAGAAGCAGAGGAGGAGGAATGCCGATGAAGACGAACCAGCTCGTTGACACAAGAGATAACCGCATGAAGATAATCCTCTGGAGTCATGGCCAAGCGTGATTTCCAAGCTGGATCGAGCTAAGCATTCCAAGATGTGTCACTCATGTATCAGCCAGTCTCCTTACATATAATCAGGGCATGTGGCGAGCAAGGATCCGGCTTACACCTAAGAGGTCGGAGACTTTATCCATGGTGATGAGATCCTCGTTCAGTACGAATTCAGCAAGAACAGCTGCAAATACAAGGGATTGAAGAGGTCGAGTGTAGAGTTGTTGCCATCTGAGCCGGTACGATGACGCAATGTCAGGAAGGAAGCAGGGACCATTTCGTCGTGAGTACGTCAAGATACTACATAAGCTTTAGCAAGAGTGCGATGTCGACAAACTTGAAAAATTCATTCTCTGGAATCAGCGAAGCGACATGAGCGATTGCTGGTCGAGTAGCAGCAAGATGCTCGTTGATAGAATTGGCCAAGTCCTTTACTGCACATAGCACGCACACACCACACGACACAAGTAAACATCAGTCAATGAGGTGATTCCTACACTGTATCAATTCGACTGGCATAGCTGATCCCACGAACGCTTGGGTTCAGGCGTAGCATGGATCCGATTGACGATTGCTGTGACGGTTCTCGATTGCCGATCGAGGTCTTTGATGCTTTCCTTGATCTTCTACTCAAGTCGGGAGATGATCGTGAGGGTATTGAATAGCACGTGCTGATGTCAGTGACGCGATATGACTGGCCAGGGACAACACGTTGAGGTACAGAGAGGACGATTGGAAGAGTGGATGGGAGGTAGATCGTCGACAGTACACTGACCTCTCGGAGCTCAGACTCCTGCTCGAGGTTATTGTTGATTTTGAGGAGAATTGAAGAGAGGTCGTCCATGCTGTCGGAGGACGAGTTTGGTAGGTGAGGGGTAGAAGATGCAGAAGGGCGATCGTCTTGGGTCTTCCTGGGTTTCCGGTGGTACCCGGCCGGCGAAAGAGGGAGGCAAACCACCTCTCAAAATTCTCATCTTGACATGATTACTGACTTTCAGTCGCTTGGAAGCAGTAGTAAGACGTTCCGCAGATTACATTTTGATTCGAGAGGAGCAGAAAGATCGGGAAAGGAGAAGACATAGAGGTAAGGGAAAAGAGAAGAGAGATGAAAGAGCAGCGAGGAAAAGAAGAGAGAAGCGAGCGATAAGAAAAGTGAACAGGCGTGAAAAGTGTTGAGACATTTGACAGAAATAGATCTTGTGATGAAGAGTGTGTGCAAGCGGGGACGAGTGAGCGGGTTTCAGGATCAGAGGCAGGTACGAGAGGTGACAAGCGATAGATTTCACTCGAGAGTGAGACAGCGGTGGAGATGGAGCCAAGGCAAGACGATAGGAGGGGGGCCGGAGAGAAGTGCGAGAAAAGGCAGCGAGTGAATAGAGATGCCTTCCTTCAGCCAGCCACAAGAGACCAAAACGACCCTTGCTTAGGGCTGGGGGTGACCGTTGTACTTTCCGAGCGCCTCGTCAGCCTGAGTGAGGTCGTTCTCCGTCAGTCTGAGGCCACCCGAAGGAGTTGAAACACCAGAAGCGACCGAGGACGATCGGTCTCGTCGAAGGACCAAGGGGAAGGGGTAATGCTCCTCCTCTTCGTCGTCCTTCTCGGAGGTCATCGAGTGCCAGACTAAGGAAGAGGTTGAGAAGAGAGTCGAGTTCAGCACAAGTGCGAAGGTAGATGGATCGTGATGCGAGGTGGCCTCACATTTGCCTCCCATGTAGTCTGAAGTACCGAGGTGCTGCATCTCCTCGGTCAGGGTGCCCATGTCTGTCGAATCGACGCAACCAAATCAAGAAAATATTAACCTGAGGGCCTGAGGGAACCTACGAACAAGAGAAGTAGGACGAACCTCCTGGGGTCATGGCTCCGCTCCTGAACCGAGGGCTTCCAGGCTCGCTCATGGGTCTGCCAACCTTGTTGATACCGTGGAAGTCGGGCTCCTCGTCATCGAACGACTATATCAAGCCGGCACACATAGGCGGAGGGTGTACAAGGAAAACACAAGCCATTAACAACTTGTCAACATTGAGCGAGACTGAAGGACCATGTCAGGCGTTACTCACGTCGGGGTAAGCACGCCTGAGAGCGAGCTGTCGAGCCTTGGCGTACTCGAGCCCGAGCGACTTCCAGTCAAGGAGATCGGAGAGACGTTCGGTTCGGTTTCGCTGGTTGATACGCTGTCGTCGAGTCTTGGTGACGAACGAGAACATTTGCTCCTGTGGGTCGAGATGGTACGGATGGTGGAACGAGATTGGAAGATGCAAGCCAAACGATGAGCAACATGCAACAGGAAGAGGGAGAGAAATACACAAAGGGGCCAAGACGAACGGCCAGCTGGTTGCACGAGTCTTCAACACTCTTCATTCTTCGATCGACGATGTAGATACCGTAGTCTTGAGAGTTCTCGATGAGCTCGTCCATGAAGCATCCGAAGCCCGAAAGGTTGGTAGTGATGGACGGGATGCCCATGACGGTGCACTCGGCGGGAGTGCTGATGAGAGAAAGGCGGGGTCAGTCTATCGAGTGCGGTGACGGAATAAGCCAAGGTTAGATGGTCGCGACTCACTATCCCCATGGCTCGTAGTAGGAGGGGAAGACGCCCATGTGGCATCCTCGGACAAAGTCCTCGTAGTCGAGACCAAGGATGGGGTTGTTGGAATTGAGGAACTCGGGATGGAAGATGACCTAAGACGGGGAAGCAAGACAGGTAAGCGAGTAATCAAAGCATCCGAACGCAGAGCGAACGAACCTTGACTCGATCAGTCTTTCGGTTGAAGAGCTGGACACGTCGAATCTGGTTCAAAACGGGGTCGGCAGCGTCGTCGGCCATGTTGTGGGTAACGATGGGAGGAAGAGAGTTCCTCTTGAGGGCAAAGACTCGTCTCTTGAGCAGGACCTTGTCCTCCTTGGAGAGGAGCTTGTCATCAGACAGGACCTCAGTTCCGTGCTCTCTGAGAATGCCAGGTCGGATTAGGCGGTCGATGAACATTAGCATGGGAGCGATTCGGGTCACTTGTTCGCGACGACACAACGACTCACCCAGTGTATCGGGCGGCGTGCTCAAACAGCCGGTTGCCGACTTTCTGCTGGATGATATTAACAGTCTCCTGCAGCTGCTTAGTGACGGCTTGACCCTTGAGGGCCTCGATGGTGTATGAATGAGTGGCGGCAGGCATGATGATGAACGCGACGACGGTCGTCTTGGATCCCATCTTTTGAAGGAGGTGGTTGAGACCTGGTAAAGTGAGGACATCGTTCCGGGTTGGCCATCAGTTTGGGTGTGAAGAGGTGCTAGGAAGCCGGAGCACGACAAGGAGGAGACTGACGAGCGAGTGACTCGATGAACATGTCGACACCCTTGTTCCTGTACTCGTATCGACCGGCAGTGAAGAGATAAAGGGTATCCTCTAGATCGAAATCATAATGTCCGTAGAAGTGACCTCGAATGAAGTCGTTGATCTTGTTCTTTGCGATGGCGTGCATGTTCTGGAACTCGTGCATGGCAGAGAACTTGGTAACGTTGAGACCGTTGGGAACGACTCCGTCTAGGCAAGGGAAGGAAAAAGGGAGGTTAAACCATCAGCTTACATCAGCTTGCTGCGTTCAGGGTCGCTCGTGGAAGACAATGAAGACGAACCTGGCTTTCGCTTGAGAAGATGCTCGGACTCGTAAGCGGTGATGTGCGAGACCGTGGTGAAGACATCAGCACAGTGAGTTGCCGATCGCTCGATGCAATATCTATCGATGAGACGACACATGTCAGACGTACGTCAGTTCAAGCCTTGGGTTTCACAAGAGAAGATTGGCGCGACTGACCGATGGTAGATTCCTCTCTTGCCTGCCTCGTGATCGACATCAAAGTATTGCAGGTTGTTGTAGAAATCGACGCTTCCAGCACAGAGGTATCGACCGAGGAGGGTGGCGTGGGTGGTGAAGATGGTAGTGACATCGATGTGTCGCTTTCGGCAGAGTGGGATGGCGAGTCCGGCCTGCCACTCGTGGAAGTGTGCGATGACGGCGGACGAAGTGTGATGACTGACGAACTGGGATTGAAGCGCAGTAGAAAGCCCATGGATGTCAGAGGGTCGACCAGACGAGAGGCTCTACGAGGGACAGCTCTCACCTCTCCAAGGAACCACGCAACGAGGTAACCAAAGACGATGGTCTCGTTGGTCTCGTGGTCGTTCGGCGGCGAAGGGATACCGGCAATGCTCCAGAGGTCGGCCTTCCACTCGTCAAGTCTAGCATATAACAAAGATGAAACAGTCCGTTAGCACACCCAACTCGAAGAGATGAAGGCTTGCGACATCAAGATATTCTGCGAGGCACATACCGGTTGTAGACTGATCCAGTGTCAAACAGAATTACCCTCGGGGCACCCTCGATGAGCCAAGTACCATAGATGAGCTTGACACCTCGCTCTTTCATCGAGTTGAGCGCCTTGGCGAGGGGACTCCCTGGCTCTGGCTCCACGGAGTCGACTTCCATCTAGATTTTGATCAGGCAGCACGGGGCGAGAGAAAATCAGTCGGTGCATGTGTGTTTTAGAGAGAGAGGAGTGATGATCGTACGGGAGCCGACTGAGGGGAAAGAGAGCCAGGTCGAAGAATCAGCGTTTAGGTTTCGACGAGATCACACGCCAGTCCCGCTCGCTTGAGCTGGGTTCAAAGTCAAAAGGCTAGCCCAGAGAGACTGTGGTCTGAAGCTCACCTTGTAGGAAAGGGGACCAATGAGAGTGTACCTCTTGCCGCTGAAAGAAGTTGACAGTCGTACGACCAAAGAATCAGCGATCACGGTCCGATGTGACGAGGTGTCCTGGAGTCTCCTGCTCCCCCGAAGGACGCCGCGATGGGACTCACTATTCGGCGCATGTCACTGGGGCCTTGGTCTTGATGACAGTGTAGATACCTCCGACTGATCAGGAACGAAAAATTAGCTAGTCAGCTTCTTGATAAGTTCGAGGAAGGGGTCATCGCAAGACGAGAGATGGCAGGGAAGTTCGGTGCGGGAAGGAAGTCGATGCTTCCTTGACGATGCGGCTTCTGATCGATGCGAATTTTGGGACAGCGAAGTGGCCCATCGAAAGTCAAGGATGATGATGATGTACATGCAAAGCAGTGATTGACATCTCGTAGCAGCTGGTTGAGACATTCAGGCTGAACTCACCCTTGTTGGCGACCTCCCAAGCGCATTCGAAGAGGAGGGCATCGTCGACAGTACGAGCTGGAGTAGCCATATTTTATGAGTGGATGTTGAGGGTTGATGGGTGATTGAGGCGAAGAGAAGAATGGAAGAGGAGGAAGTTGAAGTTGAAGCTGTTGGAGGGGAAGAAGCCGAGGGGGGGGGGAAGACGAAATCGGCAAGAGCGGCCGGAAGAGAGAGATGGGGATAGTTGGGGAAGCGAGAGCGTAAGGCGTGCGAGGAAGCGAGCGAGGGAGAGAGAGCGTGGGTGTGCGTGCGTACGTGAATGAGCAAGGGAATGTGTTTGCGAGTCAGATGATGGTTGTTAAGGTAGGAGAGGAAAAAGGAAAGGGAGACAGAAGGAAGACCAAGGGACGAGGGCCCTTTGCCCCCACGAGGGGTCCCCTCCATCTTTGTTTCCCCCACAAAGCTCTTCTCCAAACGAGAGAATCTCGACAGACTATACAAAAAAAAAAAGGACTAACTCGAGGATCCGGGCAACCGTTCGGATAGGGCAGGAGCGAGGTGGATGGTCGATTGAAGAGAAGGCAAAGAGAAAGCGCCAGGGAGAGGGAAGGAGGGAGAGAAGGGCCGAGTCGATTCCCCCTCAGAGACTCAGGTCGAAGGGGAAAAAGAAAACCCGGGTTAGCTTCCTTTACTGATGACGTTTCCTCGCCCTGCTTTTTTCCCTTGGGGAGCTGATGTGAGCTCGTATTTCCTCCTTGTATCTATCCTCCAGGAAATGTATACCTCGTCAGAGCAGATTGGCTCCACATGGTGTGAAAGTCGATGCAATTGCCTGGGTCAAAACCAGTGGGGGAACTGGTCTATCTTTCTGCCTGCCCCCTCGCATCTTGTCGTGACAGCACTTGAGGGTTAGGTTCAGCATTGGAGAACACGAGATAGAGGCTTCCTCACTTTTCATGTTCAGGTGGGATCTGTCCAAAGTCTCGCGAAGCCAAGAGAGTTGGAAGATTATTGAATTTTTGTCTGCTTTTCGAGGCTCATGTTGACCATGTGGCCATTATTTTTCTACATCTGGCCTGATCGGGGGCTCTCGTGTTTCCAACTAGATGAGCAAAGGTTAGTATTCGACTTGATCCTCCCTGACCGTCCTTGATCCGGCTCCCGACACGCAGCATTTGGAGGGCGGGGATTCACGTTTCATTCCGATCTCACATCGGTTCCACCCTGACGGATAAATTGCGAAAGATGAAATAACAGGAGGGGAAGGGAGAGAGAGACCTCTGATCGATACGCCCTCGAGCTGACTCTCTTGGTGGATGATGTGACTATACGAGAAGCTGCAAAAGTGGCTGGTCCTCAGCAAGGGCTAGAACTAGGGGTGGGAAGGCAGCAGAAGGAGGAGGAGGACGAGAGGGGGCGTTTCGAAAACCCCGAGGGAAAAACTCGAGAGGCCTGGATCGATCTGCTGCGGATGTTTCTCTTTTGGTTCTCTCTCCTCCTCTCTCCAGGTTCGATCCTCCTTCCAACCTCGTTTCAACCATTCCCTCTCCGACATCAACTTTCCAACATCTGCCTGTCGCTCCGCCGCCGCCTCGACCCTTCCCGCATACATCACATATCCAACGCGCATATATCCTGATCCTAGTCCCCTCGCCCTCGTTCCCTCACAGTCGAAAGACGCCTCTTGATTCACATTCCTTTCAATCCCATCAACTACATATCCTACCCTACCCATGTCCGACAAAAAGGCCAAAAAGAGCAGCGGAATCTTCTCTAGGAGCAAGAAGGAACCTGGTCAGTCCTCTCTTGGAGTTTTCCAGCTGTTGAAACATCGAGTTTCCTCCCTTCCACTTACAAACTGAAACGCCTTCGTCTTTGTTCCTCTTGGACTGACACTTCCTTCCCGCCCTGTTTCCGTCCTTTCCCTGCTGCTGCTCTGTCGCTTCTTTGTCGTTTCTTTGCCCAAACCAATCTCTCGTTGTCTTGTTCGCATTCATCCTCTCGATGTCTCCCCCAAATCCGCCTCGCGCTCAATCCGGCGTTTCCCTCTTTGACCGGTCCTTCTTTCGATCGAACCTCTTCTCGCCGCCTCGCATCGCACTTCTCCCATCAAAGTCACCCACATCGACAAATCTTCCATCAAGCCCGTCACCGTCTCGACGACCACCCTCCTTTCTGCTGCACACCAAGCAGCTTACACTTCTATCGCCTCGGCTACTCCTTCCCCGTCGGTCTTGACGTCTTCGATCTCCGCTTGGCCGACTTCCCCCCAAGCCCCTTTACCATCTGACTCCCAGGGGATGATCCCCAACCACCGGGACTCCACCTCGGCTGTCAAGCAGGTCCCTTGGAACGACGTCTCTGCTCACCTCGCCCACTCTCAAGACGTTCGACGATCCCACTCCCCCGTTCCCAGTCAAGGCAAGAGCGCCAGCTCGATCGACCTTGCCCTTCAGGCTCCGAGCATGATTAGCACAAAGTCGGCCCAGAGCTCGACTAGCTCCAACGGCGTTTCTGGCGTGCTTCCCAATGGTTACGTTAAAGAGGAGGGAGAAGAGAAGAAGGGCTCGCTTAGCAAAATCTTCGGAAAGCGACGAAGTATGCAGCCGACTGCCAGGTCCGTCTCGAGCAGCTCTTCCGTTGTTACCCGGAAAAGCATCGATGGGTCGACGAGGAGTGAGATCAGATCCGTCAGTGGAAGCAAGTTTGGCAAGTCTGTCGACAACCTCACGATGTTGGGTGAGCTATCTCCTCCTTCTGCTGCCGTATATCACCTGGCTGCTACGTTCTAAACTCTATCTCGCCTGTTTTCGCTCTACAGGCGCTCCTATTACCGAGGGCGGACCCTCAACCTCACCTTCCGTTGCCCCCAAGCTTACCACCATCCCCGCGACCCCGCTTGGAGGATCTTTCGACCAATCTAGTCGACCATCCCCTCCAATCAGAAACGACTCGCATATCTCGGAGTTGTCGGTTTCCAATAAGTCGACCAAGTCTGCCTCGTCCAAGAACCGAAAGCACATGTCGACCGATGGTTTCTCCACCATCTCGAATGGTACCTCCTCCTCTTCCTTCTTTTCTCGCAATAAAGAAGCTCCTCCCGCTTCAAGCGCCAATGGAGGTCTCGCAACGATCCACGCAGGCTCATCTGGCAAGACTGTGCCCATCACTGCACCGATCCGACTTCGAGTCTATATCGATCATCCGACCACCGAGCCTCTCTACATTACCGCCACACCTGGAACCGAAACCCTCCGATCGCTCAAACATAAGATCCTCAAAACGGACAACGATCGATTCGTCCAGTTCCGACAGCAGAGACGACCTCCCGTCGAGCAGCGATGGGATATCACCGACAGTCCTTCCGAGGACGCGAGCAAGACGTCGTTTGACATCGACGACCGGGTTACCCTCTTCGCCGGTCACATCGACTGGCTTACCGTCTCTCAGTCCAAGCGCCAGTTCGAGAAGACTAGGACATTCAAGTCAATCATCTCCTCCCAGCCGACGACACCCATCCTCTCTCCTCCCATGGATCTTCTCGATCTCGTCTCTCTCTTCCCGGACACCAAGGAGGCCGCTGCAGCGAGGTTGAAGGGCGTTATCGAGCTTGTCCTTCGAGTCCACCCTGAGGGAACCGTCCCTGTGCTTCTCAGCTTCAGTGACCTACCTGACCAGCCCGTCGTCATCGACATCGGGGACGAGATGACTATCGCCAAGGTCAAATCGAGGATTGGTGAGGCGAGAAAGCTCGTTTATCGAAGCATCTCGGGAGGTACGACCAGGCTTGCTCCTGAAGACTTCTTCCTGTTCAAGGTGAGAACTTGCTTTCTCGTCCCTGCTTGGTTGATCATCCATTGACGGAACCATCTCTTCGCAGGCATCACACCCTCGGTTCAGCGAATCCCCCCTTCCGTTCGATATCGATCACTTCGAGGGTCTCGCCCCAGGCATGCTCTTCGACGATGAGGAAGAGAAGTTTGGCAATCATCCATTCATCATCGAATCTGGCCTTAGCGATCCAAAAGTCTGGCTCAAGCGAGTCGAGCTCGTTGCCTTTTTGGTCAGTGACATGGAGGAAGAATTTAGGGACAGTCTCAAGAGTTCGTAATCATCGTCTGAATTTTCAGTGAATCGCTTCGCGGCAACCTCTGACGTCCATATCTCGATCATTTGATCTTTACAGTGAAGAGAATCACTTCCGAGAGGGAACCCTATTCATCCAACCCTTCTCAGTACGACCTCACCAGCGCCAATCTCACCGCCGCCAATCTCAACCGACATCATCCTAACGGATCCGAGTCAACTCTCACCTCGCGAGACGTTCCATCTGCTGCTTCTTCGTCTCGAGGAGTCCGACCTCCAGGTTCGCCTCGATCTCGACCTGTTCAGAACAGTCGGCCTCCTTCGAGTGAGAGCGATCCTCGATCCCGAATTCCCAGCGGTCAGCAGTCCGCTCCTCGCTCTCGACCTGAATCGAGGAACGACCAGCGATCGAACCGAAAGCCCGACTCTCGACCAATCACTTCTCCTGTCGCTCACACCTCAACCCTGCCTTCGTCGCACTCTCGAGGTCCCTCTCACGACCTACCTCAGCATCAGTCATCGGTTAGCTCATCCAGCAGCAAGAACAAGCATGCTTCCATCCAGCCTGCTCCCCGAGCTCCGATCCCAGAGAACCAGACGTCTCAGTCAACTTCTGTCCCGAACCTCAACGACATTCTACGAGGCAAGGTCGACAAGCGACACGCACCCTTTATCCAAGGCGGCGGTTCGTATTCTCCTCAAGAGCTCTCCCCCTCGTCTTCGCCTCGCATCAATCCTGTCGTCCAGGATCAATCCGACACGGACTCCGATGAGGAAGGTGGTCAACTTTCCAAGC
Organism: Udeniomyces megalosporus; assembly: GCA_039545415.1. Classification (NCBI taxonomy): domain Eukaryota; kingdom Fungi; phylum Basidiomycota; class Tremellomycetes; order Cystofilobasidiales; family Mrakiaceae; genus Udeniomyces; species Udeniomyces megalosporus. The sequence goes on along the minus strand of BCKM01000008.1, from coordinate 783,970 downwards.
CAAAGGATCAATTCGTTCTCGCTTCCGACGTCCTCGACTCGACCAGCATGTCGCGTCAACTTTCCGGCGCTGGCTCGCTCGGCATGGACGAGATCCTTCGAAGCTACGGCACCACCTCTTCCGAGGGTCACACGAGCTCGCTTGGTCTTGAGAGTGAGACGGACGGAAAAGCTCTTCCCGTACTCGACGACTTTGGCATCGCCAATACGCAGAACGAAATTGAAGGGGGCAGCAGGGCTGCTGTATGCCTGGACGATCACGAGACTGAGCACGTCCAGCAGGTCATCGAACACGCTCAAGCCGTCTCAGGCGTCGAGCCACTTGGTAAGTTCCTAGTCGCTTGTCCCTGTTTGTTATCTGGATCCGAACTTACAATGCCCGCCTCTCTTGTCTTGTTTTCACAGCCGGTTCTTCGGGCTACGTCGTCTCTCCTACCGGCCGACCCATCTCCCCTGTTGTTCAATCTGCCGGCATCAACGACGTCCCTCGAAAGGCTTACTTCGTCCCAGCCCAAGACTTCGCCTATACCGACGACATCTCGCCTACCTCCCAACCGATTGCCCTTCCTTCGATCGAGCCCATGGGTGTACCTCGAGCATCCGACGCCTCGACCTACTCAACAGCTTCTTACGATTCCTCTTCTGACGCTCACCAGCGAAAGAGCATCGACGATGGAGACGATACCGAGCGCGCCGACACCAGGCCAGGATCGATGGCAGGTTCGGATCATACCGTCTCCGCCCCCCTGCACCAGGAGAAGCAGCTGCAGAAGGCATCTGTCGTCGAGGACGAGGACGCGAACGACTCTCGAATGGAGCGAGAATCGGACTACCTGTCGACCGAGGAGGGAGATGATAACGAGGACGAGGCCCGACGACGATCGGACTCCTCCTCTCTTCGAAACGAGACCTCCTCTTCTGCCGCCGTCACCGCTCCTCTCGCCACCAAGTTGAGCGCCCCGGTTCCTGTGCCGATCGCTCAACCCCGAAACACTCGGTTCGCCTCGACCGTCACATCGACCGTCCTCCAGCCTCTCGCTCGACCCCGACCGGCCAACCATCGACAACACTCCGTCGGTGGCAGCTCTCGCCGAACCTCTTCCTACGCCAACGCCGCCGCCAACTCTGGTTACCCGCTTCGATCCGCACTCAAGGGTGGAAGGAAGGATCCCTCCCCTAGGTTCTCGAAGGGTCCTGACTCGCCGACGGGCAACAGGCCTCCTTCGTTCGCTCGACCCCCTAGCGTTCACTCGGTCAACACCATGGTTGGCAACCGAATCTCGCGCGACATGAGCAACGTTCGACCCTTGATGCTTCGAAACCAGTCCTCCAACTCGTCGCTCAACCAAAGGAACCGACTCTCTCACCTTTCCATCTACCAGGGCAAGACGGCCAACGTTCCTCGATCCCCTCTCGCTTCGCCTCACCTGGCCTACCCCTTCCAACCACAACAACAAGGCAACCACCATCTCGGTGCCACCTACCCCGTCTCCATGGATCGACAAGGGTCTCGAATCTCGACCGACTCTCGATCTCGAAACTCTCAGGATTCTTCTGTTCGACGATCCCTTTCTTCTCATCGGGGATCTTCCCCTCGACCCATGACAGGCGATGGAGATTATCCTCCCCCGTCGCCCATGCTCTCTCCACCCACGTCCGAGTCGGATTCTGTCAGTCACAACAAACGAATGGTCGCCGATGCGAACAGGACGAAATCGACAGAGGGGTACACCCTCATCGGAGGTGCCATGTTCAAGGTCATCCTCACCCCGATGGACGCTAAGGGCGAGGCCGTTATGGCGACCGAGCAGTTCAGGAGGGCAGGTCCGCTTTACACCGTCACTGGTGGGAGCGTCTCATCATAAGTAGAGTGATGGATCCGTTGGTTCCCTGGGCTCTCGAGGTTAGGATGATGAGTGCGTATGCGCTGGTTCGCGTCGTTCAATCGTTACCTTCCTCGTATACCCTCGCTCTTTCCTTCTCCGTACACTCCTTTCTATCGCTTCGTTCTGATTTCCCGCAAAGACACGCGACACACACACACACACACACACACTCGTTCAGTCTGTCTTTTCATGTCAAATCCCCTCCTCTCTCTTATTTTTCTTTGGTAACACCTGTTTCCATCTATCCTATCTGTGACTGCTCATTTCTACATCATCTCGTATCAATTCTCTTAGCTTAGCTCTTTCCTCTGCTCACACACCTTATCTCGTCTTCCCTCTAAGTCTATCTAACTATCTGTTTAGCTATCTCGAGCCCTCTTGTTTTTTTTTTTTTATCTTATCTTATTTCTTTCTCTAAGCATTCACCTGGAGAGCCAAAGAAACTTAAAGGGCATGTTTGAGCATGTTCATCATAAAAAGCTACACTAAGAGGGATAACCCAATACGAACTGTTACACGCAAAAGGGGAGAAACGATGGCAGGATAGGGGATTGAGGTGACAAGACGATCTGTTCTTCAGACTAATCGCGATAGGAAACTCCCACAAAGGAACCTGCGGCCATGACGACGCCAGAGTAAATCAATAGTGCACCCTTGTGTCAAGAACGCCCGAACCCAGTCAGTCCATAAGCACCAAGCACCTCCAAAACCAGCCTCAAACAAAGTCGATTCACTTACGTAATTTTTGACACCATAAGCACCCACACCTGAATCCCTCAACACATCCGATTTGAGTAAAGCCGAAGCGATCGGACCACTCGAGATGTTTCCAATCCCTCTGGCGAATGAGATACAGGAGAACAGGAGGACCGTGAGGGATGGATCGTCTCGTGCGGCTGTCGAGATGAGCTTTGACCAAACCGCGCTGAATGACAACGCAAGGAGACCGCTGGTCCGATCGAACAAAAGAGGGGGGAGGAGGGGAACGAGAGATGGGAATCGGTTGAAGAGGGATAAGGATGTCAGCAACCTTTTAAAAATGCATGAACGAACCAACCGAACGCGGCTCTTCCACTGTTCACTCACAAGGAAATGACGAAAAGAATCAAAAGTGGAGCTGAATGTCCAGCGAAACCCCAAAGGAAGATGCAAGAGAGTGCTGAACCGAGGCAGGAGACGAGGATGACGAGTCGAAGTGGGAAATGATCGGAGAAGTAACCAAAGGCGAGAAGTCCTGGGACTGAGGCGGCGTTCATGATGGCGATGAGAGCGGTACCATTGGGCTTGGTTAGACCGATGTCTTCGGCGTAGGCTTAAGAGGCAGGGAAAGAAGGGAAGACGCAGGGATTGAAGATGGGGCAGACAGAGAGTCTAATCAGCGTCGAACGACTTGTGAACATTTAAGGATCTAGCAGAGGTCTCAAGCTCACTCGGGATCCAAACCGAAGGGATAAAGTTCCCCAGCGATGTGAGCAAAATCACACCCATGAAGCAGTAGAACGTTGATCTTCTCAAGAAGCTCGTGTTCAGTTTACTCGAATGATGATGAGACTGCTGAGCAGAACTATTGACGACGTTCGCTCTTGGTGGTGGGATTCTAGGCTTGATAAATGGCAGGACGGCTGCGTTGACTAATCCAAAGCCAAGACCTAGGGAGATCATACTGGCTTTGTATGAGAATCGACTGAGAAGACCTTGCATGATGAATGGGAAGATGCATCCTCCAAGACCGGTTCCTGTTTGTTTGGAAGAAGAAAAGGTGAAGGAACATGTGAGGTTATGTCAGTGGCTAACCCGCCTCTCGATGACGGACATTCGCGGTAGCGAGTGAGGATCGGGTATACACGAGGACCAGGGTGGATCCAAGCGAGCGAGACGAAAGAATCGAGATCTCTGGTTCGACTTACCTGCGTACATGATCCCAGTCGCGATTCCGCGTCGGGCATGAAACCATTGGAAGAGGAGGGTCGCAGCGGGTACTAGAAGTAAGGTTAAAATTACATGTGACGGTCACTTGGGCTTTAGCTTTGACTCGAGGTAATAGTCAAGAGTGCTAGATTGAGCTTACGGTAAAAGACTACAGCGACAATTGAAAGCACCGCGAGGAAAAATGCCACGAGGTGAGTCTTTGATAGCCAGTTGATCAGTCGACGATCGTGGTCTTACAACAACTGAAAGGATAGAAGAAGCCGATCGAGACCAGGATGTGCCATGGCTGAGAGGCAAACGCGCTACCGATGATAGACAGTGTTGCCACGGAGAGTCCAAAGCCTTGAATGTAGAATCTTTGTCGAGGCCATCGGTTGTGTATCCTTCGGAGGAGAGGGATTTCTAGGGTTAATTAGTGGGAGCGAGAATGTTAGAGACTGGAAACAATGTACTTACGGACCACAGACCACTGAAATGATCAGACATGATAGGCGACAAGAGATGGATCAGCGTAAGTTCAATCGTGAGGTCTTCGAGATTAGTGAAACGTACTGCATGCGAGATACATGAGACCAGTCTGGTAGCAGTAAGGCGCCGTCTGTCAGTCATCTGAGCAATCGTCGACCTGAGCGCTCCTACGACTCACCTGCAGCGTTGCAGCCAAAGTAAGTAGACCTTCTCCACCTTGCTCAGCAAACAGCTCTCTAGTCCAATACTGATGAAGGATACCACTGTCAACGAAAATCGAAGGATCCTCAGCAGTGATCAGAAAAGAGGAGGAAACTATGGAAACAATCAAAAGTGACGAACACTGAGAAGGGCAGTCCCCAAACCGTCAATTCGGTCACCGTAGCCGCCATCAGGAACAGCCATGCTGTCCGACCTCCATCAACAGGTTCGAGTTGCGAAGGGACTTGAGTCGTTGGCGTAGGAAGCGTAGGATCTTGCGCTCTGTCGAATTCTTCTCCTCCTTCTCGAATCGTCGATGTGCTCTTTCGGGAAAGCGCAAAGGACTCTCTTGCAGGCGTAGTTGATGAAAGACGCTCCCTTGGGCGAGACGAGTTTTGCGCATGTGGTTGGTGTTGTGAAAGGTTGGGCAGATTGTAGGGTTGAATTTCGTTTAGGTCGTCGCTGGGGTTGATGGATGACGATTCGGCCCTGAAGCCATTTTTGAGTCGACGCTCTTCCTCCTCGTGGTCTTCCTCCATGTGGTCATCATCAAATGGATTGGGAGGGACCTGAGCGATGGGCTCAATGGGGAGATGAGCAAGGTGAGGATTGTGGTGACGGTTACTGGTTGAACTTGAAGCTCGACGACGAGAGGGGAAGTCTTTGAGTTCCACGGAGGAAGACATAACTCTTTAGAGAGAATAAACTTGGGACAAGGGTCAGGGTGAAGAGCAGGTGGGCGTCTGGTAGCAGAAGGATCTGAAGGGGAATGATGATCCGAGGGGATCAATTGGCCGCGGCTGACCGCGGCGAAGAGTAACCGGTCGTGATGATGCTCGAAGCGCCCGTTTCGATGGTACAGTATCTCATCGTGCTATCTATGAGCCGATGCTGATAACCGATAGACGGAAAGGATGCAACGGGGGAGGACAGAACGAAGCGGCAGCAGGTGATAGGTGTAGGATCGATAGATCGCTCTTACCAACGGAGCGAATACTTGACGCGAGGTCTCAAGGACTCGTGGGATGTGAGAGGATGATGGATCGCTCGCCTTGTGTAGGGTCGGCAAGAGGTGGAGGACAGGGATGAGCGAGGTCTGGTGGGGTCATCGAGAAAGTCTCCCTCGATCGCGTTTGGGAGGTCCCCTCGGAGGATTCGGCTTAGGAGGGAGGGCCTTTCTTTTCTTTCACCGCTCAACCTCTCCCACTTATCGCTCTTGTCCCTCTGGTTCTCGTGCCTTTGAGCTCGTACGTCCTCTCTCCTCGCTATTCCTATCAGACCCCCCCTCATTTCGCCTACCCGCTTCATCTCTTTCACCTTCGTGACCTTTCCCCTCGGCCCTTTCTTTAGCTCACCTTTTCCTCACGTTTATATCCCTTCTTTCTCCCCGCTTCCCCTTCCCTTCGCTTCCACAGGTGGCATCCGACTGGCTGGCCTCTATGCTGTGTCCTACTCAAGTCTACCCTCCTACCTCCCCCGTTCTCCCACCTGGTTCTCAGACAACGCTACGGACGACGCCATCGACCTCTCATCGAGCGTCATCCTCCCCCTTCTCCCCACCATCCCTCCATTCTGGGTCCTCGATGACAACGAGAGATTTCTCATGGGGCTCAGCTGCTGTCATGTCGACTGATGCTGCTACAGTCACTGTTCCGGCCGAGGATGGAACAGATTCGACTCGTCGAACGTCGATAGTTTCGCTCAAGGCCTCTCCTACATCAAGTACAATTCCTGGCGCTCGCTATCCGTCGGCCTCTACATCACCTATACGAATGTCGCGTCCTCGTCCCCATTCACAGCAACTTCGTCAGCATCAGCCTAATAGTCCTTACTCGTTGTCACCCAACGGTCGATCCAGAATCAAACGGTCGACCTCGTCATCAACTCAACCTCCCCTTCTTGCTCTACCTCGATCTCGAATCTCTGAGTTCTCTACCCCTTCGACCGACCGCTCGTCGACATGGTCGCACGATACCACAGGCTCGGCCGATTCATCACTCAACGACCTCAACGGCTCCCCTGTCCAGATCCTTGAGGCACGAAGGGAGAATCTCGGCCAAGCGGGCGGATCAAAGGGAAACCAGGAGGAGAAAGATGGGCTAGGTTTGAGCCAGAAGGTTCTGATCCAGGCTGCTGCTGTGGTACCGACGTCGAACTCGAGTAGAGGAGGGCGTATCGAATCAGAGACATCGCAGGCTCGTGCCCCGCTCCAGCTTGATGTGTCTTCAGCATCCCCACTCTCGTCAACCTCCACCTTATCCACTCGTGCAACCAAATTATCCAACCAGTCTCAACCTCTTGGCTTCACTTTGTCGCCTCCCGCTGTTCCACTCCCAAACGCTACCGACACCACCACCAAAACCGACTTAATCCCCGAACCTACTTCTTCTGCTCTTGTCCATCTGAACCCAAGCCTTGTTTCCTTCATTTCTCCATCACCGGGTGGTTCCTCGAGTCCTTACAACCTCAACAAGAACTCCGACTTGAACCCTTCAAAATCGTGGGCAGAGCTCTACGCTTCCGCCATCGCTGATACCGGGGGGCCTTCGCGCCCTCTATCGTCGGAGCGACTCATCTCCCGGTCCAACACTCCCATCGCAGCTCAGTCCCCGTCCTCTTCAAAGAGGCGAGCTCGGCCAAGCTCTACATCCTTCCTCACAGCTGTCTCCGGCAATCCGCAGTCGTTAGCTCAGTCCCAGAAGCCGCAATCGCAAGATCTCCCTCCTCCCATCTCGACTGAGCCTCTGTCCTCTACTATACGATCACGTAAGCATCGAAAGAGCGGATCTATCAGCAGCATGCTCAACTTTCTGTCCCTCAGCCAATCATCTTCTACGCCTGCCTCGAGGCATCAACCTGCTATCTCCGCTCCTCGACCTCTCCCACCCCAATCCCATCCCTCATCTTCCTCTCGTTCCGCCCTCTCACCTACAAGCTCCACCCTGCGTCGTCAACGGGATCAATCCCGCTCAAAATCCGCATCTAGGTCAAACTCAATGCGGGCAATACCGTCATCGTCGTCGAGCCCTTTTGTGCCATCCGCTGACAGCTGGGAATTTGCAGTCTCCGCCGAGGTCATTGCCGTTTCTCTCTCACCCGAACGAGAGAGATTCAAACGAGGAGAATCTCACCACGTCCGAGCTCGGACTGAACCTTCACTCGGAAGAGATTGGATACCAACACATACGGCTCACCCACTCTCGAACCCCTCGACGACGACCACACCACAGACGCCAAATAGCACGCGTCAACTACCATCCTCTTATTCAAAGCCTCCGGTATCTGGCTTCATCCCTGCATCCTCGCACGCCATCTCCAGCCCGTCCAAGTCTTTGAGGACTCGCTCTCAGAGCGGACCAGCACCCAAAGCACCATTCTCGTTTGCCTCATTCACTTCCAGTCTCCTTCGGTCGCCCACCAAGAACCGATTTCCTCATCTAGCTCCTCCTTCCATCCAATCCATCAGTGCACCGTTCAACCCGCTCCATTCCAGTTCTGGAGGGCAAGCTTCGCCAGCTTTGCAAGCTCTGCCACTGGCTTCCTCAACTTACCCAGCCAACACCACACCCAACCATCGTCGAGCAGAGACTACGGACGAAGTTGAAGGAAGAACGACAAAACTCAGTCACGGATCGAAGGTGACGGTCGCAACCGGTGGACCGGGGCACTCGAGAGCGAAGTCCGCACCCTTGCAGTCAAACTCGTCTCTGCCATTTGCATCTCCACCATCATCGCCATCGCCTCATACTCCTGATCATCAGTCTGACGAGTTCGGACGACGAAAACGATCCGAGACATCAGCTACCATTTCGAGCGTCCTGCCTCCCACCCTCGCTCCCGTTCGATCCGTCTCACCTTTGGGGTTCAGCTTTGTATCTCCTTCGCCTCCTTCGTCCTCCGTTCCTGCATCGGTTCCCACCACTCGAAAGCAGCCCGATCTTCCCCCTTCACCATCTCCCGTTTTCCCCTCCTTGTCTCAGCTTCCACAGCATCCTTCCTCTTTAGCACCCCTCGGCTCTGTATGGGATGAACCCATTGTTTTCGACAAACAAACACGATTAGTCAACGCGGATACTTATTGGTCGACAGCCTCACGATCGATCACGTCTCCGAACCTCACCGCTCCCCGAGGCGACGATGTCTTCAGCAGTGAAGTGGTAACGAACGAGAGAAGCACGGCACCTTCACTCCTCTCTCGCCGAGGTGGCGGAGGAGGTAGTCAATGTACATTTGGTCAACCGAGGAAGAGGGATCGGCCTGGTCTCGGTGGAGAAAGGGAGAGCCACCCCGACGGCGACGAAGATGAGGAAGATGCGCGTTCTTTCGTTACTGCGAATGAGGATGAAGAAAGTAAGTCTCGTCGTGTCATTTGGTTCCTTACGTCCTTTCTCCGCTCGGAGCTCAGCGCTGACACGTCCACTGCCTCAGACTTGACAGCTATGGCTTCTAGATCTTCTCTCTCACGATCTTCCTCTCGGATGTCGTCTGGTGTCAATCATCGGAACCCTCATCCATCCTCTCCCATCAGAACCCTCATCGGCAATTCACGTCATCCTACCTCTTCTCATCGACGTCTGAGTCACCAACAACAGCTGGATGAATGAATCGCGAACAAAGCTTTCCCTCGCATCATCCTCGGTTCCATCCCCTTCATCTTTGTCTTTCATTATTGCTTTAGTCTCTCTACTTGCTTCTTTGCTTTCATATCTGATTCTCCATGTTGCTCCGAACCTGCTCGCTCTTTTCTGTCCTCTATTTTCCTTGCACAGGGCATCACAGTTCACACGCATACTTTCTATCAACCAACTTGCTTCTGCCTTATAGTCTTGCCTCTTTCTCACCAACCATTCTTCGTATTTCTATCCCGACTCATTCGTCCCCTCTGTCCCATCTCTTGTCTCATTCACATTTCCTTCACTCTTCTAGCATGGATTTGTTCAGACTACTTATCTCGTTCGTGACTCACAAAAAGTAAGAACACATCAAGGTAACTTCCGATCTCTCTTATCCACCTTGGACCTGAGTTTGGTTACGCTTCGATTCTGGCGCGCCTCAACGCGTTGAAACCCCCAATTTGTCCCCTTCGCTTTTCTCCTTCCCAGATACTCACTCCAGGTGCGGATGATTCAGCCAAGCTCAGCCATCATCCCATCACCAAGCGGATCGAGATCGAGTGACTGACCTTTTTATCTCATTCAAGTCGATACTTTCACGACCGTCACTACCCCGATCTTAGCTCTGAGATCATCGAACCGTTTCCCTTCCCTTCAGGCTCGTTCGACTCCCATATCGCACCCACCCACGACTTGGTTCCCTTGTTGTCAAGATTGCCCTTCCTCAACAAAATGCTACCGCCTCTCGCTAGGACCCTTCGACCCCTCCAAATCATCTCGGAAGAGCGAACGAATCGCCTCAAACGCCGAGGTCCACTGACACGTGATCAGTCAACCCTTCTTACCGATTCTCAATTGGACGCTCAGCCGTCATCATCACCATCTTCTTCCACCATTCCTTCCCATCACGCACAAATCGAGTCCTTTTGCATTCCTTCCAAGAAACCTAGACTGTCACGAAAAGCTCAAGCATGTGAGCCATGCCGAAAGTCGAGTCAGTCGTTTTCTTCCCTTCCTTCACTTCGGGCCGAGCTCCCGACATTGCCCAAGTCCATATACTCACTTCCTTCGTGGCATCACGTCTCGTATGTTACTTGACTCGGCAGAATCGAACTGTGGTCCAGTCGATTCAACTGGCGTTTGTCTGACTTGTCGGAGTCGAAGAAGGAGCTGCGTGTTTTCTAAACAACCATCGAGAGATAGAGCTTCTGGCTTTCGACGGTAAGCCATTGATAGATTCACAGCGTCTTACTGTACGTTCTCTTGCTCATGTTCCCTCGGGAACCTGATCAACGAACGATAAGACGATCCGAGCGCGCCACTCTGGCATCTCGACAGGGCCTCACAGACTCATCTCTAGCAAACGACCTACCATACGGGCCCTCGCAAATCACCACCTCAGTTGCTTCCAACTCGAGTGTTAACCGGCAAATGATGAGCCGAATACCTGGAGTAGGACCTATGGGTATGGTAGACCGATTTGGTCGATTCAGCCCTGCGAACTTGTGAGTCACTTTCATTCGGTGGTAGCCATGACTGGTCACGCTGACACCAACCGATTCCACGATACCGATACACTTAGGAATACTCCTGCTTGGTTCTCCGACCTCCAAACTATGCTCGAGCGCGTGTCACCTCAACCTTCACTAGGAATTCTCGAACCTGCCCAGCCAGACGTCCTTCCTTCTATTCGGGGCTCTTTTCCTTCTACTAAAGCGGAGGCTCTCCTCTTGGTGCGTTCTAAGAGAATAGTTCGCTTGAGCTAGGGTAGAGTCGGACTCTCAATAACACTCGACTTGTCGGTAGATGGATCTCTTCTTCGAATCGATTCACCCAACGGTGCCCATGCTGCAGGAAGACCACGTTCGAGCTCAGCTTGAACGGGTTTACGACAGCTCTATGGCGAGAGAGGTGAGTTGGTCTCATCCGCACGTCTCATCCTTTCGAATGCGGTTTCTCGATAATTGACGGTTCGAATCAATCGCCCTCATCCTCCACAAGTGCGATTCTTCGCCCTTGCTTCTCGCGATCATGGCTATCTCGATCTCTACAAGAAATCTTGCCTCTCTTAGACAAGACTCATCCGATCACCTTGCTGCGTGGGTAGCTCTCACCTCGTCTGGGCTTGTACCTCTATCATGTACGCTCAGGCATAGTGATCTTCTTCCTCCTTCTAGGGCGATGAACCATTACCGAAGAGAATGGAATGCTCCAGCTAGTCTGCCTTGCATCGAACAGAGTGAGTGACTCTGTACTCTCTCCGCTTGCCAGGATGCTTCTTAACTGCAAGACTAAAATCCGCTCTCTCGCACTTCTATATCATTTCTTTCAGTTCAAACTCTTGTCATTCTTTCCAACCTCCTGGCCGGGCTTAATCGTCTCGTAGAAGCATGGCATTTCGTGACTCTCGCTGCGCGTTTCTCGCTCCAGATGGACCTCAATCGTGAAGAAGCGACACCGAGGACAGATCATATCATCGAAGCAGTCTGGGCGAGAACATTCTGGTATAGGACCTCCCACACCTTATTCGTTTATTTTTTGCTCTCCAAGCGATCTTCGACTGACGCAACATGTTTACATCGTATCCTCTTTCGAAGGGTTGTCTTCAATACCGAGACCACGCTATCTCGCATTCTCGCTCAAGCACCTTCCCTCTCTCGACACCTTCTCCCTGCCTTTCTTCACAAATCTTTTGATCCTTCTCCCGACACCTCTCAGGCTGGATCACAATCCCTCACTCGAATCGATATCATCGACTTCGCGCTGAATGCTCTCTGTCGCCTTAATTTGATCGTATCCGAGACCCTCGAGGAGCTCTTCCCTATCGATCGCTCGCCATCATCCGACGCCATCCACTCAGGAAAGATCAATGGGCTTCGAGATGAACTCGAGAGCGTTGAGTCAGAACTTGGGGACCTGTCCGAGCTTGGGAGTCCTCATGATGAGATCTTGAAGGAAGCCGTAGCTGGGTGCAAACTACTCATCTGTGCGTCAGGCGAACGCACTGGCTCACAGCTCAACGTCTCTGACTGTACTTCATGTTACCCAGGTCGTGCTGAACTTGCTCATGAGCAGCATCCGGAAGAAATGTCTCCGTTGCTGGCCAGCCTCCATCCACTCGACAGCGCTCTAGAATCAGCTCGGACGATCATCACTCTTCGTGCTGGCCATCAACGTAGTGCCTTGACTGTTCATCGCCCCTTGTCACTTGCCCTGCTATTCGAGTCGGCCGAACCCATCTTGTACGCACGAATCAGGGCCCTGGGCAAAAATCCTCAAGGCATAGGTGAGGAACCTTTATATCTCCCTCCACCATATTCCTACTCCTGGCTTGCTCTAAAAAGAGTCTTGTTTTTTGTTTTGATGCTTCGTTCTGCAAGACGGATGCGACCGATATCTCGCCTCGATCAAGGCCCAACTCAATGCACTTGCTGCTCTCGTTTCATTGGACTTCGGAATAAATGCTGCTCAAATATATGCTCAATCGATCGTCGAGCTCTGGAAGATAGCGTCGCACGCCGGAAAAGAGGATCTAGAGTCATCCAAGATCGAGCCCACCCCCTCCAAGCATCCTTCCTTATCTCGTCTCGTAGAATCAAACCTCCCCTTCCCCAGTCAAGATCATACTCTTCTGGTTCGCTCCCCACTTAACGATCCGTCACCTTCGACCTCAGTCCCCGCGTCACTCTCATCTACATTCTCATCGACTCACGACGCAGGGGACCTCAAGACACCACATTCACAGTCATCTCTTCGAGCGTTTTCCGGAACGGGGACTGAGGGTTCTTTCGACTTGTTTCTCGATAGATCCATCATGCGCACTCCACCGACCGATCCTTTACTCCTCGCCTCGCACTACAACGTACCTGTACCCTCGCCCAATTCATCACTCGTCGGCTCCGATTGCGAGGAACCACCAGACTATCCTCAAGGTCTGGACACAGCCCACGCTACAATCGAGGAAGATCTCTTTGGATTTGAGGGAATTATCGATCAACACCGAGATCAACCGACTTCATCGACATATCCGGAATTCCAGTCAGACAGACCGTTCTACAACTACTCTCAGTTCCTCACTCCGATCTACGACGATGACGAGATTGAAGATCCATGGCTTGATAAACCTCCCGATAGCCGAAGATCATCCGGTAGTTCATCTACAACGACTTCATCATCCTTTCTTTCTCCTCCTTCGTCATCATTATCTGGATATCAGTCATCATTGATTGACGATACCATCTATCCAATGCGTCTTCTTCCTTCAATCGATGGTCAGATTCCTCCCACATCCACAACGGCAATGTCGGCGATAGCAACGGTTCAGCTTCAGCAAATCGCACCGGGGCCGGTAACCCTACCCTGTCACCCTCAACAGTCCAGCGACTCTCAAGCAGTCTTCTTCGAGCAGTCTTGGGAGCTCGGAGAATTCACGAGATTCTTTTCAGGCTCTGACTAAAATTAGGTTCATCGATTGTTTTCTTCACCTTGTAACGCACTTGCTCCTTCCCATTGATGTTGTACCTTTATGCTTGTATGTTTCATGGCTCAGTCTTTCCTAGCCTCCCTCTGCAACAGCACTTTCCATACCTGTTCATTCATGTCATACTTCTCTCGATCTCCTGTTACCTTCACCTCTCTGTCGTGAATCGTCGGACGTACATCTTTGTCCCTTCAGCCCATCTTATCTTGCTCGTCATAGGTCATCAGCTCCCGTTCCTCATCTCGTCGTCGTTTTAGTCGTATCCGTCCCCGTTTCTTTTCAACATTTTTTTTCAAGGTGAGGGGTAGGGGACGGAGGGTTTATCTAGTCAAAACAGTCTTTTTTCTTGCCACACTTCCTGTGCTGTATCGGGCGAAACTGTTCCTCTTCTCCCTTTCCCCCCCCCTCTCTTTTTTTTTTTTTTTTTTTTTTTTTTTTTTTTGATCCAAAGCCAAACGCCTCAGATCAAACTCCAGAGGACCTCATCTAATCGAGATATCTAGGTCCAACGATCCCTCCCTTCCTCCTCCTCCTTGCCATCTATTCAATCAATTGAATCTTCTCCCTTACTGCTCGCTGAGGACCAAAGTTAACTTCCTCACGACCTCCTTACACTCCTCAGGGGTTCCGACAGTGATTCTCAGACAACCCTCACATCCAACCTCATTTCCCCTAAACCTAACCACCACACCTTCACTCTCCGCCATCCTGACGTAAACCCCCTTCGCTCTCTCGTTACAAACTTTCCCTCCCTCCTCCTTGTTCTCCTCTCCCTTCTTGAGGATCTGAACCAGGATGAAATTAGCGTGGTTCCCACCCAAGATCTTGCCAACGCCGGGGATCTTGACGAGGTTCTCGAGGAGGTAGGTTCGTTGATCCAAGAGGGTGTCGACGTTCTTGGTGAAGGTTTCGAGGGCTTGAGGGGATAAAGCTGAGAGAGCTAGAGTCGCTGAGGGAGATGAAACGTTGTATGGGGCTTTGGTGTTTGACATGATTTGAATGATTGGAGGTGAAGCGAAAGCGAGACCGACCCTGTTTGTTTTTTTATGTTGGGGGAGAATTAGGGATCAAAGAAGAAGTAGTTGAAGACGAGAGAGAGGGGGGGGGGGGGGGGGGAGGGGACATCGACGACGTTGATTTCAGTCGGATTTCATCATTCTTTGGACCGTCTCTTATTCAAGCTTTGAACTTACCTGATGGCAGCCAATCCGAATCCTTTACTCAACGTCTGAGAGACGACCAAATTCGAGTACTTCTCGACGAGCGTAGCTGCGCTGAGAGCTTCGTCGGTTTCTGGATCGGGCGTTCCAGCGAAATCGATGTAGGCTTCATCGACTACGACGAGTCCGTTGAAGTTTGGATTCTCGAGGACGGAGATGACGTCTTTGAGTGGGATAAGGGTTCCAGTTGGGTTACCGGGTGAACAGAGGAAGACGAGTTTGATGGTTGGATCAGAGGATAGGACGCGATTGATCTTGGATAGAGGAGAAGAGAGAGAGAGAGAGAGAGAAAGGAAGGAAGGAAGAAAAGGTCGAACGGAGAGGAAGGACGTTGATGACGATTGACAATTCAAGGGATTATTTCATGTGAGAGGAGGAGGTTGTGTAAGCAAGGACAAGGAAGTACACCAGGTTGAAATGGATTTCCAAAAGGGACTTGAAACTCACCTCATCAACCCTAGGTCCAAACCTTCCACCCTCAACATCCAAATTGACCTTGACGACTTCGACATCATTGACCTGAGCGGTGACGCTGTACATTCCATAAGTTGGTGGGCAAACCAGAATCTTGTCTTTACCCGGTCGACAAGTAACTCTCATGACGAGATCGATCACTTCATCCGACCCGACACCGAGGAAGACGTATTCTGGTCCAGGGATGGAACGAAGGTTGGCGAGTTTGGATTTGAGTGGGAGGTGAGTTGGGGAAGGGTATCGGTTGAGGTTGGACTGAACCTGGGAAGGAAGGTGGCTTAGGGCTGAGTCGGAGGTCTGTTGTTCGTTCATGGGCGAATGAGAGA
>BCKM01000008.1:687071-768344 GCA_039545415.1 Udeniomyces megalosporus | reverse complement strand
GGGGGGAGGAGGATGGTGATTAGTTGATGGTTCACGTTGATGACTAGATACTGGGGTAAGCGGGAATGGAGAAGCTATGGGTAGACATTGGACAGATGACCATGTTCCTGTGCTAGGACGATGGCGATGCAAGGAGAGGTCTCTGTCTTGTCTCCCTTGGATCGGGGTTGGTTTCGATTTGAGGATGGGCAGGGATGGAGGGAGAAGAATGGACTGACGGGGATAGCATGACCGAGGGCATTCTCGTTGGCGTCAAGCAAGATACCAGCATCATAATCATCCCTAGCGCATCTGTAAGGTTCGAGGGCGAGGATGTTTGGTCTGATGACTTTGTCAAGTTGGAAGTGGTTGGGGTAGGTTGGGTAAGATTGGGTGAGACCTTTAATGGGCATGATTTCAGGAAGGATGGGAGGTGGTCGATCAAGTCTTTGTGGGGGATTGAGAAAAGAGTTGAGGTGACGAGGGCGAGTCATTGATCAAGAGGAATCATGACACAGTCAACTCATTTTCTCATGCCATCATCTGTACAAAAGGGAGACCAATCGAGATATCATGACCAACGACGATGGACGAGTGCTGGCTAGATGAATTGGTTGATTCGAGAAAGGGAACGAAAGGTGAAAACTAAATTATTCACCGGACGAGCCCGCCAAGCATTCAAATCAACACAACCCTCCCACGGACCTCCCCCTCCCCCCGCCCGTCTTGGATTCCAACTCTCCTTCCTTGTCCCTACGACTACACCTGACAACCACGTACGCTCTCTTCTCATCCACCGCCACCAATCCGAACCTCACCTCGAACTCCATCATCCCCATCCACCCACCAGTTGACTCAACACTCGTTACCACCTCCCCCAAGTCCCCGACAACCTCTCTTCATCCTTCACTCTCCTTCTCTTCCTAACGCCATTCATCAGCTATCCCTCTCATTCCGCTCTCATCTTCAACGACAGCACACATCCATCGCCTCTCGATCCATCCTGGAACGCTGACGTCGTTTGCCCCTTTGACCTCCTTTCTTTGGCTTCCCCGCCTCCTTCCTCGCCTTCCTCTCTTTCGTCATCCCCACCCCTCTCTCCCCTTTCCGTCCATCCTCCCATCCTTAACCTCGCCCGTTCTCCTCCTTTTCCCTTCAACCTCGACTCCAATCCCGCCTCATTCCTGCCTCGTCGTCTCCCGCCTTGCCAATTTCCCGACTCAATCGCCCATCCCTTCCATCTGCTCAATCCTTTCTTGATCGCGATTCATTCAAACACAACGACATCATCCAGATCTCATCCGCTCTCCTCCTACTCCTTCCCTCCTCTGACACATCTTGGCAACATCCGTCGCTCGGTCTTTGAACCTTGGCAGCAAGTGCTCCTCGCCCTTTCTCTCTTCTTTCAATCAATCACCACCCTCAACCTCGCTGTCAGATGTACTTCACCAATTCCGACTCGACCGGCCCTGCCGAGCTGGCTCAGTCTCCCTCTCTGATGTCAACCTCCAAGTTTGCTTCGCTCAGTCGAAAAATGGGTTCTAAATCAAGACCTCCTCCCCTTAGTTTCTCTCCAGCAGAAGTTCGTCTCGATCTTTGCTCTGCTGTCGACCTAGTCACCTGTAGCCCAATGTTAACTCTTCCTAACGCCTTGCCATCTTTCCTTCCCTTCAGTCCTCGTCTCATCCAGGCACTCCAATCCTTTCCCCCCCACTCGAATCGCCGTTGTTCTCCCTCACCTTCACGCCGTCCAACGAGACGACGACTTCATCGACCACCTCTCTTCCCCTTCCCCTTACTCCTCCTACGACTTCTGCTCATCAAGTTAGTCCGTTCCCTGGTTTCGCCGCCAAGGGCGGTCTTAAAGGTCTTCGATCACAGTCGCACACGGGCATCGAATCTGACGTGTCCCCGTCAGAATTCGATAAGAGCAACCACAGTCCAGGTGGATGGTTAAGAAGAGCAGCTGGAGGGGGGGATCCAAAGCATCATCCGACTCAGCCGCAACCCCAACGACCACGACCTCGGTCCCGTAGCATTTCCGCTCACGCTACCCCAACTGGTCGCTCACTTTCTCCCATTTCCCCTTCAATCACACACGCCTCACCGCTCAGCAACCTCAGCAATACTGTTATCGCTTCCAAAGTCAAGGATGACAAGGACTCATGGGCTCACCGAATCTCTGCCAAGCTTCGACCCAAACGATCTGTTCCGAACCTTCGTTCAGCGGCTTCTGCATCCCCTTTTGCACTCTCTGCTAGCACTCCAAACGCTCCCCCACCTGTTCCCTCGACCAGACCACCAACGCCGAATGGATTAGCGTCAATCCCCACGAGCACTACTTATGGTCCAGCCTGTGCATCTGCCTCATCTCCTGCTCTTTCTATGGCTACACTTCCCTTACCCAAGCCGCTCGGCTCACCTACAGCGCTCAAACCCTCTCCATCCGTCACCGCTCCTTCTCTGCCTTCTCCTGTCGACCCGTTCGCCGCGCCCGTCGCCATGAAGGTGGCCACTCCTCTAAACTCGCCCTCGACCTCCCATTTCCCATCTTCACCTACCTCTTCGAACAACCACAGCGCTAATTCTCGGCCTCGTAGACTCAGTCAGGTCTCTTCAGGTGGCCCAGAGGTGGTTGTCGGATCAGGGGGTCTCAAGAGTCCGAGATTGAGCCCTAGCATGCTCGATCTTGCTCTGGAAGCGAGAGGACTGATCCAACATCATCAGCATCCCCCACCTGTTCCTGCCGTCAAGCATCTGAAAGAGGCGTCCGATACTTCAACGGGTGAGACTCCACTCGAGAAGCCGAGTCAACCATGGATTGCTGATGAACCACCCAGCATGCCAAAGGGGCCCAACAATCTTGTCTTACCAACCGCAACTATGACGACTACTGCTACCAACAATAAAAAGCAAAACACCTTGTCTCCTCCGGCTTCGCCAGCATCGTCCATTGGACCGATGTCCCTTCCTAGCATCGATCAATCTTCATTACACATCCACCATTCGAACGCCTCGAGCTCATCAGTCAGTTCTCGTCAATCGAACCGACCGGCTCTAGATCAACGAAGGTCGTCAAGTCGTTCGTCTCAACGTCAAGATTATCCACCTCCCTTACCACCACCCACTTCACCCCTCCCACCCATCCCTGTCGCGGTCACACAACCGTCGTCACAACAGGTGGCATCAACTTTAGTTAGCAAGGAGAGCGTCATCATCAGGCAGAGAAGCGGTCACACAAAGACTGGAGAGGAAGAAGTCACGCGCGGACGAGGAAGGATGAGGCGATCTAGCAGCATTGACAATGACAATGGACCTCCTCCGCCGCCTGGTCCCAATCGTCGACCTTCGAACAACAATTTCTCCAATAATAGCAACAACAACAACAACAACAACAACAACAACAACAACAACAACAACGGGAACGGTGGAGGACGATCCAGAGCCAATTCGACTTGCTCAATTTCTTCCTCTTCCTCCTCTTCATCCTCATCATCAGCCTCTTCTTCCGGTTGTTCTGGATCAGACGATCAAGGTCCGGTTGAGAGACTCGATGATTCGGATGACGACGTTCCACTTGCCGTGGTTCATCCCGCCGCCCTCACCGTCCAGAAATCCCTTCGTCATTCGCGTAAAAAGGAGAAGTACGAACGGAGGTTGAGGGAACACGGTGAGAGGGATTCGAGGAGGAGAAGTCGAGGTGTCGTTGCTGTTCCTGTCGAGAGCGGCGTCGTCGGAGGAGGAAAGGTTGCCTTGAGTGGCGAGGGGAAGGGAAAGGAGAGAAGTGGAAAAGTGCGGGAAAAGGAAAGAGAAAGGAAACCATCCACCGGATTGGGAGCCGGTACACTCGCGGGCCAGAGTAGTGCCATTGGGAGCAGCGGTCAAGGTTGGATCCAGCCAGAGGAACTCGAGCGAAAACTCATGGCTCATCTGGCAGCTGGCGACAGACTCGGTGAAGGTGGAGGAGGCGGAGGTAGCTTAAGGATCCGCAAACAATCAAGTAGTGGGGCTAGCGGTGCTGCTGATTTAGATGGAAGTAGCGGTGGTAGTGGTCTCGGCGGGAGCATCACGAGGAGTCGAACGACTTCAGCTGGGGGAGGCAAGTCTCGAACTGGAATCGAAACACCCACTGGTGGATTTCCAACGTTGACAGAGGCCCCTCATCATCGACCCATGGAGAAATCTCGAACCCTTCCTCTGGCTCCTCCTCTCCCCCCACTTCCTCATCCTCAAGCGGCGACCAACTCTCAAGGGTCTCTCTCAAGGAACCGGTCGCTCGCATCGAGGAATCACCCTCCTATCTTGGCCAACAACTCTCATCATCATCACCATCAACTTGGAGTTGCCC
Organism: Udeniomyces megalosporus; assembly: GCA_039545415.1. Taxonomy (NCBI): domain Eukaryota; kingdom Fungi; phylum Basidiomycota; class Tremellomycetes; order Cystofilobasidiales; family Mrakiaceae; genus Udeniomyces; species Udeniomyces megalosporus. The sequence goes on along the minus strand of BCKM01000008.1, from coordinate 764,017 downwards.
CACCGATGCCGACGAGTCGACGACCGAGCGGAGAAGGCCTGATTGGATCAACGGCCATGTCGACGAGCGCTAATGGATCCGGAAGTGGATTCTCAACTCCCTCGTCTCATGATCATCATCATCGCGCACCACCAACGATCCGCCGAAGGCCATCAGAAAACCCCACCTCATCGGCTACAAGCGCAAACACTCTCCCACCTCAACTAGGATCGACTAATTTCCCGATCCCACCATCCGTCACAACCTCGCAACAGCTTCAACTTCAAGCCAACCAGCAAGCAGCAGCCAACGCGGGGGGTTCAATGTCCTCTCGACCCGCAGGACCAACCCGAAGACCTACCCTCCCTCAACTCCTCACGACACCTCAACTTCTGAGTGCGGATGGTTCCAGTCCCGTCATCACTACGCCGGGAGGATCGTCTGGTCATCATCAACATCAACCAAAACGACCTACCCCACCCAGATCACCCACGACCAACTCTTCCAATCCTAACGCAGGCAACGTCACGCCCTCGACCCCAACGGGTAGTTCTTCGACTCACACTCTTCGAATGTTCCTCGATCGAATGGGTGGGAAAGCCCTCGAGATCGAACTCGGACCTCAGACGACGGCAGGAATGGTCTTGAGCATGCTCAAATCGAGCGGAGAATTGGCCATCAACAGAAGTGGAGATGAGATGATGTTTGGCGGTTGGGCGGTTTGGGAAGGTGGAAATGATTGGGGAATAGGTTAGTCTTTTTAGTTTCCAAGTCAAATCAAAGGGAGAGGGGGTTTGGGTCCTTCCTTTGCTGGATTCTCTCTTGGTTCGCAAGGAAAGACTGACGCGTTTTCTTCTTGCTTCTCAAATCTTCAAAACCCCCCCCCCCCCCCCCCCCCCCCCCCCCCCCCCCCCCCGCACACACACTCACTCACACACATCCTCCCTTATCTTAATTCGGAACACACAGAACGACCTCTTCGAGAATTCGAACTCCTCAGTCCAATCGCTTCCTCTTGGAACACGGAAACCCTCCTGAACGCATTCATCATCAAACGATGTAAACTCTCGAGCTTACTCTCGAACGCAAACGTTCCCGGTCAAGCACCCAACGCGATCGGTTGGGTTCAGCAAGAAGTCAAGAAGGGGAAGTGGGTGAAGAGGTTTTTGGAGGTTAGAGATGGCGCTGTTTGGGTTTGCAAGAATGATAGAGTGAGTGGTCTTTTTTTTTTTTTCTTACGGAAAACTTGATCCTTTTGACTCTGGGGAAACTTTTTTATTTTATTCTGACGTCCTCTTAATCTGTCCTTCTTCCTCTCTTACCTTCCCCTCATATCTCTCTCTCTCTCTCTCTCTCTCTCGCAGGGAAAAGACGAAACATTCCTCTGCTCACTAGCCGCATACGATATTTACACCATGACGAGACCTTACAAAGCTCCTCGACCAAAGACCTGGACGCTCAAATCCCAAGATAAGATCTCCCTCTTTGAGAATCCGACGGATTACATCCATGTCTTTTCATCCGACGAAAAAACTTGGGACGCTCTTTTCAGAGGAGTTATTCAAGCTAGGGTTAGTTTGATCTTCTTGTCGTTTGATGATTTGGATCGCTCACATGGCAAAAAAAACAAAAAAAAAACCTCCTGACTGACATTTTCCCCGCTTCATCCTCCTCATCATCATCACCATCATCACCATCCATCCCTTAGTCCTACCATCTCACAACGCACAATCCGTCTCTCCTTCGTCCAACCCTTCCTCACAACGCATCCTCATCAAGTACTCACTCCCCTTCCTCTACCGCCGCAGCAACAACCACGATCAAATCGATTTCACCATCGATCCCCCTCGGAGGTAGTCCCTTCACTGGGTCATCGACATTGATCAAATCCAACGATTCACCAGCGCTCATCGATCTAACTCAGTTCGGTGGTGGTGTTGGGGGAGAAGAGAAGGAGAAGAGTCTCTGGTCGGCAGGTTCACTCTTGAGTAAGATTCATTCTTAAGAAAGGAGGGGGGGAGCGAGGGAAGGAGGGAGTTTCAAAAAAAAAAAAAAGACTTGTCACAAAAGAAAATAAAAGTTACCTCTTCTGCTTCATTCACCTATCATCATCGGTCTCTCTTTCTCTCTTCCTTTTCTTCTCTGTCTGACTTTGAGTCGTCTATTTGCTCTCTCTATCTATCTCTCGTGGACCCAAGTACATTCCTCCCCCCCTTATCTCTTCCAACGACCGGCACCTAGACGGATCATCCTTGCTTCTCTTCTTCTTCTTCCCTCTCTATCTCTTCCTCTTCCTCTTCCTCTTCCTCGTTTTCGCGACGTGTATCCATTATTCGATGTCTTCTTCTGGAAAACCTAAATAAGCGGGAATCTTCCTATCACGACCATAGATTGACATGTAGGAGTATGTCGACGTCATCATTGCGGTCTTGACGTTCGTACATCAGCAAAGCAAACTCTGTAGTTCCGGACCATGATAGCTTGATGGTTCATGCAGGGAAGACATCGAGGTATCGGAAGATTAAGTTGAGGATAGGAAAGCTGAGAGGGACAGAGAGAAATTCACAGGAAGGTGGGCATTGAAGTGTAGGAAGGGGAGATGGACTTTTTTTTTTTTTAGTTTTCGTTCTCAATTTCCATAAGTCGAGAACAACAAAATCCTCTTATGCCTCAGACGATGCCACTTATAACTTAATCAACTTTGGGAGAGATAGAACTAGAGCTAGGATAGACTGGAACACAACCATATCATCAGATAATCAATGCCATGCTTGTAACATGCTGTATCTCACTTTGCACCTAGACGGACCCGTAATCGATCGCAAGGACGTAATCTCTCTCCTTGAATGATACGATCGCCAAGTGATATCTTTTTGAACTGATGGCTTAAAGTTTGAAGAGGCGAAAAGAGAACGATGAGAAGTCTGACGGATACGTAACCTTTTCGCGAAGGGGATTCGGAAAGAAGAGTCAGGAAGGAAGATTGTGCGGTCAAGATTAGTTCGGTTTATGGGATTGAAACGTACAGACATGATGATGGACCTGTTAGGGACACGGTGTCAAGACTCGATTGATTTGGTGTATACGATTCGATGGTGTGAGGGGATGTGATCGTCAAACGATTGGGAAGATGGCAACGTCATCATCAGTTCACCCTCGATCGCCTCAAAAAGTCCAGATCTCCTTTCTCTCCGTCAACCATCAACCAACTCTCTCTGTACACTCACACCCACACCCACCCACACATCCAGACACACACACACACACACACACAATGTCTACCTCGTTCAACATCCTCAGACGATCACTCGCCTCGACCCGGCTCAACACCCCATCTGGGATTTCTCAGCGATCCTTCACCCGATCGATGATCCGACTGGAAAACGCTGAGCCAAAGTCTCCGTTCGTCCTCCTTTCGTTATAGCCCTCTATCTCTCGTCTCTGTTCCCTGACATTCCCTCCTCTCGTTCTCTCACTCAGTCCCCGTCTTGAGTCTCACAACTCCAAGAGCTCGACCGTTCAAGGCGTTAGTTTTAACTTTCCTTTGAGGTCCCTTTTCCTTTTCCTTCTTTCCCACTCCTCTTCCCGTCGAGCTTCATCTTTCGATACTTCTCCCCCCCCCCCCCCCCCCCCCCCCCCCCCCCCCAAGTGACTTTTCCCTGCTCGCTCATAGTCCCTCCTTTCCAATCAACCAACACTTTCCTCCTCTATCGCACTCGATTCCATCTTTTACTGACTTCACCCTCTCGCCTTTCCGTTCCTCTCCTATCTCTTCTCGCTTCATCTTATTCCCAGTTGACCGCCCTCGTCGTCCTCGGTCTCGGTTTCACCATCTACCTCAACAACCCATTCAAGACCCTCGAACCCACTACCAACACCTCTCACAAAGCACCCAACGCACCAGCTCATGACGGTATCAATCTCAAAATGGAGGACAGCAACGTCCCTAGCGAGAAGAAGGGTGCCGAGAAGAAGTAGAGGAAGGTTGAAAAGTAATGTTGAGGATCGAGTGGAATGAAAAGATATGAAGGTTCGAGAGATGAAGGGTTTGTTCGAAAGGGGAGGGGAAGGGGTTTGAGATGGACATGCGAATGGGGAATACGTCTGCTTTTTTTTTTTTTTTTTTTTTTTTTTWKKYTKKTYYTGTTCTTGAGTCGTAGAACCTTAGCTTCCTCTCCGCAACCCCTCTCCTCCACACACATCCACACACACACACACACACACACACACACACAACTAACTTAACCGGAATTCGCCAGCGTATCTCTATACCAAAGCTCTATTCCCAACTGTATGTTATAGATGATCGTTCATATTACGAAAACTCGCTCCTGATATTGGATAGATGTCCCGTTTCGAAGGGAGGGGGGGGGGGGGCGGAGATCGAACCCCATCTTACTCTCCATCCGACAGACAGGAGAAAGCCGCGTTGGGACAGAAGAGAGGAGGTTCAGGTCGAACTTGGGATCGGCCCGTTCGTTCCAGGCGGAGAAGGGTTATGTGAGGTCAAGGAAAAACGACATTGATGATTGAATTCTTTGTTGCCAAGATAAAAGATACAGTTTGATTCCCCCCCCCCTTCCTTTCAACCTCCCCTCTCTCGATCACAAGGAAAAAAAAAGCTTGCTCCCCATCCCAAACGTCTTTCCAGTTTGTGTTCTACCAAAAGGGTGAAGGCAGGTTGTCGGTCGTGGTCTTTGATTCCAAATCGGACAATTCCTTCTTGAGCAGATCGATCCTGAACAACCTGTTTGGAAAAGAACCCCCCACCCACCCAAGAACGAGACAAGAATAAGAAGAAGCAGAAGAACAGACGATATACGTTGATACGGTGAAATCAGATCATCCAGAGAAGTATATCAGTGAATCTCTCAAGTGAGGTGGAAGAAGAAACTGAACCTAAAACCTGAACAGAAAGGAAGCAGCTAGACGGACCTGTAAGCATTCTTGAGTCGAGCGAGATCGACTTCTTGTTCTACGGTCTTCTTGGCAGAGTAAGAACCAGTGACCATGCCGATGTTGGATCCCAGGATCAACTGAAACAAAGAAATGGTATGATCAGAGAGATGGAGGATTTAGCATACGTCCCCGTCAGAAGATAGCGAAGCAGGGAAAGTGATCAAATCTAATTACACCAAGAGAACCAAGGACGAATGAAGAGAGAACGGTCGAGAACATTCCTGGCTCTCTAAGGTTGTTGAGGTATTCTTTGGGGACCTAGATTGATGAGAGAGAATGATGGATTTTAATTAAGCGTTGCTTGGAAGGTGAAGGAAGAAAAGAGACTACGAAGTCGATCATGTGTCTATAGCGACTGACCTTGACGTGTTCTCCAGACTCCATCACGACCTGACAACGAACAAAGCAAACAGAAGATGAGTCAGCATCACTTATGATTGTGGAACATCCACGACTGGGTACAACGTCATTTACACAGGACGAACCTCTGATGGCTTAGGAGCGTTCCTCATCATGAGGAAAGCTCGGTGCATGTTCGCTCGTCCTCTGAAGGCGATGGCGAGACCGAGGGAAGAACCGACGAGTCCTCCGACCCAGGTGTGTCTAAAGAGGTAGATGCGAGAGATGTCACCGAAAGACGATGTAGAGAGATGAGACATTGATGCATGAGGTATAAGAAGTGAGTAAGGTTATCAAACGAGGGAGAGGAGAAGGGGTCAGGGTGATTGACGGAAGGGGGAAGGTGGAAGCGTAGGTCGATAGTTGGAGGGCGATTCAAGGGCAGACAACAAGAGTCAAAGCGTACGGCAGCATCAGCGCAAAGGTTTCAAGTCGCCATTGTGATTAAGTCGCCATTGTGATGAAACAAAAGTCTTACGAACCGTCCGAGGGTAGCACCCGCTCGTTTGAGGGCGTCTCTATCAGAAGGAGAGAGATCATGCTCGAGGTGGGCATTGGCGAGGTCGAGGTATTGCTTCTTGTTCTCTGACATGGCTTGGTTGATGTTCATGCTGATGGTTTAGTTTGTTATGCTCGAGTAAGGGGGTTGGGTGTTGTGAAAGGCTAGTGTAAGTTGGAGATGGATGGTTAGAGGAACTAGTCAAACTGAGGCCGGATTCCGGGTTCCACCAGATGTCAGATGACGTATCCTGACGCTTGGCGTTCAGCCTTACGAGACCGCTCTCGACATCATGCCTATGCACTCGCAAGGGACGATCGCCGACGTTGACATGCACAAACTCTCATCAATCACATCAGATATCAAGTCGCACAATCAGCGAGAACAAGGTCACGTCGTCAATTACATCGGTACGATATGCATCCTGTTTCGATCTCAACCGCAGGACATCGATGAACCAAACGTGACACGTCAGTAAATGTGGTAGAGAGAAGATCCAAGATTCTGAGAATGAAAATTGAAACTCGCCCAAGGGTTCCTCGACCTCCCCATCCAGTCTTCGGCACGAGTTCAAGGGAAACTAGATTGCCGCTTCGAAGGACCTGAACCGAGACAGATGACTGATCGGATGACGTTCATCGTCGGGAATTAAAAAAAAATCAAGTGAAAAAAAGAGATCAAGACAATTTCAAGTGCAGCGATAACAGAAAAAAGAAAAAGAAAAAAGTCAAGGATTCTCGAACTAACCCCTTCGCTTCTTCCCACTAAGGTAGCTACCGCTTTCAGATTCTGGTTGTTTTCCGAATCGATATCTCCAAAGAGAACGATTTCGTCAAGAGCAACCAGACCCTTATCATCGACAGAAAAGGAAACGAAAGCGGTTCAGTGATTTCCGCAGACAACATGGATGACACAAGGACACAGATCGTCAGAGAATTGGACGCACAGCGGATCCAGCTGGCCCTTTTGGATCGACGCTTTTGATGAGCGCGAAGGGTTTCTTAGATGATGAAGCGAGGTGCGAGCTAGAGAAAGCTACATCGGTAGTGGAGTCGACTGTGTTCGAGGGCGGGGCAAGGGCTTCGTGGAGAGCGGCTTCAATCTGGGACATGACATGTTTCACTAGGTTCATTCGAGCCGTACCAGTGAGTTGAGTTGAGTGTCTGTGTGCGTATGCACGTAGAGAGAATCATAGGTAGGGGGACGAACGATCGTTACGAAGTTCAATCAATCGAATTCTAGCGTGTCTGACGGCGAGAACGTCAATATCATCTCTTGGGAAACCATCGAGCGTGACGAGGGATGAATTCATGGTCGAGTTTTCCTTTGGAAAAGAAGAAACGTAATGCAGCAGCAGGGAAGGAGAGATAGGTAGAGAAGCAGGTCATCCAAACAAGGCTCCACGTCAGCTCGAGAAATAAGCATCTCCCTTGGGATTGGTGCGAAGAGCACGTACAGCTTCTAATCTACCTCTGTGTCCCTCCTACAAGAAGGGAAACTCAAATATAAGGTCTGGACTTGAAGTTAGCAAACTTGCCAAGTATTGATATACTTACCATCTCGGCTTCGATGTTCTCCCTCTGATGAGATAGTATTTGAACTTGTTGAGCTGCTTTAGATTGAGTGGTGCTGGACATGGTGAGTTTCCCCATGGAGTCGATGCGAGGTGAGTTGAGGTTGGACGATAGTGTGAGGAGTGGAGGCGACGGGAATCGTAACCGGCCTTGGTTGAAACCAAGGGAGATTCGTGTTGAACCAAACAACCTCCTCCATCCTCTATCTCTCTCTGACCTTGATTAAGACATGACCGAGTTCTGGAAGTCGACAAAAAAATGGCACTGCAAGTACTGCGATATCTGGATCAACGATGATGCTCCCGTAAGTCCTTCGATCCTCCAAACTCGATCCATTCCTATTTCCTCGCTCACTACCGATCCTTACTTCTCAAAAACCACGTATCGATGATCGCGATCGTCAACGCTAGTCGAAATCTCAACATGAATCTGGTATGAGACACATTGGAAATAAGGAGCGTTCCCTTAGGGATATCTACAAGAGCGGGGAGAGGAAGAAGAGGGATAAGGAAGAAGAGGCTAGGGAAATAGCAAAGATAGAAAAGGTATCGCTTCCTAACTCAACCTCTGCTTGTTCATCTTGCGGCATCCTCAGGTTGATCTCATTTGGGTCATTCTCTTTCCCCAACACTGCCTGTCCGCAGGCAGCAGCAGCTGCTCACGCCCGAGACCTCGCCGCCTCAGATCTATCAGGTTCAACTTCAGTCATATCTCCAGCAAAGACAATCATCTCAACCAAACCACCCGACAAGTTCGCGTCCTATACCACCGCCTCAGATCTTGGCTACATAGATCCAGAAGCCGACGCTAAAGTTGAAGCCGAGCTACACAAGGATGAGGGTCGACCCGGTCAGTGGCAAATCGTTGCGCCACCACCACTGCCACCATCATCATCAACCGAATCCAATCTCTTCGCACCTCCTCAAACGACAGGATCAAGCTTCCTCGCTCGAACCAAGAAACGTGAAGAGGATGAATCAGCGGATTCAGCCTTGAGTTTTCAATTCCAGAAGAGAGAAAAACGACCCATCACGTACCTTTCCGGATTCGACGACGATCCACTGTTGATGAGTGAAGTCAAGGTCAAGAAGAAGGAGGAAGAGAATGGGTTGATGGCGAAGAGAAGAAAGAAGGAGGAGATTGAGGAAGAGGAAAGAAGAGAGAGGGAAAAGTTGGTCTGGGAACCGATCAAGTGGGGGAGTAGATTGAAGGGGGATGAACCGAGGAAGGATGGTAGTGGTAACAGTGAAGATCAGAAATCTAGTGCGGGAGTCAAGATGGAGGATACACAGCAAGGTGTGGATCGAGAGGATCAGATCAAGAAAGGCCCATCTTCGATAGAAGCCAAGTCTTCTCCTGTAGACCAGCCAGACGTTAAACCAACCGTACCCATCGAACCTTCCTCAACGACTGACACACCAGCAGCAGTACCAACTCCTGCACCTGCCATGTTCAAGAAACGACGAGGAGCACCAAGCGGAGCTAGTCGGACCGTCAATCTTTCAAAGAAAAGTTAAAGGAACGTGATTCAGTCTTTCCGTGGTTCACTCATATATCGGGGGGGATCGTGCTATTTTATGATGCTATCGAGTGATAGCCTCAAGGCAAGACATCAGGATCGAAGGTGGGTTCAAAAGTTACGATTGGACGATCCGTCATTAGATAGAGTAAGCGGTAGGAGGAGAAATAGGGTAATGACAAAAGATGTTTAATCACCCAAGGGTCGAGTTGAGGACCTCGAGAGTCGAGGACGATCACGTCGTCTACTGGATCGGAATTCTTCCCTCGGAGGAGGATCTTTGGTATCAATAACGCTCCGTTCTATGTGAACCTGATTGTCGCTCTGAAATTGATATCCAAACAGAGAGTTTTAGATCGTGTCTGATTAGTAAACTGATGACTTGAGATTGGGAACCACAGAGGGGAAGAATATACTCACGATCCTTATCAGATCACCTAGACCTTCGATACCATGCTGATGAGTTTCCTTTCTGTCAACGACTTTTCTTAAATGTCGATGACCTTCCCCTTCCTCCTCGACGTGTTGCTTACTCTTCCCGAAGAGCCAAGAACCACCACGCAACATCGCTAAATGTCCCTCGTACTTTCTCCCGTTCGTTCCACCTTCACCTCTCCATACGCCTACATCGACTAACCCAACCGCCGCAAGCGATCCAACAGAGAATAAGAGTAGAACTGAAATCAAGACGACCAAAGTGAGCCATCGAGTTCTTCGTGCTCGTTGATTTCGACTTGGACCCCCGTCGATGACCATTGTTGATCTGGCTTGGTGGTGATGGATATCATCGAATCTACCCTTTTCATTCCTTTGCGACCATTGGAGAGCGCTCTTTGATGGAAAAAGATCATGTCGATCGATGTGATCGAACTCGAACGGGTCATCATCGTCGTTGATGATTCCGTATGTTTTCTCGAGGTGGTTAATCGCATAGGGTCGTCCATCGCCTAACCGGGGTTCAAAAGCGGAGAGTAGGATGCTCGATGAGGATGGATGGAATTCGTGAAGTGGAGAAGATTGAATGAAGGCATCGATGGTATTCGGATCAGGTGAAGATTTGGTGGGATGGAAGGACGGATCGGGGTCCACTCTTGAGTAAGTCGGAGAGACGAGTCGATGGAATTGGGATTTTGGACGGAAAGGCTGGGATTGTTGATAACGTTGCGTCGTGGTGGACGAGGGAACGAAATGCGATAAGGATAGTGTTTCACGAGGCGTAGGAATAGGGGGTACAGCGGGTCCTTCACGGTAAAATGACGTTTGGTCTGACGCAGGTGGGTGTGAAAGGTGCGAGGGAGCAGGAGAGGATGTCGCGGCAGAAGCGCTGATGGAAGATTGACCCCTCCTATGGAGTGTTGACGTATTGATATTTGGCGAGATGGAGGGATCGATATCGCTCGTGTACGCTCGAGGTCTTGACGAGCGAAGGGATGAGTATGAATCGACTCGTTGATGCTCATATTCGATCCATGGTTCTTCCTGAGTAGATAGATTCTCCCTAAGATTTTGCCGATTAAGAGGTGAAGAGGGGAAGGTGAAAGTCGATCGGCTAGGAGGGGTAAGGGTAGCTGAAAAGGATCTAAGAGAGGATGGTTTTTGCTCTGCAAATCGGAAACACCAAGTTGTACGAGGAGAGAAATTCAAGTGAAATGTGTGAGTTACTTGAATCGAGACTGCGCGCTCGAACGAAGATCGTGAGCCTACCAGGGGAGTCAAAGACGTCTAGACCATCGGTTAAGGAGAGTCCTAGTCCGATTGGATGACGATTCGAAAAAGGAGGACGCGTCGATTGAAAAGTCATCGTGCTGCAGAAAGAGGGAGAACGAGGTGAGAAGATCTGCGGATCGAACGGGAGGAGAAGAAGGGTCCCATAAACGTGCTGCTGGTGTGTAAGGGCTTACGTGGGATCTGAGGGAACCGTAGCTTTGACGTGAGAGAGGCCGATGGGTAGAGCAGCTCAGTATGCTACCTGGGGGATATAGCTGCAGAGGGCAGGACACAGGCTGGACGCGAGGTAGAAGAAGTACTTGGTTGTCGGACAGAGGTAGACAAACGGCGACTGTGAGCGTTGGGTGAAATGACGAAACGGGACGGGATGAGTCGGACTAGCCGAAAACTATAAGGCGCGAAGAGGAACGAGACAGAGAGGGTGGACGTGAACGGTACAACGGTAGCCTGAGGCGAACTTGGCATGCAATCAGGCGGAGTAATTCCTTCAAGTGACCCCGAAAGCTTGGTCTCTTGCGGGATCTTGTTGTTCCGTCTACCTGGTTCGCTACGAGCCTCGAACGACCGAACCGAGTTTGTCCCGGTTCTCATTCAGGGTCCGATCCATGACGGCATCAGTTCTCTCCATTGATATCCCTGATGTTTGCCGTTCGAACTTCCCCTCCCGAGAGTAGAGCCACTCAAGAGACGAGGTGTGGAATGAGCATGAGATCGTGAGAGACGTGACGGGGAGGATGGGACTGAAGAAAGAAAAATCGAGGTGGAGGCGAATCGAAGCACGAAGAAGTCGGATACTGGGTCTAGAAGCTTGAAAGAACGTCCTTCGTAAATGGATTTCTGGAGGTTGTTGGATCGGCGGCGGAGGAGAAAGAAGGATGGAGAAAAAGGGGGTAGTCGAGTCAGTCTCCTTTGTTGAAGAACGCACTGAGAGAGGGAAGGGGTTCAACGCGGTCCACTTACGCCTCTATTCTCTCCCTGAATTCCTCTGCGACCTCTTTGAGGATCCTCATCTCCTCATCCTTACGATTCGACTCATTGTCGTTTTCTGATATCGCAACGTCGACACCGCCTGAGTCCTCTCCATTCTTGGACGGACATCTCGCGGCCCATGTGTCGAGGAATTCTTGAACAAGTTTGGTACCGGCTTCGGAGACCTCGCTTGAATGGGAGGCAAAAGGGTTGGTCGAGGCTTCTACGGCGTCGTCTACAAACGATAAATAAGAGAGGTTAGAAGCAAGCGACTCCGCAGCGGAGCATCAGGGGTGATTCCAAACGCACCTCCAAAATCTTCCAGCTCGTCAGCTTTTCGCTTAGCCATCTTGACGACACTCTCTGGGAAGTTGGCCATCTCGGCAACACAGATTCCGAAAGACTGGCCCGCGGCTGTGATGACGGAAGAAGATAAAAAAGCACGCGAATTCTCATCTAAACCAGACGCTCTCCCTCGCACATATCGAGTCGACAGACCAACGTGAAACACTAACCGCCTGGTCCGATCTTGTACAGGAACGTGATGTCTTGATCCTTCGAGCTGGTCCCTCGAGGCGTAACTAATGCTTTGACCTGAAGATTCTTGACGTTCGGTAGCTGTTGAGAAAGCGAGCAGAGTTCGAAAAAGTGCGAAGCAAAAAGGGTGAAAGCTTTGATCTCTTTGGCAATGTATCTACGATTTCGAATAAGACGAGAGGTCGTTGAGCACTTGACGGCCGAAACAGCCTCAGAAACGGAGACAAAGAATGTAAGACTGACTCGCTGATGGCCCAAGCGAGACCGAAACCATCGTTGGTGGATGTTCCTCGACCGAGTTCGTCGATGATGATGAGGGAATCTTTCGTGGCGGACTGCGAATCGAGATATCGAGAGCGTCAGTTCAAAACTACCAAAGCCTGATCAAACCCGGACGAAATCAATGTGTGTAGACAATGGGACAGACCCTGAGGATGGTAGCTGTCTCAAGCATTTCTGCCATGAACGTTGAGATTCCCTTGAGCTGACTATCTCCTGCCCCGACCCTGGCGAGGATACAATCGAATATGGGCAATTGAGCTGTCGAAGCGGGTACGAAGCATCCGACCTGAGCCATGAGTGCGATGACACCAATCTGTAGATCATGATTAAGCCATCAGTCGAAGAGATGCTGCGAAGAGGACGATTATAGTCATGGTCGAGGTAGGCATACCTGACGGATGTACGACGACTTTCCACCTGCGTTAGGTCCAGTGATGATTTGGAAGGAAGAGTCTGAGGAGATACGTGGATACGGACAATTTTCCGATGAGATCAACTTAGATGTATCCCCCGAGAGAGCGAAAGAGAACACGCACCTTCTCGCATCTCGACGTCGTTGGGAATGAACGATATATCATCCTGGACTTCTAGGCAAGGATGTCTAGACTCAGTCAATACCAAATCACCTCCACCTTGAGAGAATTGTGCCCGAAAAGTGGTCAGCAAGATGTGAACGATTGAAAAATGGGCGGAAGAGCCTTGAATATACCTTTCTCGAAAACGGTCGGCTTGACGTATGCGATAGGAGCGTTCTGAGATATCTCAGCGAAGCTGTCGAGGGAAGTAGACGAGACGAAGGACGGTCGGAGCGAGAGTTAGTTCCACTTGCGATAGACAGTTCTAGAAGGTTGTGACCGCAAAACGGACCTGACGAGGACATCCAACTTGGCGATGATTGCAGAAAGACTCTCAATGACAGGGATATACGATGCTGATTCGGGCATAAGCAAGGGATCGAATCAAGTCAGCCTCTGATGCACTGTCTATCCTCGCGTCCCGTGAACGAGGTGAATAGATAGAAATACTAACCTGCGATCTCAACGACTTCCTTCACGAGCGATGATTGGGTTCTCTCGTACTCCTTCTGGTATTGCGAGAAAGCCTCGCTATGCTCTTTGAGAACGCTCGTGGTGAAGTACGTGCCGGCTTTTTGAGTGCCAAGATCGAAGTAGCCCTTCTTGTTCCTAATGGATCCTGCCTCCTGGAAGTGTAAGCGAGGCAGATCTCATATGTCAGATGGGCTACGACGCATCAAAAGAAAGGCAAGGAGGAAGGCTCGAATCCACTGACAGCCTTCGTGATTCTCAAACAATACCCGTAGACCTGTTGGTTCTCCAAGTGCAGCTTCTTATCCGTGTCGAGTCCGAGATTTCTGCCGACCCTCTGATGTTCTTCGTCAAGACCATCTCGAGCTTCCAAGAGCTTCTCCTTGATATTCTGAAGTCCCTCATCAAAATCGGATTTGATGACGTATTCGTGCCGAGTCATCTCGTCGAGATCGATCGTAGATTCAACCTACGAGTAAGAGTGAACAAGTCTATCAACGTGGGACCAGAATGAGTGAACCAGTAGGTAAAGATACGTACAAGCTCTTGGTAGCCAGCAAGTGACTCAGTGTAAGTCTGCAACCGCAAAAGAATTTTCGTTCAGCTTGAAACACGGCGGGAACGAAAACCAATAGAATACGAACCGTCAGCTCAGTCAAAAAGACTTCCTTCATGATTGCCTCATAGTCTGGGTCGGGCAAGCTGATGTTCTCGAGCACAGTGATGAGGTCAGTAAGCTGTTGATCGATCAAGGGAGGCAGCGGTATGAGGTCGTTAGCGTCCTGATCCTAAACTTCCAGCTTGATCCATCGAGAAGGGTAGGAACACTTACTCGAAGCACGGCTTGATAGACTCGGACAACTTCTTCCAGGGAAGCCATCCTTCGCTGCAACCGCTTGCTGATACGAGCGAAGTCGGGCATAACTTTGAGGTATTCCGTCTGGAGCGGTCGAGTAGTTGCAGGGCATCAGTCCCCCGCATCGTACAAGAGTTGAGGGTCGATGCATGACGGGCCACCTCACCTGAACTGTCTTTCGTGCATCCGAGTCCTCGAAGAAAATCTCGACCAAATTCTGTCGGTTTTGAATCTCATGCAGTTGCACGAGCGGTTGTTTTAACCAGATCCCCAACAGCCTCTGACCCTGAGCTGTCTTGCATCGGTTGAGCAGACCGAATAGACTGCTGTTCTTGCCTCCGGTATCGTTAGGATTCGGTAGGAGGTTGAGAGCGGAAAGAGCGGAGGCGTCGAGCTTCATGTGTTGTGTGAGGTCGTGGGTGATGAGAGTGAAGGCTGCGTGGTTTGTGGGATCGGCCAGAAGAGAGAGCTGAGAGATGATGGCTGCTAGGGAAGATAGAGCTGGTTTGAGACTCATTTGGGCTGGTGAGGAGAAAGCGAGACGATGCGATCCTGTAAGCTGCAGGACTCATGTGTGAGAGACGAGTAGACATAATTTCTAACCGAATCGAGCAGCATTCTTTGCATTGAGCAATCGATTGAGGTCCTGGTCGGCGTTCTTCGTGTTGAATTCGGCTAAGCGAACCTGGACATCAGTTACCGCATAACCAAAGAGGGGAGTACGATACTCGGCTTACCACTCTTGATTTCTGTCAGAATTACACCACATCTCTCGAGCATCGTCCTGATCTTCGCAAGATCGTAATCGGTCCTCTTGTCGTCCGATTGAACGAGGCATTCCTTCACGCTGAGTTGGATGATCAGACTCTACATGAAGCAAATGACGTGGACGCATGTTTTGTTAATCTAACGACGATATCTGGTCAATCGTTCGAGCAGTTAATATCTTACCTCTGTGTTGGAGAAAAGATCGTTATCAGCGAACTCGGCCACTCCCAATTGCCTCGAGGTGACGTCGGCAAATGCCGCTCCTACCGTCCGAGCTCCATTCAGGGTCGCGACTTTAAGACCCATGACGATCTAAGCGGCGAAACCGGCTCGAAAGGTAAGATTCTTGATAACTCATGTCCAGCGAGTAGAGAGGAAAGCATGGAAGGGTTACATACCGGTGACGACAGCAGGTCATGACTAGTGAACAACAGGTCCTCGAGAGATGATAGATTTCCTGGAGATGCCTGCATTTAGGACTCCAGGCTTTAGCAACGAGAGTCAGAGGGGTCGGAGATGAAAGGCTCGAGACATACAGTCTTTGCACAGACCCACTTCCCACCACTAGGACCTTTACCTTCCTGTTGATAGATCTGATCCATCCCAAGATATCAAGCCGAATCAAATAACCAGTCGAACGGTCAGGACACTTCTCTTCCCCCCTCCCGGCACGAGTCATGATCCCGAAAGAAACGGTTACGCTCTCTCACTCACCTCGACTCTCATCTGCCTCGCCGTTAACGCGTCCCTCAGGAATGATTTTGCCGCATTCTGGTTGAGCGTCACACTCGGTAGCCCATCAGGCCAGACCGTGCTTTTGTTCTTTGCCCCGAGATACTTGAGGGCGTTTGAAGTCTTGTAGACGATCTCGGTGATGAGCTTTGCGTCTTCGCCGTGAGCGGAGTAAAAGTTCTGAATTGATCAAAGAATGAATGGATGAGATCGAGCGTCTCATGATGAGCCGGAGAAGTGATGTTGCTTGTTGGCGAGGGAGAAGAGATAAGACGAACGGGTCGTTCGAACAGTCGGATGGTGCCGGAGAGTTTCTGTAGACAAGGTACGACGAGCATCAGCGATGATCGTTCAGACTATAATCGAGCGTTGAATTCACCTTTGGCATCTTCTCAAACATCTTGACGAATCCGCTCTCGGCAGTAGCATCTGGCAGCAAGAGACGAGATTTGGTAAGGTAGGATGAGAGGACGAAGAGGTCTGCTGAACGTACCCATGTCGAGCTGGGGCTTCTCGCCAGCTTCTTTTCCATACATCATGCTCATCTCTCGGAGTTGTTGACGGGTCGGTGGGAAGCAAGGGACAGAGAGAAGGGAGTGAGGCCTATGAGGTGTGGATGTTGAGTTGAGAGACGCGTGTTTTCGAGGTTTCGGCCCCTGCGCGTCGGATAATGAATGAGCCGGAAAGATCTGCATATCATCTCTCAACGATTCGTTCCGCGCTCTTTCCTGATCCAAAGTTCCATCTTTCACCGATAACGATCATATATCGATACGAACAACTCCCTCAGATGCACCGGCAAGTCCCACCCATCCCACGCTGCTATCAGCTCACCAATCCCGATAGTTCCCCTCCTCTCCAACAGGTTCAGTATAACTCCGTCAGACAGTGAGTGCGTTCTTGGGTGAGGATAACCCCGATGGGGTTCCAATCTCAGATCTATGTTCGCCGCGCTTACTGTCCCAAGCGAGGAGCGCGGGAGGGCGAGGCGAATAATGGATGGCAAGAATTGGATGGACGGGTCTTTGGCGATAGACACGAGTCCTAAAGAAGGACATGATATGGTGATGGCTTGAGAAAGGTGCAAGAGATATCGACTGGCAGGGATACAAGCGGGTAGATGGGATTCGAGCGAGAAAGATATAGATGGAGTGGATCGAACGGCCGGGTCGTTTGAGTCGGCTGGACGAAATCGAACTTCATCATCGGAAGACGAAATCAATTCCTCTTCCTCATCCGATGAGGAGGACGACGAAGATGAATCAGACGACGTCTGTGATTTCTTGTGGTGGATTGGCGATTCAAAGAACCCCAAAGTGCTCTGGGTTGTGCTGCCGCTCATCTTGCCCTTCGCCCTCGCATCTTTTGGAGGTTGATTTGGGACAGACATGCGTGCAGGATCATCGTCCTTGAGAGGAACGAGAACTGGCGATGATCTGCACTCGACGCGCAGGCTGCTGATCTGGGCTAAGACCTGGTTGACCCACACTTGTTCCTTCCGCTCGTCTCGAGGATGCTCAAGAAACCGAGCGTAGAGTGCAAGTCGATCAGGGAGGGCACGATGGGAAAGAAGGACAACGTTGTCCGGATCCTTGATCTCAATCCTGATGCTCGTTGGCGAGGCTTGAAGATCTTTGATCAGAAGCGGTATGAGCGTATCATCGAGGATATGGGGAATGAGCAGTTCAGACGCAACCTGCTCAACCTGCGACAAAGAAGGAACAAGAACGCATCAGGATCGACGGCTCGCCAAGCACAAAAGACAAGGGAAGACAATTGACCAGAGCGATTGAGACGGGTCTCCAGCTGGCTTTACCACCCCGAGAGAGAGAGAGCAGTGCCTTTGCCTGGGATTTTGGTAGTGCGCGGGTGAATGCCTTGTCTTTGAGGTGCGATTGAGACAGTAGATTCGAGATGATTCTAGCAAGTCGGGCTGGAAGAGTCGATATCCGACGCAGGTTAGGCCCCGAGATTGGCTGGCCATTTTACGAGGTTCGAAGGTCTCCATCTGGACCGACTGACCTGCTTTTGGTATAACGAAACCACCAGTCGAGAGGAGTGTCTTGATGGTTCGAGCCTGATCCCCCTTGAGGAGGACGTCGAGCGCAGCGAGTTCACGATGGATGATGTCCCACTCTGGTTTCGAGTCCGGGCGGGACAACCTGGTGAGATGTCGACTGCAGCTATCGATTCTGGTGTTGATGGCTTCGGTGCGGGATACGCGAGCAAGGAGGAAGTTGGATGAATCGAGTGGATCGTCAGAGGGGGGCGCTGATGACGATTGGGTGTTGTGAATGTTTTGGAAGGATCTCGTGATGGAGTTTTGAGGGGCGTTACGTGGTTTCATAGAGGGAAGAGCGAAGACAGACAGAACAGACGAGGATGGTGAAGGAGATGGACTAGACCAAGGTCAGTCGCGTTCTTCGTCCGAGAAAGCGAAGGTTGACTTGGGTTGACCTTTCGTCTCCTCGACACCATCACGACACAACACTCTAGTCCTCAGTCAACCTATATCTCCTTCAGTCATGGCTGGCGAATGTGAGCCCACATCAACTCTCATCCACCCACAATTAGACCTCAATACAATACAGCTCAATCAGAAGCTTACCTAGATCCCACTGTTCTCGCTTCATCTTCCTCTACCTTCACCAGCTCGAACAGAACTCCTTGCATGGTCCAATGATCTCCTTCAGCTCAACTATACAAAGGTCCTCGACTCATTGTCCTTACCATCTCGAGCCGAGCCTGGCCATCGCTGACATCTCCTCACCACCGAATTCTATCGTTCCCTCCATCTGGTCCTTGCTCTTGCTCTTGCCTCATCGACTTCTCCCACCATACCTGCCGTCGTTATGTCATCTTCAATCCTCACCAAACTCTTCCGACAAATGTATCCAACCCGGCTCCCGGGATCTCATTATGCCAGGTCGAGCAATTTGGAACGGGAGCTGCTTACTGTCAAGTACGTTTCTTCCCAATACCAGAGAAGCCTCGACTCGAAACCACTCGAAACTTGTAACAAATCACCTGGATCAAATCACCCGCCATGAGTGATGCGAGATACCGAACCAAGAAGAAGTGGTCAAGCTGACGATCAGCTATTCCTCAATCCTACCCTCCGTCTCGTCCTACCTGCATTCGTCTCCCTCACTTCTCTGCTGTATCACAGATCATCGACTCTATATACGGTAAGCATACCTGACACAGCCAAGATCGCACACAAAGTCAGAAATCGACTCCCTTGCCCTTCCTCCTGACCTCATCTCGTTGCCCCTTAATCTGTACCTTGATTCTATTAGGTGATCTCCCCATGTCTCGAGTCAAGTTCAACGCTCGCCAAGAGTACGAATACTTGAGCAACTTCAAGGTCCTCCAAAATTCGTTCAAGAGCAAAAAGATTGACAAGGTGCGTTCACTGAAGGCCCAACATGTAGTTGAGGGAATCAGAAGACGATTCTGAAGCTTACTTTGATGGTTTCTTTCCCGTACACTTCCTCGCCAGCCTATTCCAATCGATCGACTGGTCAAGTGCAAGATGCAGGACAACCTCGAGTTCCTTCAGTGGATCCGGCGATTCCATGACCAGGCCTACCCAGGGGGTCAGTATGATGCGATGGGTCGAAGGAAGGGAGAAGTTCCTGCTGCTATCAGTGCAGGAGGAGGAGGAGGGTCGAGAACGAGTGGTGGGGGCATGGGAGGAAGTGGTGGAGGAAGAGCCAGTGGTGGTGCCGGTAAGTTGATCGTATATGGCGACTGACGTGGTTCATTCAATCTCTGGGCTGGCTGAACATTTATTGGCAACCGTGCTTCCTTCCCGTCCGGTCTTTCCCCAGGGCCCCGCGCGGGATCATCAGCAGGAGTCAACGGTGCTCACCTTCAGCAACAGATCAACGCTCTGACAGCCGAACTCAACGAGCTCAGGGGGTCAGTCGATGGACTCGAGACAGAGCGGGACTTTTACTTTGCCAAGGTACGTTGATCCCCGGCGTTCGATCGACCTAAATGTTTGGTCTTGCATACGTGCCTTCATACTCTATCAACCACTGATGTTCACTTTCCACATGGCGTCGTTCTCCCCTTAATCTTTGCTTCATTGAATTTGTGTCAATCGACTCATCTTCACCTTTCTCAGCTTCGAGACATCGAGGTCATCGTCCAAGAGAAACTCTCTGACCCTGTCGCAGGCGAGTCCGAAAAGGGTACTCTCACTCAGATTCAAGAGATACTCTACTCGACCGAGGTAAGTTCCATTCTGCCGCTCTCCAAGCACTCACGCCTTTCGAAGTCGTGACGAGTGTTTTTTTACTTCCTTTTCTTTTGGTTTTCTTGTTGCACCAATGAAAACGGATCCATTTGACTGACCGACATCTTCCTTCTTGCTTCCCTCCCTTCACACCGCCGCTTGTCTTTGATTCAACCCCCCGATCAACGACCACAGCCTGGGTTTGAAGTCCCCGAAGGAGAGCTCGAAGGTCTTACCGATCAAGTCGATCAACATCTTTCTGTTCACGAGGACGAAACTTTCTAGATGGATCCATCTTGGGGGCCCTCTCTTCTACCATCGTTCTCTATTGACTCCTCATAGTTGAACATTCATACTCTTCTAAACCCGACAACCCCACAGCACTTTCCTTCTTCTGCTTCTCATGCATCAAATCATTCACTTCCGCGACATACAAGTTTCTTCCCTTCTGTGCTCTGTTCCTTCCTTCTTCTGATCACAACCATAGCAGCCTTTAGCTTTTCTTTTTTTTCTTCTTCTTCTTCCTGGTTGAATGTCGCAATCGTAACCGGTTCTGATCTCTTTTTTTTTCCGTTCCCATCGGATTTCTTTGATCGTTTACCTCAAAAAAGAGGGAATGCTCGGTGCAGCTTTTGCTTTCGTTCCTCGAGGGGTTTACCAGGAGAACCAAACAAAGAGAAAAACGTCATTTCAATGCGCTGGGTTCTACCGAGATTCGTTTGAACGGTTGGATGATTTGTTTACTTGAAGAGAAAGCAAGAAAGAAACAAAGGAAGACAAAAAAAAAGAAAGGGGAAAAAAAAAGGTCTCGACCGATTGAATTTGGGTGCGAACGTCATCGATTACCTTCCTCTTCCAACCGTTAAGGACCAAACCGAACCCCTCCCTCTTCGACCTACAAGACCAACATGACCTTCCAGAAGACATTCACTCTCTCCCGTCGCTCCAAAGGTTGCCATCTCGTCACTGATGAAGTTCGATCAGCCATCTCGGAAGGTCTCAAAGGATGTAACGCTGGGATGCTCTTCTTATCGAGTAAACTCGTCTTCTTCTTTCTCTGTTCGTAAAACGAGGAATTGAAGCTAAATCTTTTGTTTGGTGGTTTTCTTTTTTCGGTGTTGTTACTCTTTGCTGCGTTCTTTTGGGGTCTTCAAAAGTCAAACATACGAGTGCTGGATTGACATTGAACGAGAACTTTGATAGTGATGTTCGAGTCGAGTATGTTTCTTATTCTTCTCTTTTTCGATCTCTTCCTGTTCTCTCACGCTCTATGAAAACCCGTCCGTTCTGAGATGCATCCAAATGCATCACGAGGAAAAGGACGGGTTTCATAGAGCCTCATGCTTGAGATTGCTTGCGTTTTTTTCTTTTTGACAGCGAAGCTAAGCTGAAGACTATATCTTATCTCGTCCTGTGTAGTATGGATATGGCACTAGACTCAGTCGTCCCAGAGACCTTACCCTGGAGACATGTCGATGAGGGACCTGGTCAGTCAATCGTCGACTCACTCGACCAATCAGTTCTCCGCCAATCTAAACTCTCGCTTGGGCCCTTTTTGTTCAATCTGTCGTGGTTTTTAAACTCAATCCAACCCCCTCCAACTTTCCAGACGACAGCGTGTACGTTTTGTTCCTCATTCCTCCTATCCTGCCCCCCCCCCCCCCCCCTTTTTTTTTTTGTCTTAGTTCTTCATCTCATTTCTTTCATCTCATGCCAGATCTCACACCAAAACTTCCCTCATCGGTACCACCGTTTCCGTCCCAGTCACCAATGGCAAATTGAATCTCGGGACCTGGCAAGGAATCTATCTGTGCGAGTTCAGACATATGTCTCACACGAGGACGGTAGTGGCTACTATCCTGTAAGTGGCCTTGTAGGACATCTTTGGATCGCGGGTTTTTTTTTTTTTCCTTCCTCCTCTCTCATTCCAAACTCATCTTCCTAAATTGATCACTTTGCAGAGGTTGAAACTACACAAAGGGGGGGAGGCGATACATGTATCAATTGAGGCATCACTCGATTCGAACCCGACAAAGTTTATCCTCGTCTTGAGAGGAGCACTAACGCAATCGTCTCCCCTAACCCCCAACTTCATCCTAGACATCAACAATTCAATTGACTGCCCTATATCTACACGCTAAATCAAATCATCGGACGTTCTTCTCTTTCCTCCCCCCCATCCGTTCTTTTGCGAATGCGACTGACTCATCACGTCCGAAGCGAATTGCATCTAATCGAAAAACCCAACATCTTGAAACACGAAGAAAAAAAAACAAGTAGATCCTTCGGGAACAACCCTCCCAGGAGTACATCAGTCTGCAAAGCGATGTTTCCTTCTTGTTTTTTTTTCTCTCTTATTCCCCTCTTGCTTCACCCATTTTTCCTTCTCGTCAACTTTGTCCTCTCCCTCCCCTTCTTCTAGACTCGACAATTCTCCAACTTGGCGATGATGACGTCCTCGGCACCAGCCTCGACCAACTTGTCCATGACATCAGCCATTCCCTTCCTCTTGACCATGACGCTCACAGCGAACCAACCTTCCTCCTCCAGAGAACTGATCGTCGGTGCCCTTCTACCGGGAGTGATTGCTTTGGCTTTGTCCAGGTTATCCTTCTTGATGTTGTAAGTGCAAAGGACGTGTTGTTGAGCGGCGATGACACCGGCAAGACGAGAGGTGATGAGGGTAGTTAGGGAGGAGAGGAGTTCTGGAGCGAGAGTTGGATGAGGGGTTTTTGAAGTGATGAGGACGGCTTGGGAGGAGAGGAGAGTGTGGATAGCGTGGAGACCAGCAGCTCGCATGGTGTCTCCAGATTCTATCGAGGGGAATGAACCACGAAGTTGATAGATTAGTGGTGAATTCAGCAAGATGATCGATGTTTCCCCCTCCCCTGCACTGTTCGACTAAGCCTCCCACCCACCCACTTAAGGTCCCTTTTATCTAACCCCCTTGGATCACAGACCGGACAAGACAACGTTCACTCACCAACCAGATCGACGATTCCATCCGCCATACCGAGCGCACAAGCCGCCTCGACACTTCCCCCAACATATTCGACCTTTGTCTTTTCCTCCTCAGACTTGTAACCCAACTTTCCATCGACCTCGTCAAAGAACTTTCCACTGATCTCCTCAAAGGAAGTGACGACCCTCTTGCCGGCGAGTTGTTCGATCGTTTGATAAGGTGAGGAAACGGGGACTTGAACTTGAAGTCGACATTTGCCGAAATCGAGAGGGAGGAGTTCGGTGATGAGGTCGGAGAGGGTCGATTCGAGGATGACGTCTTGACCAGTGATACCGATCGAGACGGATCCATGGGCGACGAAACGAGGGATATCAGAAGCGGGAAGGAAGACACTGATATCATCAAGGGAAGGGGAATTGTAGGCGTTTTGGGAGGGAAGGGTGAGCTCGAACTCGAGGTGAAGAAGGGGGCTAGAAATCGCGTACAGTGCTATAGGGTGGTTCTGGACGAGACAAACGTCAAGTCTGTGAGCTCGATTGAACTGAATGTCGGCGCCTAGAATTGATGAAAGAGAAGAAGGGAGACGCGCGAAGGATTGGAAAGGGAGGGGAGGGGAGTTGGTGAGTTTCAAAAAACCGGATGAGTCATGGATCGGTATCGAGTCGGACGACGTACCCTTGAGGAGCTCGAGGCACTTTTCATGAAGACGACCTGGACGGGAAGTGAGAAGAAGCAGGTAGCGAGATGGTGAGACGGAGAAAGATCAAGGAAAGGGATTTCATGGATGCAATTCGAGAACGTTTGAAACGTTTCTTGGTGGTTCTCCTCGTGGAGGCTCGAGGGAGGTTGATGGATTGGATGATAGCTTGAACGGGTAAAGGCTCGGGTCTGAAATCGAGGACGTCAATGATGAGGACGGAGACTGACCCTTCTTGGGAATAGCCATAAGGAGCCTTCCTCCGAGACTCTCGGCGAGAAGGTCCATGGGACTTCGCGAGGCGAATCGGCTCCTCCCGCTAGAAGAAGTGGTGATTTCGGGCTCGGGGATGGGAGGAGTGAGGGAGGGTTGAGGAGTCGAGGACATGACAGGAGGGTGGGAGACGAGGGAGAGAGGAGACGAGGAGGAGAGGAGAGGAGAGGAGCAGGGGGGGATTCGAGTTTCGCCTTGGGCTCTCGGTCGGAATTTGGAATCGTCCCTTCCCTTCTGTCGCCCTGGGACTGAAATTGCGAAAGGCGACTTTCCCCTTCCCCTTCCCCTTCCCCCTCACCCTCCCCTTGCTGCCATCTCCCGCTCACTTGATCGTCATCCCCAACATCAACTAACCATTCTCTTGACCATCACCATCAACCGAACCTCGTCCATTCAACCGACAACAACCTGACAGCCTCCCGCAGTTCACCGGAGGAACCCCTGCCTTCAGATGTCAATCACCAGCTCCCCACCCAAAGCTCAACACAAATCTCCTCCCCTTGTCTCCTTGGATCTTCTCCCTCAACCTCCATCATGTCCATCCCCTCAATCGCTCATCTCATCGTCCCCTCTGCCATCTACCTTGTCCAAAAACTATCCCTTCAATCCTCCCTTTTCCTCGCCTTCCTCTCCTTACTCACCCATGCCCTCATACGGAGATCTACATCACCTACACGCCTCCTTCCTCGTCCTGCTTATCCGCCCTTCCTCCAATCCATCATACTCGATCCTCACACCAACATCCGATCCGTCCTCGATCCGAACGATTCGACCATCACCCTCCAGCGTTGGCATGACGAGCTAGGTCAGACTTATGCCTTCAAGGGAACCTTTGGCATCAACGAAAGGATCATGACGGTCGATCCTCGTGCTCTCAAAGCCGTGTTGGGTGATACTGACCTCTGGAGGAAACCGAATGCACTGAGAGGGTTGCTTACCAGGTTTTTGGGGAACGGTACGCACATCTCGGTTTGCTTTAGATTGTCAATACTGCATATCAATGCTTGGTATCCCATCGTGTTACTGTCAGGTCTCATCGTCGCAGAAGGTCCTAGGCACAAACTCCAACGAAAGATCATTCACCCTACCTTCAACACTTCTGCCCTTGATACGTTCCTGCCGACCATATATCAGGTGGCGGAAGAGGTACGAGAGAAGCCATCATCCATATCACCTTAGATCCTATCCGATGGACTGAACCTCATGTTTCCTGTTGTCCTAGATGTGCGATATTTGGTCGAACGTTCTGTCGAGTCCTGGTCATTCAGTCTCATCGATCGAGACTACTCCCCTCCAATCACCCGTCGATTCAACTACGAACCAAATCGACACTCTGATGAACAAAGGTTGGACTCCTCTCGACATCATCCCGACTCTCGAACGAGCGACGTTCGACCTCACTGGACTTCTTTCCTTCGACCATACATTCAACTCTCTCAAGGGAGAGACAGACGAACTCTACTCTGCATTTCATGGGATGATGGAATCCGGACGTGAGTCACATCAATCCGCTCTCGTAACGATATGGTCAATGCCGACCGATCACGAATCTTTTTCTTGAAACCACATCTGTAGTCGATGATCCCTTGCTCCTGCTGTCACATCACGTTCCTCTCGCATCTAAATTCTTTCCCTCTGCGGCGGATCGAGCGAGAGCCATCACCGCACGGATTGGTAGAAAGTTGGTCAAGGAAAGGAAAGCGATGGTGTCGTCACCTGATCAAGACGATAGATTGGAAGGTCTCAAGGAGGGACGTTTGAAGGGAAAAGATTTACTCAGTCTGATGGGTAAGTTTCTTCATTCTTGTACCGCGATGACATCAATCGACGAGATGTTTGTGGCTGAATCGACGTCAATCCCGTTTAACACCCGGTTTTTCTTTTTTTATGTAGTCAAAAACAACTTGTCTCCGTCGATTCCTCTTTCTCAACGTATGACGGACGATGAGATTGTTCATCAAATGTCATCGTTTCTCTTCGCGAGTCAAGATACAACTTCCCTCACCATCGCTTACCTTCTTCATCATCTCTCACGATCCCCCACTCGTCAAGCGACTCTCCGGGAAGAACTTCGGTCATTTCCTCTGTCTTCTTCGTCACCTACACTCTCCCAAATCACGGCATCACCTTACCTTCATGCCGTCGTCAATGAAACACTTCGTCTAT
Organism: Udeniomyces megalosporus; assembly: GCA_039545415.1. Classification (NCBI taxonomy): domain Eukaryota; kingdom Fungi; phylum Basidiomycota; class Tremellomycetes; order Cystofilobasidiales; family Mrakiaceae; genus Udeniomyces; species Udeniomyces megalosporus. The sequence continues at coordinate 737,829 of BCKM01000008.1, read as the reverse complement.
CACCTGCCCTAACGTCAACCGTTCGAGTCTCCACTCGTCCTACCGTTCTCCCTCTCTCCCCTCAACCTGTCAACAACCACCTCGATGATTTCTTTCAATCACCATCCCAACAACGACTACCCTCTCGCACTGAACTTTTCGTCCGAGCCGGTACTAAGATCCATATCCCTACTGAGTTTATGAATGTCAGGAAAGACGTTTGGGGTGAAGATGGACTCGAGTGGAAACCTGAGCGTTGGCTCGAAGAAGGGTTCGTCAAGAGGATCAAGGAGAGAAGCGGCGGTGTCGGAAGTTACGAGGGGATGATGACCTTCTTGGATGGACCGAGGAATTGCGTGGGTTGGCGGTTGGGTGTCACTGAGTAAGTGAGGGCTGTTCCTTCTTCTTCTTCTTCTTCTTTTTTTTTTTTTTTTTTTTCCTTTTTCTTTCGAGGATACAGCCTTCACCAAGTAATCGGTTGGTCGTTTATCCCATCTTTCATCCTCTTTCAGGATCAAAGTCTTCGCCTACATCATCCTACGTCAATTCGAATTCATACCCGATCCCAGGGTAGAGATTAAGCGTTGGAACCTCATCACGACTAGACCTTGTGCACTTGCTCTCAAGGTACAAGAGGATAGGGAAGAGGGGGAAAAGGTGGACGAAGATCGAATGACGGACAGACCCTCGACTAGTTTACCTTTGCTTTTCAAGCTGATAGATGAATAACTCTGAGCTTGTTCAGGAGCGTTTCGATAGGATGAAGAAAGAAACTGTCGTGACATGTCGAGATTTGTCGCATCGACTTTGATATCTACCATCTTGTTCCTTCCGCCCCAGCCCTTGGACTCTACGCTTATGCCGCGAGAAGGAACCAAAGGGAACTCATCGATCAGGTCTTGCTGACGGATTCTTCCCACTGTGCGGCGGGTCGAGGCCTCTGCGGCTGTAATAGGAGACGGCACGGGGACCGAATTAGTTTGTGCAAGGACTACCGACTAAGAGCGTGAGAATGGATTCTCACGATCTCGGTCATCAACACCCTCGTTTCCCTTCCTGTCTCTGGAGTACAAAAAGGTCCAACTCAGCTTACATTCATCTTCAACAAACCACTACATCGAAACTGAATCAACAACCAACCGAAATCTAAAAAAGAAAAACCCCTTACATCTTCTATCATGACCCCAAGCATCAACGGTAGCTACTACTCGACCGTATGTACCCTTTCATCTCAACTGGCTCGCTTTGATCCCCCCCTTCCCCCTCCCCTCTCCTCCCTCTCTCCCATCTCAATCTCATACCCCTGACTTCCCTTTGCCTGTGATCTCTCCACGTCCATCACTCGTCATGGTCAATGACTCTCCTTTAGTGCTCTCGCCGCGTCCTCGTGGTCGCTCATCACTACGGTCTCGGTTCGTTCGGATGCTTTTCCTTTTTCTCTCTCTCTCTCTCTCTATTTTCTTTCTCTCTGACAAGACGGGAAGAACAAGCATAAGGGGCTACAACGGTTCTCGAACTGATACTTGAATTCTTTTTCTTCTTCTTCTTTTTATTCATCTCATTGCACCCGGTTTTTTTTTTCTCTAACAGAGGAGGGCAAGGATTTCACTTTCAATGATGTCGAGTTTGCTAAGATTTACTCACCCGAATGGAAGGTCAAGGTAAAAGTTTCCCTCGAGCCCAAAATTCTTCCCGTCCTACCCAAACAAAAAAAAACCCCCCAAAAAAAAAAAACTTCAGACTGAACCTTCCTCCCTCCCCCTCCCCATCATGACAAAAAAAAACCCCCCCAGCAACCCTTCTCTCAAATGCCCTACCTGGAAGATGGTGACTTTGTCCTCTACGAGTCTCGAGCCATCGCTAGGTACCTAGCTGGCATCGCTGGTGGATTACCTCAAGACCCAAAGGAGATGGCTTTGATCGATCAAGCTTGCTCAGTTGAGGTCGCCAACTTTGACGTTTATGCTTCCGCCATCGCTTTTGAGAAGGTCTTCAAGGGGTGAGTTGACTGTTGAGGGATTTTCTTTCTTTCTTTCTTGTTTTTTGACAAAAGAGACAATCTCTTCCCCCTCCCCCCTTCCCTTTTTTTTTTCTATCTCTTTTTATGTTCTTTGCCTTCTTTTTCTTCCTCATCTATCCTCCCCCCCCCTCCCCTTTCCCTCCTCCCTGACTCTCTCGTTTTTCCCACGGTCACTCTTTTGAAGGATGCATGGAAAGGGACCAGCCGATGAGGCAAAGGTCGCTCAATTGTCAGAGACCTTGGCCAAGAAACTCGAGGTTTACGAGACCATCTTATCCAAGCAAAAATACCTCGCTGGCAACGTACGTATTTTTTTTTCTTCCTTTTTTTTTCCCTTAACGAGAATCATTTAAATCCCCTGATTTACAACCCCCCCCCCCCCTCCCCTCCTTCCTTCTAACCTCCTCCACAGACTTTGAGCATCGCCGATCTATTCCACCTCCCCTACGGCAAGATGGTCGTTGATCTTTCAACCGCTCCAGGTTTGATTGATGGTTCCCTCCCCAACGTCACTCGATGGTGGAAGGAGATCTCCTCCCTTCCCGCTTGGGCAAAGGCTAATGAGAAGATCGGTGGTCTTTAAAAAGGATAGAGGAGAGATAGATGCCTTTATATATATATATATCATATACATGATTGGGATCGTTGATGTCGTTTACGTGAAAAATTATCCGCTTGGATTGGCATGAATTCATTGTATCTGTTCTCTCTCTCCCCCCCCCCTCCCCCTTCCCTCCCGCATTCAACCTACTCCTCCTCTTCCTTGTCTACTTCGACTGACCATCCTAGAGCTATCTTTTTGAGCCTCTTACTTGGACTGGATGTCTCAGATGGCTGTTTTTTTGCTCTTTCCCTCTCTCTCTCTCTCTCTTCTAATGGGTCATCGATGTGTGATAGAGCGAGAAAAAAAAAAAACACATGAGATCGTCTAGACGAAAAAAAAGAGCAAAAGGTGAACGGTATAGCAAAGAGGTGGAGAAGACAGCAAAGACGAAGAGAGGGGGGGGGGGAGGTTGAATTTTGAGGGGGGACTGGATGAATGGATGGATTTGGGTGCGGAAAGCTGTTGAAAACATGTGGTTTGTTGGACAGGGGGGACAAGTTGAGGAAGTCTAGCGATCGGAGTTGAAAGGTCATCTGCATTTAGTAACCAGCAGGTCGCTTGATGGTGGTGGTCTGTTGAGAAGAGGGAGGATACGAAGATGGGATGCACAACGTTCTCGTTAGCTCAGCGGATCGAATCATCAATGAGGGGAAAAAAAGAAAGAAACGAAACTCTGGAAATACTACTCACGTCAGGGACTCCGGGCAGAGGGAACTTGATTGAGAACTCGACGACGTCCTTCTTCAACTGCTCGATCATCTTTTTACCCTCACCCTCGCCCTCGGTAGCCTTTGCGACGAAGTCCTTGAGGAGCTTGGTGCCGGCTTCCTTCTGCAGGACGTTGGCAATGGAGATAGCTCGGTGGAGGAAGGAACCGACGATTTCCATCTCGGCTTCTCCCATGGATCGAGAGGTGAGGGCGGAAAGACCGACTCGGACTCCTCCAGGAACAAGGGCAGAGGCTGATGGGGTGGAGGTAAAGGAAAAGGAGAGTAAAACGATGCAAGGAGTTCTCGGTCAGTCGATCCCTTGAATGGCTCTGGCGGCTGAAGATGACTCACTGTCACCGGCGACGGCGTTCTTGTTGACAGTGATGTGAGCAAGGTCGCAGATCTTCTCAATCTTGGAACCGGTCAGACCCAGAGGTCGGAGATCCCAGAGGACCAAGTGGTTGTCGGTTCCACCAGTCTGAAGCTTGTAGTGAGGACCGTTCTTGATGATGGAAGCAGCGAGAGCTTGAGCGTTCTTGATGACGGCGGTAGCGTAGGCCTTGAACTCGGGGGAGGCGGCCTGCTTGAGGGCGACGGCAATACCGGCGATGGTCTACGTTCAGGGGGAGGGGGGTATGAAACGTGTGGATCACAGGTCAGGTCCAGGTCAACCACAACGCGAGGGGGCTGGAGGTTAGAACTCACGTTATTGTGGGGTCCACCCTGGCAAGCAGGGAAGACCGAGGCGTTGATTCGCGACTCAAGGTCAGCCTCCTTGTCCTTTCGGAAGAAGATGAGACCGGCTCGGGGTCCTCGGAGGGTCTTGTGACTACGGAGAAAAGGAAGGAGCGGGGAGCAGAGTTTCAGGTTAATTGTCAAGGCAGGGACCAGGATGATGCAAGAACGAACGTGGTGGTGGTAACGACATCGCAGTACTCGAAGGGCGAGTTCTGGACCTTTCCAGCGACGAGACCCGAGATGTGGGCCATGTCGGAGAGGAGGTAAGCACCCTGCTTGTCGGCGATGCCTCGAAGGGTCTTGTAGTCCCAGTCTCGAGGGTAAGCCGAGGCTCCGCAAACAACGAGACGAGGCTTGAAGAGGTTGGCGTTGGTGGCGAGAGACTCGTAGTCGATCAGACCGGACTCGTGGACGACTTGGTAAGGAAGAGACTGGAAGTAGATGGAAGACGAAGTGATCTTCTTCTTGGCAGTCTGTTGAACGAAGACGACGGCGTTTGAAGACGTTCAGGAAAGAGCGTTTGTGAGCACCTGCGACAAGACGGAAGGCAAAGAGTGACTCGCTGCGACTGACGTAGTAACCGTGGGTAAGGTGACCTCCATCGGGCAGACCGAGACCCATGAGTCGGTCGTTGGGGTTGATGAGGGCGGTAAAGGCGGCAAAGTTGGCGGTCGAACCAGAGTAGGGCTGAACGTTGACACCCCAGATCTTTGGGTCAAGGTCGAAAGCCTCGAGGGCTCGCTTTCGGCAGAGGTTCTCGAGGATATCAATGTGCTCGTTTCCACCGTAGTATCGAGCACCAGGGAGACCCTCAGAGTACTTGTTGGTGAGGATGGAACCGTTTGCCTCCATGACGGCAAGTGAGGTCAAGTTCTGTACGGGCAGTCAATTGAGGCGCACGGGAGGAGGCGAAAGCGGGGAGAAATGAGTCAGGATAGTCCGGGTAGCAGATGAACACGATGGCTAGAGTGGAGTCAAGGGATGGACCCAAGAAGGAGCGGGTGGGGGCAGAAGTAGAGCTGCACTGACCTCCGAAGCAATGAGCTCGAGACCAGAGAACTGTCGCCAGGTCTCATCCTCGATGATCTTATAGATCTCTGGGTCCTGCTCCTGAAGAGACTTGTAGAGGGAAGCGTTCTAGCATGGTGAAGGAAGAGATGGACGGTGTCAGCGGCAAGGGAGGTGGGAAGAGAGAAAAAAAAGAAGAATGGGTGGCAAGCTGGGGTAGAACGTGGTGGATGTGTGTGTGTGTGTGTGTGTGTGTGTGAGGGATGTTGGATGCAAAGGGCTCACAAAGTCGGTTGGGACTGGGATAGAAGAAGAGGTGGACATGGCTCTGAATGAAGTAGGTCGGATTCTTGATGGGATGGTTGATGGGGAGATTCTTGTTGGGATCGATCGGACGAAAGCTCGAGCGAACATGGATGGGGGAAGGAGAAAGCGGAGACAAGATTGTGAGCAGAGCTTGGGAGAAGGGAAATCGCGCGATCCCCGAAATTATCCTTTTTCCTCTCCTTTGACTCGGTGGCTTCGGCTAGGACTTCCTCATCAGCACCGACTACCGACGCAAGATCAAATAGCACCACATCATACTCGCGAACCCAACCTGACTCCACCTCATTCGACGCCAAGTTCCGCGAATCTCATCAGACGGAATCCAACAAAGTGTCCTCAAACGTTCGGCCTAGAGATGCGAAGAGGACTTTCGGGCCAGATCAAAGACAAATCAGCCCAAGATCGGGCGGCCAACAAGGGAAAACCCTCTATTTCTTAAATTCGACATCATCATCGTCCTATCTCTATCCATCCCATCGAATCCAGCAAGCATCCATGCCCGTCATATCGAATCCACCGGACCGATCCGGTCATTTTTGTCTGCCAGTTTTCTATCGAGTTGCCTCTCCCTTGACACCTTGAACGACGAGACTTTTAGTAGAGCCCGAGCATGCTTTCTATCGTGCATATCGTCATGGGTGACAAGGAGCAAGAGCGAGCGAGAAAGACCTAACTCGGACTCTTTGGCCGAGAAACCTGGCGTCAGCTGGTGGGGCGATAAGTGGTAAGAGGGCAGACAATAAATGCCTAGACATCAATTGTGCATGTGATTCTGGTATAGAGCAATGATGTGCACGTGATTCTGGTATAGAGCAATAGTGTGCACGATGGCCGAGATGGGATTGTCAGGAAAGTCAGGAGAGTCAAGAAGCGTTGGATGGCTCGGGATGGGTTTCATGTCGAGATGGACTGCTCGGTTGAGTTCTTGAGCTGAGAGACAAGTGAGACAGGTGCCAAGCGGGCTCCCCAGGGTGATGGTGAGTGATTCGAATGGAGATTGAGCCAAGGTGGTTCGTCGACTGGCCGTTACCCTTTCCCTTTGGTCGATGGATCGTGTCGTCTCCTCCACTCTCATCCTCTCCTTCTCACCCTTCCCTCTTACCCCTCAATCAACTCTCAGCTACAATGTCCAGACGTCAGTTCATCTCTCTACCAATCCTGTTCATATTAACCTCCACTCACATCCCGATCCTTGAATCCCTGACTCTCTCCAGCTCAAGACGTGATTGGAAAGCTCGCTCGTCAGCTCTCAAAGCAAGCTCGCGGTGGCTTTGGTGGTGCTGGTGGACCAGGTGGCAAAGGTGGAGCTGGACCTGAAGTTCCAAAGGGTGCTCTCGCTGGTGGAGGTGCTCTCGTCGCACTTGGAGCTGGTGCCATCCTCATTCAATCCAGTCTGTTCAACGGTCAGTCAGAACGCGTGGCCCCGGTTCGGATGTGGGATCGTGCTTCTCGGTCGACTTGGTCCAAGTCCGTTCATGCTGACGACCAGTCGCTTGTACGATGGGGTGGGGTTCAGTCGATGGTGGACACCGAGCTATTCTCTACACTCGGTAAGATCATCTCCCATTTGGCCCGATTCCACCCCCTTCCACATCCCCACTGACGAATGTTCATCCTTCCTCCCATCTTTTCTCACTTTACCACAGAACGGGCGGTATCCAGTCGACTATCTACCCCGAAGGAACTCATCTCGCCGTACGCATCCCTTCATCTGCCATCATCGTTCCATTTGTCCCTCCTCATCGGCAAAGTCTGAATCGTCATCTGATCCTTCCATTCCACTTTGCATTCATAGATTCCGTGGTTCCAGACCCCAATAGACTTTGACGTCCGAGCCAAGCCAAGAAACATTGCTTCTCTCACTGGCACAAAAGATCTCCAGATGGTTAACATCACTTGTCGAGTCCTCTCGCGTCCAGATGTCCCTCATCTTGCTACCATGTCCGTTCATCTCCCCCCCTCTCTCTCTTTCACTCTTTCTCATATTCCCTTCGAGTAAATGCATCTCCTGGTCGAAACCTCCAGCTGATAATCTTGTATGTCATTTCATAGTTATCGAGAACTCGGAACCGACTACGACGAGCGAGTCCTCCCTTCGATCGTCAATGAGGTCCTCAAGGCCGTTGTCGCTCAATTCACTGCCGCTCAGATCATCACCATGCGAGAGTCTGTAAGTTTTATTCTTCCTTTCAGTTGTCCAGAGACCGCATCATGAAATAGACAAGCAGTGTCACTAACATTTGAAACTTCTCCCCAAACCCATCGCATGCCTTCCTCTTTCTCACCAGGTTTCACGTCTGGTTCGAGAGAACTTGAACCGACGAGCCGCACAGTTCAACCTCGTCCTTGATGATGTCTCCCTTACCCACGTCGCCTTTTCTCCTGAATTCACTCACGCCGTTGAAGGTAAGAAACGAAACCGATCTTTCTTCCGTTTGCTCCTTATAATAGGAACCTACACTAATCAAAATTTTCCCGAAACTCACGAAAAAAAAAACCCCCTATATAGCCAAGCAAATCGCTCAACAGACCGCTCAGAGAGCCGCTTTCCTTGTCGACCAAGCCGTCCAGGAGAAGCAGTCCATCATCATCCGAGCTCAGGGTGAGGCTCATTCAGCCCAGCTCATCGGAGATGCCGTCAAGGCCAACAAAGGATTCCTCCAGTTGAGGAAACTCGAGGCTGCCGTGAGTCGAGATCGTTTATCGGAAAAGGGGGTTCGAAAGGAGAGGGAAAGCAAGAGAGGGCAAGCGACTCACCATCTCTGTTCTTGGTTGTTTCTGTTATCATCTTTTGCTTTGTTTTATTTCCTCTAGCGAGACATTGCGACCGTCCTCTCGAAGAGCGGTAACAAGGTCATGTTGGATTCAAATTCTCTGCTACTCGATGGTAAATCTTTTCTCCTCCCCCCCTCTCAGCTGCTTTCTCTGGGAGAAAAAAAAAACAAGCTGATTTCCTTACGTGACCCCCTCTTGCCTTTCCTTCGCAAACGAACAAACAAATCCGTTCCAGTCGCCGAGAGTCAGAAATCCGAGGAAGTCAAGACTGCTCGTCGATAAGAAACAAAAACAACAACCCTGTCCATCGTCATCATCATCATCAATCATTGCTCTTACTCATCGTCAGCTGCTTGTCGAAGGGGATTCACGCCGTCTCTTTTCGTCTCGGGGTTTCTTTAACGGAAGGAAGGAGGGAGGGAGGGAGAAAAGGAGGGAGAAAAGACAGCGAGAGAGAGAGGTTGATGAAGACTCGATCTTCCCCTTTAGTTTTCCTCTGCTTTTTTTCTTTCTCCCTTCTATAATCTCCTCTTCGTCAATCCCCGTGTTGTGCTTGTATGTTTTTGTTCTTACGAAAAAGACTTCCCCCCCCCCCCCCCGTTTTGGATTTGAAACCCGAAAGCAGAAAGCAAAGAGCATTCAGGCTTGAGAGTAAAGGACACGGGGTACAGCTGTTTGACGTTTGTCCTGTCGTACTAAGTTAGTGGGGACGATGAAGAAATCAAGTCTGTGTGACTCTCGTCAAGGGGTAGGAGAAAGAAGAGAGGGGGGGGGGGGGAGAGCACGACGACAGAAAGAGATGACGTGATGGCAATGATCAGGTCGATCGAACTTGAAAATCAAGTCAGTGAAGAGAACATAATCAGGCACTGTGTCTTAGAAGTAGGGGATAAGAGTCAATGAATCCTCGAAGAGAACGTCAACACAAGAAAAAGAGAAGCATACGTCGTGTGCGTGAGAGTTCCTTTTTCTTCCATTTCTGCACAAAAAGCGATAAATGACAAGAAAGGGCACATATGATTGGTCTCCCCCCCCCCCCCCCCCCCCTTYTCTTTTCTCCTCTCGGTAAATCTAGCTCGTGATGTTCGACATTGTTTATTTGAGTAGGTTTCTGGTCTTGATAGCCTCTCGATTCCTGAATGTTGGGGAAGAAGGGGGGTGTTACGAAATTTGACATGTTTGGATTGTATTGATTTCGAGGCGGATCGGGAACGGTGATGAATTGCCGCAAGAGAAAAGACGAAGTAAGAAGGGAAGGGGATAAAGGGTAAGGGGGGGGGGGGGGGGGGGGGGGGGGGGGGGGGGTTTGAATTCGTTTTCGTCAGTTCCGTCCCATTTTATTTCGTTTCTAAGCTTTGAGTTGTATTCGGTATTCATCTCCGCAGAGAAGAATGGCTTGCTAGGGATCAAAGGATGGGAATGAGGAGGACTCACGCTGCTCGAACTTGTCTTCTCTTGATCGTCTTCTCCCAAGCTTCACCCCGTTCAGCTGGTTCGAGACCTTGATCGACCAGTGATTTACCTTCTCCGATGAGTTTCCAAAGCCAATTTGGGTACTCTGAATCTTCTAGAGCGACTGGGACCTTTGCGTCTTTGAAGATGACGACTTCTGGAATAGGCGTTCCAGCTGGACAAGATGAAGGGGGATCTGTTGGGTGTATTTTCGTTGGGTGTATTTTCGTTAGGTGGAGTCAAGGAAGGGAGGAGGAGAGGGGTTTGGTGAGCATTCGAGGAAGGATGGGATGAATTCGAGGTGTGATACATACGAATCCACTTGGCTGAGGGTGGGTTGGTATCGGAGGACGTCGGGCTGGAGTAGGGTCTCGATGGTTGGATGAAGGATGATATTGATGAAGACTTGGGTGATGATATCGGTAGGGATAGGAAGAGACGAGTCGCAGTCGATGGGTTGGAGAGGAATCTAGACATGGTCGGGTCGTTGATGGTTAGGGAAGTCCAAGATTCCCTTCGAGCCTCTCCTCTCCCTCGATTATCTCTCTGCCGAAACTTTGCCCTTGTCGTTTCTTCTCCTCGCACCTCCTCAAGAGTATCATCGACAATGTAAGGCACATCCCCCCTCTCCTTCCAACCCACTTCCATACCAGCTCCTTCCCTAAACCCATACAACCAATATCTCTAAAACGACCCCAACGACGAGCCGGCAACTCGAAACCGCTCTCCCAATTTCGCTTCTTCCTATGCTCATCACTTCGCCTCACCCCTCAACCGATATCCACCAACTCTTCCCAGGCCCGGCCGATTCACTGAGTACCAAGTCCTTGGAAGGAAGCTTCCCACCGAGACTGATGTCTCGCCCAAGGTTCGTCCTACTTTCACCTCTCGCGCTTTTCTCACTTTTGCCTCTCCCCTCCCCCTCCCCCTTCCCCCCTCCCTTTGCCTTTGCCTCAATCGTGCCTTGACTCACCTTCCACTTCTCGTGGTCTCGCTCGGCTGCTTTCGTGTCACACAGCTCTTCCGAATGAGGATCTTTGCCCCCAACGAGGTTGTCGCCAAGTCCCGATTCTGGTACTTCCTCAGGCAGCTCCACAAGGTCAAGAAGGCCAACGGAGAGATCGTTGCCGTCAACACCGTTCGTAATCTTCACATACTCAAAAGAGATTCGTTCATCACTTGGACGGACGAGAAGAATCTTCTCGTATGGAGTCTGATGGATCTGCAAAGGAAGAGAGAAGGAAAGAATTGACCTAGAACCGTTCGCTTTCTTCTCCCTCTGGTTTTGTCCTCTCTTTCTACCCTCGTCGTAGATCTCCGAGAAGAAGCCCTTGAAGGTCAAGAACTTCGGTATCTGGATCCGATACGACTCTCGATCGGGAACTCACAACATGTACAAGGAGTACCGAGAGCTCTCTCGAACTGCTGCCGTCGAGTCCCTTTACCAGGACATGTCTGCTCGACACCGTGCTCGATTCCGTTCGATCCACGTAGGTCCTCCCGTTTCTCTGCGTCCTCGTCTGTCTGAGACGAGGAAGATCTATCAGTGGGGAGCGATCCTTTCTTCACCAAGGAGAATCGTCACTGGACGATCCATCCTATCGCTCTCCCACCATCCATCTACCCGAGCACCTTCACTAACGACCTTTCTTTTTTCTCATCTTTCGACATATCTCGCTCCAAATCATCCGTTTCTATCATATTCGACAAACTCCTCCATTTCCATTGCTCTCCACGCTTCGTCTAATGTCCGGGCGTGTGCACCAATGAAAATCAACAGATCCTTCGAGTTGTTGAGATCGAGAAGACCGAGGACATTCGACGACCTTACATCAAGCAGCTCCTCGTCCCTGGACTCAAGTTCCCCCTCCCTCACAGGCGACCCACTTCCAAGTCCACTTTCGCCGCCAACCGACCCTCCACTTGGGCCTAAGCGGAAGCAAAGGGACGATGTTGACGACTCGATGTGGTCTGACCAGTGCGAGGCTTGGGAAGACAACAATCGGGGGGTTTGGAAAGGGGGAAAGAAGTCATTGGATTCTCTCTTCCTCGTGTTCAGCTTCCCTTTTGGTTTCCGTTTTTGTTCTTCCTTTGCAATTTTTCTTGCTCTTCTCTGGATGGATGGCTCTTTGTCGAAACTTACACAACGCAAACGACAAGAGTCAAACTCTACTTGATACCCGAACTCATCGATCATCGGCACGATGGACGTGTGGGCCGTTTCCGATCTGATAAGAGCTATGTAATTTAACTCGCCAAGATGTCCCCTCCCCCCCCCCCCCCCCCCCTCCTCTCATGGATTTGAAGAATGGGTTCTATCCATGTATCCTCTTCCTCGAACTAATGCGGAGGGATGAATCGGGCGGGAACCAGGTCAATCTGCTTGCTCTGTCAATGCAAAAAAAAAAAAAAAGCCTGAAACGAAGGACCAAGTAGACGTCCATGGGTATCGAACAGGGTGAACGGCCATGGTACGGAGGGGGTGTTGAGGATAAGGACAGAAGCTAGATGGTGGTAACCACGAAGTGTGGGGGTAAGATGGTCGAGGAGGGTGAATGATTGTCAAAGAGTTGGAGCGGGAGTGTATCAACTAGTGGAAGGGAGAGCTAAATTGAAAGCTCAAAGACAGATAGATAGATACAAAGCCAGATATCGATCGATTTTACGAGGGGGGGGGGGAGGGACACTGTTAGCTTCAGCGATGTTTGAACTTGGATGATTGTGGAAGGCTCTTAACGTAATTCATCCTCATTTTACGTCCATCCCATCCATCCATTGTATGTATGTTAGACAAGATTAAAGAAGAGATAAAAAATCACGTGGAACGAGAATAAAAGATCCAGGGACAAGGAAGAATAAAAGATCGGATCGGATCGAATCGTAACGCAAAGTTGGGAAGGACGCGGAGGACTAGGGACTTAAGTGGTGAAAGGGTGAACAGATTGGGGGGGGGGGGGGGGGGGGGGGGGGGGGGGGGGGGGGAGTATGTACGAGTTAGAAACAGACAAGAGGAATTAAAGAGCTGTTGGTGGGGAGAGCGGGCGAGAGTGAGAATGTAGAATGAAAGAGAAAAGAAGAGAACACGAAAAAGAGAAAGGAAAGAAGATGTGACAACGAATAAGTAAGGTTAAGAGCAAAGAGTCAAAAGACACACGTACATACATACACACACAAGTAGAGTGAGAGATAAGACACGAATGATAAGGAGAGAAGAACTCTATAGCATCACCTACCCTCTTCCTTCTCGGCCATTCTCCTTTCCTCTTTTTCCCTTCCTTCGATCCCGAATCACACGATGGCCCGACTAAGCCTTCGCGCTCTTCTTGACCTTCGGCTTGCCCGCCTTCTCCATGTGTCGACTAGCAGCTACCATAGCTCGTCTCGCCGTGGCATACTCTCCTTCATCTTCGTCCTCATCCGACGAATCATCCTGTCGCCCGATCCTCGTCGACCATCCTCCAGGCTCATATCCTGAAACAGGTCCATTGATATCTCGGTTGTTCGTGCCGCTCGAGTTGAGGCTCGAGTTGGTGGTCTGACGAGAATGAGTGGATGGGGTGAGTGTAGCAGACGAAGCTGAGTTGTTGAGTTTTCGAGGAGTAGGGACGGAAAGGTTTGGAACAGAGTTCGAGTTCGAGATGAAGGATGATTTGCCGTCGGTCGTGGTCGTAGGCGTAGCTGGAACGTCGAGTCGAACAGACTTTCGTCGGGTCAGACTCTGTTCCTCAGTGACGTTGCTGGTCGTGGTTCGGGGGTTAGGCGAGACTGGAGTTCCTCGATCGGTCGCGTTGCCGTCGTCATCATCGTCGTCGTTGTCCTCGAGTCCAGTCTCGTAGACACTCTCCGCGTCAGTATTGTCCTTTGCTGATGGAGGCATCGTGGTCGTCGCTGCCGTAGTCGTTGAGTAAGACGAGAGAGGTGGGGGCGCTGTGATGCCGATCAGAGTCGGGAGAGGAGGGGCCAGTCCAAAGTTGGGAGGGGCAGATGTGTTGGGACTGGATGAGACGACGGATGAGTTGGCCGAGCCCGAACCTCCCTTCTTCATGGCGGATCGGGGAAGAGGCGAAGCGACTCGATGTTGAGGGACGTGCTGAGTGTCGGAACCAGTGTTCGAGGCAGACGAGGGAGTGAACGAGTTGGATCGCTTGACGCCACTAGCAGAAGCGGGCGTCGAGGGGGCAGAGGCGTTTGTCTTCCTGACGGGAGAAGAAGGTGTGGAAGTCGATGGAGCGGTAGGAGGGGCGAGCATTGAGGGGAGGACGATCGACGAGCCCGGAGCTCGAGGAAGGGTAAGTCCAGCGGAGGGGTTGTTGCTCTTCGGGGCCTTGATCTCGAACATGACAGGTCCATCGGGCTTAGCGGTAGCAACAGTAGTCGACTTCTTGGCCGTCGTCGCGTTAGTTTTGGTCGAGGCAGACTTCTTGAGTCCCGAGACGGCGGCAGGAGGCTTGGAGACAGTCGTCGCTGCAGGAGCGAGGGCGGGCGAGGATGTCGACTTGGAAGGAGTCTTAGTCTTGGTCGACTTTGTGGCGGCGGGAGTGGTGGAATTGCTGGCGGTGGCAGTCTTGCCGACCGAAGAGGAAGCCTTCGCAGGCGTAACGGTCGAATCGGGCCTCATCTGGAATGCCTTGAGGGTGCTCTTGCTGCTCGAGCTCCTCTTGACGGGAGGTCGACCTCCGCCAGCGACGGCCTGCTCAATCAACCATTGTGGTCCGCCTTCCTCTGACGGTCCAGCAGGCTTCTTGTTCCCTTGCATCCTGCTCACGTTTGTCACACTGACGAGGCCGGCCTTATTGGCTCCCTCGTCCTCGTCTGAGCTACCATCGTTGCCTCCTCGACCGAATCCGATGCCCTTCATCTTCTTGGCGTTGCTGTCGGTTCGAGTCGACCATCCAGTTGACTTGCGACCAGGAGCGTTCGAGCTGGCCATCGAGTCGGGCGATCCAGCTCGACCACCTCGAGCTGATCCGTTCGAAGGGTTAGAGAAGAGGCTCTTGACGGAGGCGAAGAAGCCCTTCTTCTTCCTGATCGATCCCGTCTCACTGCCACCACCACCACCGTACGTGGACGAGGAGCCTCGCCGGACGAGGGAAAGCCTTCGAGTGGGCTTTGGCTTGCCATTGAAGCCAACGTCGGAGTGAGCCTTTCTGCTGGTGCCACCTCGGGCTCCGTTTCGAAGGGTGCCATCGTCAGACGAGTCAGAGTCGTTTCCGTTGGTAGCTCTCGAGTCGGTGGCGGCGACGGATCGACGTTTGTTCCATGTCGAGGAAGGGGCGGGGGGAGGAACGGCACCGACGGTGGATCGCTTGCTGACGGAATTGACTCTTTGTCTCGAGGAGCCCACATCGCTAGAGGTCTGGCGGCCAGCAACTCGGGTGTTTTCTACCACCTGGACCTCTCCATCCTCGTCCGAAGAGTCAGTCTCGATGACCGATTGGAGACCTCGGGATCGTTGACTGCCACCGTGACCCGAGACGACCTTGCTGTGTCGTCGGTTCGTGACAGACTCCTCGTCGGAGGAGTACTGGGCTTCGACCTGGGAAGCGGATTGCGAGGGAGCGAGTGAAGGCGTATTGGAGTCGACGGAAGGGGTGTACTTTCGACTTTGACGAGGAACATTGCTAAGATCCTGCTCGAATGGGGCTGATTGGGTGCGAGTGCGGTGGCGTAAGTTTCGCGTCTCATCTTTGGGGTAACCACACCAGATGGACTAGATGGGTAGCCTTACCTCCATCCGAGAGATATTGATGGAGCTCGACGAGACCTCTCTGGGCGGCCCTCTCCACAGCGTGACCCATGGCAGACATTGCCCTCAATCGATCTTCCAGAATCTCTCTCAACACTCTACGCCTGATTCCCTCGACGTGATGCTCTTCCTTCCTGAGCGTGTCTTCGCAACCAGCAAGCTCGAGCTGAGCCTCTTCCAACTTTCCTGCCTTGTCGAACGAGGATGCAGAGGGAGACGATGGAGTATCTGATGAGTGATCGTGTCGGTTAAAGAAGTGGTTGTGGGAAGAGCCTGAGCCGTTGGCGGCTGTTGAGCGAAGTTCGGACTTGGAAGGTTTCTTTTTAGTTTGCTTGATCATCCTCTGAACGCTGAGAGTTCACATCATGTATTGAAACTGGGTCGTTAGCGGAAAAGAGAAGAATAGTAAGGCGGACGCGAGGATCGGGAGGAACGAACAGGATGTCTCGGTCACGCGTTACGTTGGCGAGTTGTTCTTCTGCATCACGAATTTCCTTGAGTGCTAGACGGGTGTTGGAGAGAGTCGACGCGTATGCCTATGTCGGAAAAGAGAGACGAAGGATGAGCAGGAGTCGATGACATTGATTCTGGGCCTAGACTCTTCGCTTCTTTCCTTCCCCCTTCCTCCTGCCCCCACTCGACCGCTTGAAGACGCGTGTGAACTTGATGTCATGACACACCTCTTGTCTACCCTCTGACTCTTCTCCCAGTACACCGACGACACCTCCTACAGCGAGACCGAGAGCTTCATCCCTTCCTGCGCTGGCGTACGCGTTGAGGGCTGCTTGTTGGTTGTGAGAGAGAGCTAGGGTCCGGAGAAGGGCATCGACGTGGTTCTTCTCGGAGCTGATGTCAAGATTGGCGTGATGGTAGCGATGGTGATGAGATAATGGATGGATGGAGGAGGGGGAACGTGGGAAAGCACGGGGAGAAGTTGGGTTGGATCAGGGATGTGTTCACGCGCGAATGGGTCAGGTACGTGGAAGAATAGATAGACTGACTCGAGGAGGTTGGTGAGAAGCCTTTGTGAAGGCGTTTGGGTCTTGCCAGAAGCGATCATTATGGAGGGGGAGAGAGGTAAGAAAGGGAAGGCAAATGTGCCGTAAGGGGGGTGGAAGAGAGAGGGAGGAGGGAGTCAACGTCATTCTTTGAAAGGATCGTCGCCTTATCTTTTTCTTCTCCTATCCTCTCTTACCCTTCTACTCCGCTGATCCAAGAGAACTTCTCTTGCTGATAGTGATCTACTCGGATGCACCATCTCAGTAACAGCGCGCAAGATCCTCATCTGATTGGTGCACGTCGCCAACTGACGCACGCGTACGGCGGATGTAGATGTACTACTGCGTCCGGAGAAAGATGATCAGCTCAGATACATGAACATCCACCCGTTGGTCGACAGCAAACCAGATAGTACGCAGTCGATAGAGTCGACTCGGACGTGACATATCGTGTCTATTGATTTGCCCCAAAACATTCATGCCCTCATCCTCTGACTTTCGTGTACCTCACCTCCCTACTCGCCAGCAAACCCTTATCCCTAGCTATATACTGTTGCTGGAAATCCCAATCTATATCCGCTACGTCGTCGGCCTGCTCTCCGTCGTGCCAGTCCTATCGCTCGCCAACTGGGGGGGCAGACCGTATGGATCGCCTCATCAAATCTGATTTTCTCGCCTGAGTACTTACACGCCAGATCTTCTGGGACGTCCCTGGCATATCCCAGCTAAATTGGGACATCCCGGGATGTCTTCCGTCCCTCGATCACCCCAAAGCGTAAGAAACCCGGGAGTGAAGCGCGACCGGGTTAGCAATTGGAACGAAGGAGAGGTGGATGAATTCGATAGGCAACAAAGGAAAGGGCATGAAGCGGAAAGAGAACGTGAATGGAGGGTCAAGCATTCGGCTATCGAATCAGTCCGTGCGAGATGATAAAAAGAGTGACTGTAGGCTCAAGGAAGAGGATGGAAGTGTATGCGTATGTGTGCGCGTGTATCTCGTGAGGGTGTTTTCGAGGAGAGTTGTGAGATATGCAAATGGTGTAGAAAGAGGGCTAGGCAGGCAGACTGTGGAGCGGTAGCAGTGTCGCGGTAAAATGTGTATGGAAGATGAAGGAAAATGACGGTGATCATCCAAGAGCGGAACAGAATGAGAGTGGATGCAAGGGATCACACAGAACAGGATGTGGTATATAGAGCAACGAGAGGAAGGAAGACCCGCAAAGGTTTCGAGAGCCAATCAACCTAGTCTCGGCGAAGATTCGATTCCACCATCCTGGTAGTACATTGGTGTCGCATGAGACTCAGGTTCGGCGTGAGACATCTCGATTGTGTTGAATGATTCTCGGTGGTTGGATTGCATAAATGCAGGATGAGGGGGAGGGGTGGCGTATGAGGCAGCTACACCATATCCACCTGCGGAGGCGGAGGATCCACCAAGGAACGAAGCAGTAGTGGTGTCGAGAGGAGCGGAAGCTAGTGAATTAGATAGATATGTCGAGTCAGACGAACAGGTCCAGGTTCAGGAGACAAAGGAGAAATGATATGAGGAAACCAAGACCCACGCCCAGCAGAATACCAGCCCTTCTCAGTCGGCTGAGCAGCATTCGCTTTGCGTCTTCGCCAGAAGAGCAATCCAAGAA
The DNA here is from genome assembly GCA_039545415.1 of Udeniomyces megalosporus. Lineage (NCBI taxonomy): Eukaryota > Fungi > Basidiomycota > Tremellomycetes > Cystofilobasidiales > Mrakiaceae > Udeniomyces > Udeniomyces megalosporus. Next base: position 719,832 of record BCKM01000008.1, on the reverse strand, counting down.
GAAGACCCAGGCCGACGACGCCGGCGACGACGCCTCCAGCAATGCCGCCCTTAGCAGCGGTAGAAAGACCCTCTTCTTGCGATTGACCAGCGCTCGCCTTGACAATACCGGCAGTCGCTTCAGAACCAAGAGCAGACTCGGTAGAGTTGATATCTTCGTCCTCGTTGATCGATCGAGTTGCAGAGGGAGATGATGAGGCTGAGGACGAGGACGAGGCGGGTGGAACGTAGAGATAAGCCTTTTTGATGATGTCCGCCGCATGTTCAGCGATGCCATACTGTACATCGACGAGTGGAAAGAAGAGCGTGGAGAGAGGATGAGATGGCCACGATGAGCGGGGAACGAAGACATGGTTGAGCAACGGAGGAGAGGAAATTTCTACGAACAGTTGGTGCCATGAGATGAGCCGAGAGCTGGTTAGAAATTTGCAAAGATTTAGTCAGACTAGTGTGTTGTGACGGCGAAACAAATGGGGGGTGTTGAGAGAGAAAGGTGAACGATTCTGAGACTGACCTGAAGTGGCATGATGGACGCGTCAACGACTCGCAAGTTAGCTGTACCATATACCTTGAGGGTGGTATCCACTACTCCTCCGCTCGAACGTGGTAGCATCGCGGCCGTTCCGTGGATGTGGTACTCCGTCACCGCGGCACTACAAATTTAACACCGGTTACGTTAGCTTGGGTGGCGAGCGGTTTATCCCACTATACGATCGTCAAAGAAACGGACCCCTTGAACCAATCGGTAAGTGCCTGACCCGTCAAACCACGCGATCCGCCGGTCTCGGCGACCATGAAATCGCTGTTAGGTCCAGCGGCAGCTAGCTTCCGAGCCCAAACGTGAGCGGCATACGTTACAGCAACGTCGGTCTCGTCTGCATAGTATCGAGGGTCGATGACAGGGTAATCCCAAGCGTTGGCGCTTTGAATCATGACCGTACCTGATGAGGATGAGATGAGAGAGACAAGAAATCCAGTCAGTTGAGTGAGGTAGATGTCTAAAAACATGAGGAAGGGAGTAAGGACCTCGAGTATAGGGGTGTTGATGAGCGACTTGAATCCCGACTTCAGTGCCAGATCCGAGCATAGTAAGGAGAATTTCGACCTGTCCGACGTCGTTGAGGAGGTACCGGTTGTTGATCGCGTGCATCGCCATCAACCCTTTCTTCTGAGCGTCGGAGAGACCCACTAAGGGAACAAGAAGATAAGCGCAGGCACGATCAGCGTCGGTGCGGCTACTCGAAGGCTGGCCGCGAACAGAAGATGAACAGAAAAACTCACTAGCAGCGGCAGTGTTGTCGACGACAAGTTCTGTATAGTCGGAAACATTCTGAGCGAAAGTCTTGTAGTCGTCCATGATGTCGGCGAGCGAGATGTCTGAGTGATCGAGAGAGATAAAAGATGTGAGTCATGATGCCAAAAGATATATGCGGCGAAGAGACTATCAAAAGAGATGTCGACGTACATCCGATGGCCTCGTTGACATAAGTCCATTGAGACTCTCCGTAATTTCCTGCTCGGTATGCAGCCAAAGACGCCTGAGAAACGGAAGAATCGTCTCGAAGAGTACCCCAGGTGACTTCTCCAGCCTGAAAGTCAAGAAATGTCGTGGCGTCAGGCGGGTGTATAGTGTATGGCTTAAGTGAAGTCCGATCGTAGACTTGCGTTGGTAGTGAAATATTGCGTGTTCGAGGTGTGGTCTTGCAGGTTGTAACCGACGGGCAAATCGGCTACGACGTCAATTCCAAGCTTCTTCAAAAGTGCGGCAGGACCGACTCCTGAGAGCTGCAGTATTTGGGCACTTCCGATAGTGCCTCCACTGGTATTTTTGGAAGAGGAGAAGTCAGTTCAGGAGTGTTATCAGGGGTCGTTGAGTGACCAATCCTGATCTGTGGATGACGCACCAGAGAATAACCTCCTTGTTGGCTTTGACGCTAAAGACCTGGCCTCCTCTGGAAGCCTGAAAATTGACGGCTGAAGCGACGGCAGGTTCGGCTGTGGAGTTAAACGACACTGAAACAACTTGGTAACCTGTGAGGATTATACTGAATCGACGATCGCAAAGGCGTTCATGTGAGCGTCGACAGAAACGGTGATGGTGACAGTTAAGACCGGTTTGGGTATATTGATAACAGGTATCACTAACAGATTCGATCGTGGTGGCAAAGGATCAATGTATCCAGCCTTGGAGTCGGATCGAGTCTGATTGGATGGATTTAACGTAGAGGGTGTGATTGTGACACCTCGGTTGTCTCCGCCTGCACCATCAATAGACTTGAAGCCGAGAGCCTCCCAACTTGGGATCCACTAAATCGAAAGAGTACCGGACGGGCATTCAGATCAGAGCGACAGAGAGATGAGTGCCCCGAGAGCAGATCGAGAGCTGACCTTGTTAACGCCTTCGTACCAGAACGCAGAGAACCCTACCTGAGAAAGGGTAGGCAGACAAGCTAGATAGGTTGAGATCCGAGCGTGTATATACACACGAGGAAAAGATCGACGAACCTGGATTGGACCGGCAGAACCGTGCACCGAGGCATCTGGTTTGGCCCCAGAGGCTGCGATCTGAGCGTCTGTCGGAGGGTAGAACGTCTCCGCCTGCGTCAAAGAATGAAGTTCAGTTTGATGTCTTGAGAATCGGATAGAACCAAAATTTGGACAGAATTTGGACGGACCTTGTTGATGTATGCTTGCATCGAAGCCCATCCCCAAGATTCTTCTCCTCCGGGATTCAGCTCGTCCCACGCATCGTATTCAACGCTTGACCCTCTGCACCAGAACATGCCGTTCGTAGCACCTGAGCCCCCAAGAACCTTTCCTCGAGGGAAATCTCTAGCGATTCCACCTCCATTCGATTGGTCAACTGTCTTGTATGCCCAGTCGTAGGATGTTCCGGTCAGACTGTTAAGATAAGAGTATCCTGGGATATCGACCTGGTCGCAGTCACGCATCTGGCGTTATTATCACCTGGTCTAGGTCTGTCAATCTGGAGGAGAAGCCGAACCTTGTCCTTTGAGTCTGCCTCTTCACCCGTACCTCCGGCCTCAATCACGGCTACAGTCATGTTGGACCACTCAGATAGACGCGAAGCGAGTGCTAGACCGGCGAGACCGCCACTATGTACGGGGAGGGCGGACAGGAGAGGTGCGGAAGACCGCGGTGTTTGGACAGGGTGCCAAGGAAGGATGGACAGACCTCGTCAGCGTGGCTCGCGCCACGAAGTGGTCAGTGGAAGGCGACGAACCCAGCAATAACAAAGTCAAACGTCTTTCCATCCAGCTCGTCAGGAGAAGTCGTGAGGGCTCGTTTGGTGTGCGGAGAACCTGGATTGAAGGAGGAAAACGATTGAGCCTCCGCAGGCCTCAGGCGCTTGAACGTTGAACCTGGAATCCTTTTGATTTTCCAGCTAGATTCCGATCCCATCCGCTGAAGGCACCAATGGGACACCTAGAAGCGTAGGAAGGATGGTACATACGTGCAGAGGATGAAGCCGATACCGATGTGGCGAAATTCGCCGTCAGGCAAAGAAGAATGCCGAATCGAATCATTAGAGGCGTTCGGTCCGAGAGAGATGTGATTGATGGAGTTGATAGAGCCGGTGAATGGCGAGATATCAGAGAGATCGGGGAGTGGGCAAGGCAGATGTCGGATAGCAGGAAGGAGAGAGAAAAACAAGGCAAGGCTGAGAAGGGCAAGGTCGAAGAGAGAGGTTCTTCAGGTCTCAAGAAGCTTTACGAACCAAGAAGAAGACTTGGCAAGGGGCATTTCAATTCACGATCGACTAAACAAACGGGTCTGTAACCAGGGAGGAATCATGGCATAACTTGACAGAGTAGCACGTGAGTATGGCTGAAAAGCTGAAAGGATAAAGACGAGTGTAAAAGATGCGAGAGGATGGATGAGGAAAGATGAAGCGGAACAATGGAGCACAATGATTGGACGGTCGTGAGAGGGGAAATGTCGTGAAAAGGAGTAAGATGCAGAAAGGGTGACGCGGGAAGGTATGCAGAGTTGAACGTCGAGCCAAGTGAAGAAGGTGAACCTTGGGGACAGGGCGAATCGTGTGTGAGGCAAAAAGAGAGGCAGACACCCAAAGCGGGGCCCGACGAGGGATTACTCGGCTGCTCCGGATTTGCAAGCAATGATCTTGAGCTTTTCGCATGAGATGACTTCGCCGCTGACCAAGAAGCAATGAGAGAGAAGATGATTTATCAGCTGCTGATCTGACATCGAAGAAGTCAATCATGGAGAGGACTACGAACCCGTTGCCTGCGCTCGTCGTCTCAATCTTCATCGTCGGATTCTTGACGACAAAGGTCCAGACATCGTCGCACAGTCGGTAGGTACGAAGGCTTCCCTGTAACGGTGAGCAGGGCAAGCGGAAAGCCGGTCAGCCAGGATGGAGAGACTGCTGACTGAGCTCAACCCAACTCGCCTTGATGACGGTCTTGTTTTTGACCTGCTTGGTCATTGTCTCAGCTAAGCTTTTGTCAAACTAGTTTCGACGAGTGGATGGATTCGTATGGCACGAGATCAAGCAAACAGGTGCAGTTCAGCCTCTCCCCGTCAGGTCACACATCTCGGACGGCTCGGAGGTGGGCGAACCTGAGAGAGGACACGCATCGCCAGTTGAGGAGTGATGGATCCATCTTGGATGAGATCGTCAAGCGAGTCGGTCAGAGCTGAGCCGATGCTATGGATGGCCGTCCAAAGGAAGAGGGAAGCTCGAGAGGTTCAGCACGAAACGAGCAAGCTTGAGTTGCTGACGGACGGCTGTACCTTGTCCCTCTGTAAAACTCGTAGAAATGGGGCTGAGCGTTTGAGGATGATGCCATATGAAAAGATGTCGACGTCAAGCAGAGGGACAATCGGTCGAGTTGGTGGAGGGAACGAAGAAGAGGGGTTCCAACATCTTCGTCCAAATCGGATCTTGAGAGTTTGCCAACCCCAACCTCTCTCTCTCTTTGCTGTAAACGTCGTATCTCTTCTGGTTCCCTCGCCTTCACTCATCCCTCGCTCGCACCGATCACAGCCTCCCCTCTTAACCTACCTCTATAGCTCGCTCCATCTCCCTCTCACGAGGTCTGGATCCAATCAGAGAATCGCCCACACTTTGAACTCTCACGATTACCGAACTGGGGAAATTCACACGCCTCTTTGCTGCTATTGACCCCAAAACGCCATTAACATTGACGTCTCCCACCCGTTAGTCCTGCTTCCTTCGTCAACTCATCAGTCCTTACCTCTTGCTGCCAGCAGGAGTCCTCCTCGTGGCGTGGGATCGATGTTGACGCGTCCGCGAACCCTAACCTTTCGCTCGCCTGACGTCTCTTGTCCTTCTGGCGTGTGACGCGTCATCAGAGCGGTACTCGCTTACCTCGTGGACTATCTGCTCACTGCATCCATATCCCCTGACTCTCTCACTCACCGCCTGCGCCCAAGAGACGTCGATGCAGCAAAAGATGAACGCTGACCACGCACCACCCTTCCTTCTGTTCCCTATCCTGTCCTGGTGAACTCTTCTTCGCTTCACGTCCCTTACTTCGACAGAAACTTACGAGCTAGACCGGGGACTCACCGAATCAATGGATCCGACGTTTGGTGGGCAGGGTGGAGAGGAAATACAGACTGGAGACGGTTCCAGCTCCTCAGAGACCTCGCACGAGTCGACGCCTCACCCGATCATCGAGCAGCCGACCACCGAATCAGCTCCTGAGCGATTAGCCGCAGAAGAGCCGGAGTCCGTGCTGACAGCTACCGAACCAGAGTCGAAATCATTGGTCGTAGAGGCAAAGAGCCAGTATCTTTCCAAGGTCAAGATCGAGTCCGCCAAGATCGAACAGCTAACCCAGAATGAGCCCGTACAAGACGAGCAAGAAGAATACGATCCCTCAAAACCCTTTGTCGCTCCGTTCAAGCAGCAGTCAGCCCCATCTCTACCCCCAAGCGAGAAGTCGATGGCCCCTCGTGCTTTCTTCCCGCCACCACCACCCACGTTGACTGGCAACTTTGATGGCAAACCTCCTCCCCCTTTTGGTCACCCATCTCTTCCTCCCAACTTTCCCAACTTTGCTCCCACGCTTCCAATCTCTGGTCCCAGGACTGGACTGCCACCACCCTTCTCCTTCCCCGCTGGAGGACCACCACCACCACCGACCCTGGCGATCCCCCCACCGCAACCCACTCTGCCCATATCTTCGCCTTTTCCTTCGCCCATCTCATTCCCTCCCATGCAAGGCCCTGCTCCGGCGGTTGAGCCTGAATTCACCCCTAACCCTGGCTCGGTCTACGGTCAGCAGCATGCTGGAGAATCGTCGCGATCTCGTCGGAACCGAAACCATCAGCGTGCCAAACGTGCCAAGAAGGACGCGTACTCGGCCAACATCCAGGATAACCTCCGCTCTGCTCTCTACCAAGACGAAAGGTATACGCTTCACGAACCCGTGTGGAAAGTCGTCGCAGGTCAGATGACACGAGTCCACTTCATCGAAACCTCACCGACCGACCTACCCATCACCAAGCTTATCGCGACGAAAAAGAGCGATGCTATCGCCATGCACAAGCGCCTGCTCGAGAAGTCAAACGCCGCCGTCTATTACTCGGATGGAAGTTACAAGAACGGCTGGGCCTGGGGAGCAGCTGTCGAATGGGTCAAGGAGGGCAGAGATGGATCAGAAGCCAGGATCGGGAAGAGGCTGAGAGAGGAGCTCGGCCAATGTGATCCTACGGACGCCGAGATGGGCGGAATGAGGAAGGCACTCGAATCGTTCGCAAGCGTCGGGCAACTTAAGCAGCAGGAGCTCATAATCTTCTCGGATTCGCAGGCTGCGATCACGCTCGTGTTGGTCGATGGCTCCTTGCATGTCACCGTTTGTTAAACGACCTGAAGCTGATACGTTCTCCCTCTTCACTTGGTGACAGCGACTCGGGAATCCGATACCAATCACAACTCTTTATCTCGACGCTCGAACGCACCCTCACCCTTCACCCTGACGTCAAGGTGACCATCATCTGGATCCCTGCTCATATCGGCATAGCTGGTAACGAGCTAGCTGACCGTACGGCTGTCGCGGGCGAGACGACGACGTTCTTGGCGAGGCGCGCGGGACGACTGCCTGGCGTTCCGAACGAAGAGGGCGACATGCCGGTCATCCTCTGTCGCAAGAAGGGAGAGGACGATGCAGCTGGTATGGCGATCGGAGGAATCGGCACTCAATCGAAGCTTTCAGCGCCTACGGACGACTCGCTAATTGCCGAGGCCGGATCTCTCTTCATTGGGAGGTAAGCGGAAATCCACGCCCATGGAGAGCCAGTAACGATAACTGATGTTGTCTTGCTTGCCTCGTACAGGTTCCCCGAGGCGGCGACCGCCAACGATCTTGAGGTTCTGTTCGGACAATTCGGAAACATGTGAGCTTCGTTTTCTCTTCTGCCATGAGCGTATCGAGACAAGGAGCTGATTGCCCCTGACCCACCCCCATTTAGCACTTCCATCGACATGTTCACCATTCCCCCAACGACCGAACGCTTCGCACTCCTTTCGTTCGACGATCCCTCACTCTCCGAAGAGGCAATCGAGTGGCTCGATGAAAAGCCTGTCACTCTACCCTCGCGTTACGCTGAGAGTCGTGATTGCGAAGTCTGGAAGGGATGGCAGGGCTCCTTAGTGGTGGCGACGAACGAGGTTGGAAGATTGGTTCCTTCGAGAGTGATCGATCTGTTCCCTAGTCTACCGATGTGGGCGAAGCAGAGAGTAGATGAGCGGGATCCGACAGCTCAAGAGGAGGGCGAAGATGACTCAGCAATGGACGACGGATCTTACGACGACTACGGACCTGACTCTCGACTCAACAAGCGTAAATCGTCCTTCACTTCGTCAGACAGTGGATCACGCTCCGCCAAGTTCCCATTTCAGCCATCGTTAGCAGAGACAGGCAGGGAGCTCACGCCTTCGGAAAAGTTCCTCCTCACTCACGAGCAGTTCCCCAAGGGCCCAGGCAACCGTCTTCATCGGGGACCCAGCCCGGGCAAAGTTGCAGGAGATAAATCAGCTCCATATCCTCAACCAGGCAAGAGCGGACGGCCTCCTCTGCCGCCCCAGACCAGCCTGTTCGCCCTTCCACCTCCCAAACCTGCCGCCATCCCTTCATCCCAAACGAACGCTTCCAGCTACTCGAGGCCCGATGAGGTTGTGCGGCCGACTGTCCCTTCCAACCCGCTCCTGACTGAACCCATTCCGACCTCGATAGGCGAGATGGCTCGACTTATCGTCGACCTCAAGGGCGAGTCAAACCTCCTTGACGCTCAACACTCTCGGATGACGATCGTCGCCCGCGATCCAGCAGACTGGTCACTCGCTATCGCTCATTTGACCAAGAGCATGATGTCGGAACAGGAGGCGTTGGAGGACGTCAGGAGAAACCGTGCAAAGGGAGAAGACGCCGTCAAGTCGTGGGAAGGCGTCTTGCAGAGGAACGATGTTGGGATCGAGGAGAGGAGAGGGTTCGTCCTAGACGTGCTGGATATGCTCGACTCTGGCGTGCTCGGTCAGAAGCAGGTAAGCACTTGTGTGATGAGAGAATTCAGGCAACCGCCCGAACCAAAAGTTCATCTCTAATCGTCGATCTGTTCACTCCCTAAACAGCTCATCGTCGATCTTCGCAAGCAAATCGATACCAAGATCACCTCGCTTCGGAACCGAATGCAGGCCTTGCCTCCCACGACTGCTTCTGTCTTACAGTCGTCGGAAGACATCCTCAGTACCCTGCATCGTGCTCTCGAGGTTCGTCCTGCTCTTTGCTATCTATCTGCCGATGTCGTCACGCTGGTGCTCACCAACGACCGCTTCAACTGAAACAGGAACAACGAACTGCTCTCGATGAAGCCGATCGCCGATCTTCCGTCCTAGCAGGACTCGTTGCTGTTCGCCGAGACGGGCGAGGCATGTGGAGGGATCGACAAGAGGAAATCAACATCGTCGTTCAGAACCTCACCGAAATGGGTAACCCTGGTCCAAGTCCTTCGACTCGTCCAGATCCGCTACCCTCGGTCTCGTCGTCAGCGAAACGAGGAAAGTCTCAGCGCAAACCACCTTACTCAAACAACGAAGGGGACACGCCTTCGTACAACCGACCTTCGAGTTATGTCTCTGCGTCGCCAGCATCCTCGCATCGGTCTCTCGACAACAGCATGCCTGACTCTCTTCCTCCTTACATCATGCCTCCGCCGGTCGACGAGAACCGCAACAAGAGCGATCATTCGTACGACCACCGTCACCCTCCCCTTCCGTCAGTCCCACCTCCTGGACCTCCGCCTTCTTTCTCGAGACCAATGCCACCACCAAACCCTATGCCGATCTCGAACAACTCGAATCCGAGAACAAGCGTTCCTCCTCCTTCTCCGTTTCCTCACTTCAACCCCGATTTTCCGCCACCTTCTTTTCCCAATTACCCTCCTCCATCTGCTCCTCCTCATCAATCGAAGCCGAACCATGGTCAAAACCAGCACCACAACGAACATCAAAACCAGAACCAGCACCAGATCCATCGACCCAACCAGAACCAAAACCAAAATCGCACCAACAATCCTCCTCCTTTCCCCCCTCCTTTCCCCCCTCCTGCCGCCTTTGGAGGACCACCACCCATAGGGAACGGCGGCGGCTTCCCTCTTCACGGTGTCCCAAACTTCCCACCACCAAACTTCCCCATGAGTGGTAGTCCCCCCATGGGTGGTCCCCCCGGAGGAGGTGGAGGATTCCCACCCAACTTTGATGGACTGATAAGGAATGGCGGAATGGCACCGGCAGGTCCTCCAGGTCACATGGTGGGTGGCGGTGGACATCAACAAGGGCAGTATGGGAATGGTGGGATGAGGGCACCGCAGCAGCAGAACCAACCTCCTCCTAGGTCTTTCAGCGGCGGAAGCGGTGGGCGAGGGGGATATGGAGGGAGGTGATTTTCTCTTTTCTCTTGCTTTCCCTGTCCTTTCTTATCCTGCACCAGCTGTTTGGTCCGATTATCCGTCCTGCTTCTTTCCCGTCCTAATGGATCTTTAGCCTGCCTAACGCTGTAAACTTATCGCATGGTTTCGCTGCTATTTCCAATTCCTGTTGTTTCTCGTACCTGAATGTACTCTTGGGCGAGTCTACACTTATGGCATCGTCGCTGGCGAGTGCTGAGGTTCTTTCGAGTTGAGAAGAAAAAGACAGTTTCGAAGAGGGCTTCGTCGTACGCCCTGCCCTCGCTGTCATCGTTCATCACGTCGACCGTTCATCTCCCGCTTCACCTTCTGATGTCGGTCGCTTCCTCCACCGGAAGGTCCCATAAATCTTCACGTAGCAAACGGACCGAACTCGATTCATCTTCCTCACTATGGCTTAAGCCTGCTGAGAAGGATGTGTTGGTGCTCTCAACGGCTCTCAAGTTGCTTCTCTTCCCGTCGTAGTGAGCTGTCGAGACTGCCATTGTCTGTTGAGGGGCGCGGATCAGGGCAGAAGCTGATCCTCATCTCGTGTCTTATCGTCATCTGGTCCAACAGTAGATCAACTGACTTTGAAGTCCATCGGAATTGGTTGGCCATCACGCAGCAGCTGCCAATGTCCCGCTGGTATCATGACGTGAGTGAAGTCGCAGACCTCGCCTCTAGACTCGAATTTGCTGATATTGTGGTAAATTGTCTTCAAAGACAACATCCGAATGGAGTTTGTATCGTGTTTGCCTCCCCACCAACTGATCCGCATATGGCCGGCTGATCTTCAAACTTCTCGCTCTTGCCTTCCTTGTCGCACGTTAGCATTGTGAGGCCTTTCTCTCACCACTCAGCGTCTGATCAAAGTTGACCACGTCCTCCTCATCGTTCAGAGACTACCCGCCCTTCTTTGCCCACTTCGAGCATGCTCTCTCTCATCTAGCCCGTCTCGTCGATCCAGCCATCGTCGAACTCAAGAATCTTGGTTACGCTGCTCCATCTGCCGTAATCTTCCAGAGATCAACCGTGATAATGACTGAGCTGTTGGTGTTGGGAACCAGTCTAGTCAAGTTCGTTCTTGTGCCCTCAACTTTCGTTCTTTTCCTCGACATCTCGACTCCAAGGTGGCTCACGAGAAGAAGCATCTCATTGATTACAGATACATCCGAACATCTGACGACCCTGCAGCTCAGTTCATCGTATCAGCTTCTTTGTTTACGCATCCTGGCTTTCTCATTGTCGACCATATCCACTTCCAGGTGAGTCGTAAACCAACCGGATTTTCTTTTTCGTCCCTTACCGAACGGTCATCTCATCTAGCTTCTTTGATCTCTACAGTACAATGGTGTCATGTTCGGGATCTTGATCTGGAGCCTTTGGCACGCGAGACAGGTACAGCCACCCGCTTTCATCGCCTCAGGTCTAGACATTACGAGACTGATGCCTGTGAATCGTTGCAGGGAAACCACCTAGCATGTGGTGCTTTGTTTGCCACATTGCTTAATTTCAAGTTCGTTCGCGGTTCACTGAAACGAGTACTTTCAATTCCCAGCGCTGATAGGGTTCGACAAACAGGCACATTTACATGTATCTCGCACCACCTTATTTCGTCTACCTCCTCCGAGCATACTGTTATACTCCACCCAGTGAGTAGGCGTCCTGTTCAATCCGCGCTGTGTATCTCGGTCAAGCGAGTTACTCACACCTTATGTCCTTTAGCTACAGTGTACTTCAACAACCTGCTCCTTCTGGGATCCACCGTCATCGCGATTTTCTTTGTTTCTCTCGCTCCTTTCCTCTCTGATATCTCACAGCTCGCGTCGAGATTGTTCCCCTTCACTCGAGGACTCAACCATGCGTATTGGGCAGGGAACGCCTGGGCGTTGGTGACGGTCCTCGATCGAGTGCTGCTCAAATGTACGTTTGACATGACCAAACGTAGCTATGAAACCACCGGTGTCCTATAGACATTGAATTCTTGACACTCATCATTTCTCTGTAGACGGAACAGTCCTCGGCGCCAGCTTCAACGTCGACCAAGCCGGCGTGACGTCCTCGACACGAGGGTTTGTTGGGGACACCGTCTTCGCCGTATTACCAAGTATACGACCGATACATTGCTTCCTCATCACCCTTGTGTTCCAGCTAGTCAGTGCTTAAACCGGTACTCGTCGGCCCGAACGTCATCCTCTGACTGATGGATCCCATTCCGACTCTGTCTGATTCAGGTTTTTATGACAAAGCTTTGGCGACAACCAAACTACAAAACCTTCCTTTGGTCATTGACTATGTCGGGATTCACTAGCTTTATGTTTGGTTGGCACGTCCACGAGAAAGCGGTCCTCGTCTGGCTCGTACCACTTAGGTAAGGAGACTCATTACACCTCTATCTCAGTAAGCCTGACTTCGAGCTGACATGAGTCTGATTGAATCGCTCGTCCATCTAGCTTGCTTGCAACTGAAAATGCAGTGTTTCTCCGCACCTTCATGATTGCTTCGATCGCTGGCATCGTGTCATTGTTTCCTCTGCTGTTCACTCCGATGGGTGAGGATCGTCTCTAGCAAGCCGAGACATGATCGCCAAGCTCATCGTGATCTTTGGTCTTATGGTTCGATAGAAACTCCTATCAAGATCCTCTACACCGCCATCTGGTGCTTCATGACATTCACTTCTCTGTCTCGTCTCATCTATCGGTACGATACATTATCAATCTCAATCTCCCTCTTTTCGTTCCATTGGCGACCCAACTGATCGTAGGTACCCCAAACATCGTTTCTGCTTCAAACCAGACCTCCCCCTAGCCTTATATCCATCATCATCCACAAAGTAGAAACGATTTACCTCCTCGGCTTCTTGCCACTCGTCTTGTACGTGGAGATCTTGAGCCCGCTCTCGAATCGAACTCAGGGAGAGGGAGAAGGAACGTTCTTGCCACTCATGTGTATGAGTGTATACTGTGCGGTTGGATTGAGTTGGAGTTGGATCAGGTTGGCTGTGGAGGGCATGGGGAGAGATTGGGAGAGTGTGGGCGGGTGGCCGAAGGATATGGGAAGGAAGGATAGATGATCCTTGAGTGATTGGTCGAGGGCACGAGGTGAGCATCGTGTGACAATTTACAGAGCCGAGGGTCCTGACACGGGGACCGGTGCTGTTGGGAAAACGTGAGAGAGATTATATCCCGAAGAAAGCCGCTGAGTATCAAGATGCCTTTTGTCCTTTCTCTTCGAGAATTGCATTGGTCGCGATGCCTTGAGATCTACGAGAAGAGAACGTCTCCGACAGTGCGCGCAGGCTCGAGCCCTCAGGGATCAGAGGGCGTTATATGGTGAAGGGGGAGGAAAACGAAAGGCAGAGAGGTCGACGGGTGACTTTCCCGCTGAAGCCCCTCCCAACTTCCATCACCCTTTCCTTCTCTCCCAACCAACCCTTCTCCCCCCGTCTTCGCCATGTTGCGACGTCTCACTCGCTCCCCGATCGCGTCGAAACCGCTTCGTTCGCTTGCTGGCATCAGCGTTCCGGCAAGGAGGGCATTTGCCGCTGCCGCCCCTTCCCCTCATGATAACTTTGCCACTAGCAACAACGGCTACTATGCTCAAGAGTCAGTCAGCTTCCTCTCCTTCTCGCTCTCTCGCTCGAGATCTTGTCGCGGTGACTGACGAGCAGGTCCCGTTGCCTTGATCAGAATGTACCGGTCGTGGAAAGAGGTGGGTCCCATATTCCAAAGCAGCACCCAATCAATCTCGACCTTTCTCGGTCCTGGTATTTAGCTCTTCCCCTGTCTTCCTGACTCGTCTTATCGTTTCTCCGCTCTTCCCATTCTTCTTATTGCAAACAGGACCCCTCATCCGTTCACAAATCGTGGGCCACCTACTTTGCTGGACTCGACAAGGGTCTCCCCTCCTCCCAAGCTTTCACTCCTCCTCCCGGTCTCTCGGGTTCTGCCTCTGGCTTCGCCGGTCTTCCTACAACCGCCGATGGTGCCCCTGGTCTCCACATCGCTGGAGAGAACACTGACCTGACAAATCATCTTAAGGTACGCGCCAACTCAGGTCACATCTTGTTTTCTTTGCTCCCTTCTGAACGAGGTCTGCGTCATGACCAAAATCGATAGCCTTTGTGCTGATCTAGTTTCTTCAACGTCTCGCCCCCAACCTCGTCCTCGTCTTTCCTAACGTCTTCTCTTGACGTACCGTTCCAATCTATAGGTTCAACTCCTCGTCCGAGCCTACCAGGTTCGAGGCCACCACACCGCTGACCTCGACCCTCTGGGCATCCTCAACGCCGATCTTTCGCCAAACCGACCCGCTGAGCTCGAGCTCGAGCACTACGGATGGACTGAGGCCGACCTCGACAAAGAGGTGAGCTTCGATCGACTCAGTTTGCCAGACGACTTCATTTTGCTGACTCACCATCTCAATCGGCTGATCTCACTTCCTCCTTCTCTTACAGATCACTCTTGGACCTGGAATCCTTCCTCGATTTAAGACCGAGGGTCGAACTAAGATGACCCTTGGCGAGATCATCAAGACTCTTAAGAGAATCTATTGTGCGTGATGCGTTGGTTGATTTGTCACGACGGCACCCATTCAAGCTGACTTCTGCTCTATATCTCTGCGCCCCTTGTACCTTCTTTAGGCGGACACATTGGAATCCAATACGTCCACATCCCTGACCGTTACCAATGCGACTGGATCCGAGAGCGAGTTGAGATCCCCCACCCCTGGAAGTACAGCGTTGAAGAGAAGCGAATGATTCTCGACCGACTTATGTGGTCGGATGGGTTCGAGAACTTCATCGCCTCAAAATTCCCCAACGAGAAGAGGTTCGGACTCGAGGGTTGCGAGTCGCTCATTCCCGGAATGAAGGCCCTGATCGACCGATCCGTCGATGGCGGCGTCAAGGCCATCGTTCTTGGTATGCCCCATCGAGGAAGGCTCAACGTCCTTGCCAACGTCGTCAGGAAGCCCATTGAAGCTATTCTCAACGAGTTGTTCGTAATCTGTTGTCCTTCCGATCGTTTTCCCTCAAAGAACTGCTTGTTGCTTCCAGCTGACCCTCTCACCTTCTTGACCTCGCTATGACTCCTTTCCCTCTTGCAGCAAGGGGACCACTGACGCCGACGACTCGGCCGGTGGAGACGTCAAGTACCATCTCGGAGCCAACTACGTCCGACCCACTCCTTCCGGAAAGAAGGTCTCGCTCTCCCTTGTTGCCAACCCGTCCCATCTCGAGTGCGAGGACCCCGTCGTCCTCGGTAAGACCCGAGCCATTCAACACTTTGAGGGTGACGAGGTCAACCACGACACTGCCATGGGTGTCCTCCTGCACGGAGACGCTGCCTTTGCCGGTCAGGGTGTCGTCTACGAATCGATGGGCATGCACTCCCTTCCCAACTACGGAACCGGAGGAACGATCCACATTGTCGTCAACAATCAGATTGGATTCACCACCGACCCCCGATTCTCACGATCGACTCCTTACTGCTCTGATATCGCCAAATCGATCGATGCCCCCATCTTCCACGTCAACGGAGACAACGTCGAGGCCGTCAACTTCGTCTGCCAGCTTGCTGCCGACTGGCGAGCCGAGTTCAAGAAGGATGTCGTCGTTGACATTGTCTGCTACCGAAAGTACGGTCACAACGAGACCGATCAGCCCTCGTTCACTCAGCCTAGGATGTACAAGGCCATCGCCGCTCAGGAACCCGTCCTCTCTAAGTACATCGATCGACTCGTCAAGGAGGGATCTTTCACCGAGAAGGACATCGACGAGCACAAGAAGTGGGTCTGGGGTATGCTCGAGAAGGCTCACGAGGGATCCAAGGAGTACAAGCCCTCACCAAAGGAGTGGCTCTCGTCGTCGTGGGACGGATTCCCTACTCCCAAGGAGCTCGCCGAGAACATCATTCCTCAGCAGCCCACCGGAGCCGATGAGCAGGTCCTCAAGAAGATCGGAGAGGTCGTGTCGACTTTCCCCGCCGGTTTCACTCCTCACAAGAACCTCGCTCGAATCCTCAAGACTCGAGGAAAGACCGTCGCCGAGGGAACCAACATCGACTGGTCAACCGCCGAGGCCCTCGCTTTCGGTTCGCTCGCGCTCGAGCAGAAGCACGTTCGAATCTCTGGACAGGATGTCGAGCGAGGAACCTTCTCCCAGCGACACGCCGTGGTTCATGACCAGGAAAATGAGGAGCAGTACATTCCTCTCAACCACGTTGGTGAGGACCAGGCCAAGTTCACCGTCTGCAACTCGCATCTTTCCGAGTTTGGTGTTCTCGGCTTCGAGCTCGGTTACTCGCTCGTCTCGCCCGACTCGTTGACCATCTGGGAGGGTGAGTGGTTCTTTCCCTCGCTGCCCAATTCCTTCGACTGCCGGATCTGTGACTGATGCATCGTTTCTGCCCGTGCGGTCCTCTCGCCTCGCCTTGGTTTCCCCTCCTTGCAGCCCAGTTCGGAGATTTCGCCAACGGATGCCAGGTCATCATCGACCAGTTCATCGCCTCTGGAGAGAGGAAGTGGCTCCAGCGATCGGGTCTCGTCATGTCGCTTCCTCATGGATACGACGGTCAGGGTCCTGAGCACTCGTCTGGTCGAATCGAGCGATTCCTCCAGCTCTGTGACGACCACCCCAACAACTTCCCGTCCGAGGAGCAGGTCGCTCGACAGCATCAAGACTGCAACATGCAGGTCGTTTACCCCACGTGAGTTCAGAGTTGATCGCCTCGTCGGATCAATGGTTACAATCGCTGATGTCGACGGTTCCTTCCTTTGCCTCTTCCTTAGTACCCCTGCCAACTACTTCCACGTCCTTCGACGACAGGTTCACCGAGACTTCAGGAAGCCTGTTCGTATCCATCTTCCTCTCGAACCTGCCATCGTCCGGGTTGTCATCACATGCTGACAAGGCCTCCATCATGTCTGCAGCTCATCCTCTTCTTCTCCAAGAACCTTCTCCGACACCCCAACGCTCGATCGGATCTCTCCGAGATGGTTGGCGAGACCACCTTCCAGCGATTCATCCCCGAGACCTCAACTGAGCTCGCTCCTAAGGAGGAGGTCAAGCGAGTCATCATTTGCTCTGGTTCGTACTTACCCCACACTCTTCCGTCTCCCGTTTGTGCCTAGGTGTTTACCTCTGTTTTTTCTCGGCTTGCCTCAATCCCTCGCTCCTCAACAACAGGACAAGTTTACCAGACCCTGGTCAAGGATCGAGAGGACCGAGGCATCAACAACGTCGTCATCTGCCGAGTCGAGCAGATCTCGCCGTTCCCCTACGACATGCTCACCCCTTACATTGACGAGTTCCCCAACGCCGACATCGTTTGGGCCCAGGAGGAGCCCCTCAACGCTGGTGCCTGGTCTTACGTTCAGCCAAGACTCCACACCGCTTTCAAGGCTACCACCAACCACTCGAGCAAGGTTCCTATCTACGTCGGTCGAAACCCAAGCAGTTCGCCCGCGACTGGAAAGAAGGCTATTCATCTTGTGAGTGAAGACGTTTGACTGACTCGCATCTTCTGACAATTCGAGCGTTTACTGATCCAAAACTTTCTCCGTATCTTTGTTCTTCTCTAGACCGAGATCAAGTCTTTCTGCGAGCAGGCTTTCAACTTCGAGCACACCGACTAAAACTATCGACCTATCCTGACTCATTCTTTCCACAAATCTCACTCCGTCGTGTCTGTTTCGATAGTTCACTCTCCCCCAATCATCACACATCATCGATCCATCATCTTCCGCGTTGTCACTCCTCTCCTTCCTCACTTTCCTCGCTACCTCATCATCTTCTCACTCCCCCTTCTCCTTTGATCTATTTCTCCTTGCTCATCGGACTATGCCCCCTCCCCTCTTTCTCGCTTTCTCTCTCTCTTGCTTGCTGCATTCATACCCAAATGTCTCGAGCTTTGGTTCTTTTCCTTTGTTTCGTTCGTGCCCCCGTCTTTTTTTCTCCTTCTTTCCTCCCCTCAATCGTACTTCTATGATGATTTGCTTCTTCTCAATCTGCCGCCTTGGAAGTCAGAATTGAAAAGTGAGGCTGCCGAATCTGTATATGAGGCATGGGTATGATGAGAGATCTGGAGGCGAGTTGAAGGGGATTGATTGGTTTGAGTGGATAGGATCGGATCGGTTGAAAAAAGGCCCGAGGTTTCAATCGTGCGATCCTGTACCATCTCTACAACTAAACCAATCATTGGATTACACAACCAAGAATCAAACCAGGTTCTCCACAACGTTCTTCAACTCGGCCTCCCCTTCCAATCGAACCGACATCCATTCGGGGGTCACCTTCGCTCCGACTTTTTGTTCGTAGAAATCAAGGGAAGGTTTGTTCCAATCCAAGCATTGCCACATCATTCGAGTGCAGTCTTTAGAAAGAGCAATTTTGCCTAATCTGAGTGTTCGTGGTTGTTGTTAGTCGGAGGTAAAGAGGGAGGAGAGGGAAGGGAAAAGGTCAGGTTTCGAGTGATGGGAATGATGGTTCTTTTTCTGATTCGAACTCACTCTCGGAAGAGAGCTTTACCGACGCCTAGGTTACGATGTTCTGGCATGACGAAGAGATCTTCTAGGTAGAGACCTGGTTGACCCGTCCATGTTCTGTTGGTTTCGGAACCAGGAGGAGGAGAAGCGAACATGGATGAGTTTTTGGATTCGACGAGATTGTGAGCAGATAGATAGGTTGAGCTCGAATCTGTTACTGACGAAAAGTTGTAAAAGTAGATGGCAAGAGCGATGGCTCTGGAGGATTCGTCATCCTGTGGCCCTGTACGTTCGACGATAAGACACTCTGCATAAGGTCTCTGACCGTCATCTGGAAATAGGTTCTTGTGGATGAGTTGGGGCGTCGCTTTGGCTTCTTGCTCAGCCTTTTCGTAGATGGCGAGACCACGGATGAGACGTAGGATGTCTTGGGTGTCAGATTTGGTAGCAGGACGAATGGAGAATGGGGTAGACATCATGGGAGGTGGAGGTACGGGAAGGAGAGGGAGAGGGAGAGTACGCGCATATCGCCGAAACAATTTCAGAGGAAGAAGAGCCCCATCCACCGCCACCCCTCCCGCTCCCATTCATCTACCCTATGGCTCCTCCTCAGAGAGAGAGGTACAACTCCAAGGCCCGAGGCTCAACTGCCGGTGGCTCAGCACACAAGAAGAGACAGAGGACGACAGGTGCCATGACGGGCGTCGTTGGAGTTGAGCAAGGTCAGACTCAGGTCGACTCTACTCTCGACGTCATCATCCCAAAGACAAAGGAGGAGAAGGAGCAAGATAGGAGGAGAAAACTCAAAGAGGAGGTCAGTTTGGTTTCACCCTCACATCACACACTGAGGTGTTCGAACCCAGAAAGGTAAGATCGAAGCGAGCTGACGTTTCTTGACCTCTGCTCTCCGCTCGCTGATCCTTCTCCCTATCAGATGATCGCTGCTTCCGAGACAAAGATGTCGAGTAAAAAGAAGAAAAGGCTCGATGGTTTCATCAATAAGAAGCTTAAAAAGGAAGCGCGAGCGGAACTGTTTGCGAGCCTTGAGTACGTAGTTCCACGCCGTATCGCTTCTTACGTCCGAGTCGTTGAATCGACAGTCGTATTCGTTTGAACGCTGCTTCTCCACAGAGCATCGCAGAATACTGTCCCCAAGCATCTTCTTGCCTCCCTTGGTTCTTCCTCAACCCTCGGATCCGGTACGCTTCTCTCCCACGCAGCCAAAGCCGCAAAGGAAGAGGACAAGAACGTTCGTCGAGCTCTCTCCCGAACCAACAAGCGACGGAAGACGACGACAGGAGAGGACATTACAGATGATGAGGAGGAGGAAGACTGGGAGACTGGAAAGGCTGGGGACGTCATTCCCCGACCGATTTTCGAAGAGGAACAAGGCAAGGAGGAGGAGAGACCTGGAATGAGTGGTGTCGCAGGCGTAGAAAAGGCAGGGAAACCCTTGGATTTGGGTCCAGTCGCGGTCGGGGGAGCGCTCAAGAAGCGAGAGGATGGAAGCGTTGGAATCGCCAAATATGTTCCCCTCAAGAAGGATAACAAGGGGAAAGGCAAAGCTGTGGGTCACATCTTCTCATCCTCATGATCCCAATTTGAATGCCTTACAAGAGCTGATATTTCTCCTCGGGATGGCTCCTGAGATAGCTCCAGGGAGGTGGTTGGAAAGAACCGACAAACTTCTTTCCAGCGGAAGGAGATTACTCGGATGATTCGTTCGATAGTTCAGATTCTGACAACGATTCAGACGGCATGTCGGAGGGTTCTGATCAAGAAGAAGACGATATGTCGGACGAGGACGGCGAGAATGGCGAGGACGAGGATGAGGACGAGGATGAGGAAAGCGATGAAGGGAAGAACCAGCAAGAAACGCTCCCAGGTCGTAAGCGAAAACGAGCCGGTGGTTTCAAGGATTGGGCCCTCAAGCAGATCGAGACCGTCTATAAAGGTGATGGATCGAATCCAGCTGCTCAAGAAGCGGGGGGAGAATCAACGACGACAACAACCGAGGACAACCAGACGATGCTCGATGCACCTTCAGATTCCGATCAAGCCGCACCTTCAAATATCTCTCAACTTCCCGCCAATCACAAACCAGTCAAACTTCCACCTCCAACCTCCAAGATCGGCCCACTCGGAACACCCTATGTCATCCCCGCTGGATCTCTTCTTCAACCTTCGAATCCCTCCTCCTCATCTTCTTCCTCCTCCTCGAGCAACAAGAACCGGATACAAGTAGATCGAGATCCCACGATCCAAGAGAATCGTATGAAGCTACCAGTCGTAGCGGAGGAACAGGAGATTGTGGAAACGATCTTGATGAACCCAGTCACCGTTCTTTGTGGTGAGACGGGTAGTGGAAAGACGACCCAGGTTCCCCAGTTCTTGTTCGAGGCTGGATTCGGCTCGCCTGGTAGTGGTAAGTTTTTTTTGGGTTGATTTGGAAACCCTATTGCATCTTTATCTCCTCGATCCACGCTGTTTTGCTCTTTCGGTCGGCATACTCACGTTTTCATTGTTTCCTCCTCTTCTCCCATCTTTCACTCGTAGACAACCCTGGTATGATCGGTATCACTCAACCTCGTCGAGTCGCCGCCATGTCAATGGCTTCTCGAGTCGCATCAGAACTCTCCCTCCCTCCTTCCCGAGTCTCGTATCAAATCCGATACGACGCTACTGTCTCTTCTCAGACATCCATCAAATTCATGACGGATGGTGTCTTGCTTCGAGAACTAGCCAAGGATTTCTTGCTCAACAAGTACTCAGTCGTGATCGTCGATGAGGCTCACGAGAGAAGCGTCAATACGGACGTCTTGATTGGTGTGTTGAGTAGGGTCTCCAAGTTGAGGGAAGATCTCTGGAGGAAGGGGAAGGAAGGTATCAAGGTAAGTTCATGAGGTAGGGGAGGACCTATTGAGTTGATCCTCTTCATGGACTCGAGGCGTTGTTATGCGGATCGATACTGATCTGAATGAGTTCATTCTAACTATTTATCTTACTCTCCTCAATCGAACCCCGCCTTGATATAAATCCATATAAAAACTCCCTCTCCTCAAAGCCACTCCGAATCGTCATCATGTCCGCAACCCTTCGAGTCACCGACTTTACCCTCAACACGACCCTTTTCCCAACTCCTCCACCCGTCATCGAGATCACGACTCGTCAACATCCCGTCACCATTCATTTCAACCGACGAACCACCAACGATTACCTCGGCGAAGCTTACAAGAAAGTCGCCAAGATCCACGGTAGACTCCCACCCGGCGGCATCTTGGTCTTTTTGACGGGTCAAAACGAGATCCAAGGGTTGTGCAGAAAGTTGGAGAAGAAGTTTGGTAAGAAGGCGATCGAGGAGAGGAATAAGAGGAGAGAAAAGGAGAGGGAAAGAACGGGGACTTGGAGAAGTCAGATGGGTGGGATTGAGAAGATGGATAGAGAGAAACCGGAAAGAGTGGAAGAGGATATGAAGGTCGTGTCGAACGATGGTGAGTCCCCCTTTGCCTGTCGAAAGAAAAAGAACAAGAAAAAGAAAAGGACGAGGAAAACCCCTTTCTGTTTCCTGTCGAGTTGCATCTTGGATCTCCTTTCTTGGCTCAATCGTGCCTAGCTCACTTCGCACTCGGTTTCTTCGCGGCCTCGTTTGTGCGCTCTTTTGTCCTTCTCTTTCTGGTCCTCTTCTCTAGCCGACGTCGAAATTGAGGAACTCGAATTCGGACTTGACGAACCTGGTCTTGCAGACGACGTCGATGAAGGTGCTGATTCCGATCCAGAGGCACTCGACAGTGAATCGGACGAGGAAGATGAACTCATTATGAATGAGGGTGAAGAAGCCGAACGTTAGTCTTTCCTTTCCTCCTCTGATTTCTCTCTTCCTCTTCTTTCTGAGTTTCTACTCGTCGTGCTCCGCTCAATCTCGTATCCGGGCTCATGATGGCATTGACGTCATTTTCTTTTCTCCTCCCTTGTCTTTTGTCCTCCAGTCCCCCTCCATATCCTACCACTTTACTCCCTTCTTCCCAGCGACAAGCAGATGAGAGTCTTTGCTGAACCACCAGAGGGGACTCGACTTGTCGTCGTCGCTACCAACGTCGCTGAGACTTCGCTCACGATCCCTGGGATCAAGTACGTCGTCGATTGTGGCCGAGCGAAGGAGGTAAGTAGTCATCCTCTTGACTCTCGCATGCGTCGGACATGGACGAGAAAGATCTGACCGATCTATTACTCCCCCTTCTCTGATCCCCTCCTTTGCCCAAATAGCGACATTACGACGCCAACTCAGGTGTTCAATCCTTCCAAGTCTCGTGGATTTCGAAAGCCTCCGCCTCTCAACGAGCAGGTCGAGCAGGTCGAACTGGACCTGGTCATTGTTACCGACTTTATTCCTCCCCCGTCTTTGAAAATTACTTCGAGAAATTCGCCAAACCAGAGATCCTAAGGATGCCAATCGAAGGAATCGTTCTACAGATGAAGTCAATGAACATCGATGCCGTCATCAACTTCCCATTCCCAACACCGCCCGATCGAGCCTCACTCACCAAAGCAGAGAGGATCCTCACCCTCCTTGGAGCACTCGAACCACCCGCGAAGGGAAAGATGGTGAATGGAATCGTCAGACAGGGTTCGATCGGTGGAAAGATCACCGAGTTAGGAAGAGCAATGTCCCTGTTCCCAGTCTCACCTCGATACGCCAAGATGCTGGTGTCAGGTCAGCAACATGGATGCTTGCCCTATGTCATCGCGAGCGTCGCGGTCTTGGCTGTTGGAGATCCTTTCTTGAGGGAGGAAGCTCTGGGTAAGGAGGATGAGGATGATGATGGTTCGTTGGACGTCGAACCATCACCGGAACTCTCATTGATTAGGAGTGATGCTCTCAGGGCAAAGGAGGAGAAGAGGCTCAAGCGAAAGGCATTCTTCGAGACTCAAGCGGTTCGTCTTTCTCTGTTCTTCTTCCTCTCCTCGAGGAAACATTGCTGTGAAATAGAAACACCTGAACCTGACGATGCTTTCTTTGTCTTTCTTCCCTCCTCTCTCTGCTGCAGGTCTACAACGCGCTCGGCAACGGTGCTAGCGATCTCTTCCGAATGCTCGCTGTCGTTGGAGCGTACGAATACGATGGAACGGGTGACAAGTTTTGCATCAAGAACTACGTTCGACCAAAGGTAAAAAAAAATTAAAAAAAAATCAAACCCCTGCCATGCACAGAAAAAATCTCAAGACGATCCCTTGAATTTTCCGCTAACCTTTGTTGAGCTCTCCCTTCCTTCCCTTCGCTTTCGATTCTTCTTCTGAACAGGCTATGCAAGAGATCCACAAACTCCGAGCTCAAATGTCGACCATCGCCTCGTCAACCCTTCGAACTTCGACCCAAAACAGCAACAATTCTCCTCTTTTTTCACCCAAACTTTCCCCTCCCAACACGACTCAACTGAAAATCATCCGTCAACTCATCACCTCTGCTTTCATCGATCAAATCGCCGTTCGAAAAGATATCGTCGACCCTTCATCGACGACAGCAGGAGCGAGATTCAGCTCGACTCGAGGTGTACCTTATCAAGCTATGGGGGCCGATGGAGAAGACGTTTATATTCACCCGAGTAGCGTCATGTTCCACGGAGAACCTCCGGAATGGATCGTCTTCCAGGATCTCCTTAGGACGAGTAAGGTTTGGGTCAAGAGTGAGTTTTTTTCTTCTTCTTCTTCTTCTCCTTCTCCTTCTTCTGCCTCTTGTTCGCGATGCGCATGGCTCTTCTGCTTCTTGCTTGTTTCTGCCCCCCCCCCCCCTTCTTTTCTAAAATCCCCGAGAGAGTCTCAAAATTGACATATTGCCTTCCCTCTTCACACAAAAAAAGCCATCACCAAACTCAACCCATCCTGGCTCCCAATCCTATCACCAATCCAATTTATCACCTTCTCAAAACCCCTCGAAACCCCCCGAAACGCATCATCATCGTCATCCGCGGGATTTAAGAAACTCGTCGGCTCGAGGGAGGGAGAGATGAGGGAAACGTTCGTCATCCCTAGATTCAACTTTTCAGGTTTCACTTCGGGAGGAGGAGGGGAGAATGTGAAAGGGGTTGAGTTACCACCAATGAAGAGGAAGGAGGTTTGGAAAGGTGGGAAGTGGGTTATGATGGGGAAGTAGAAGCACGAGAGAGATAGAGAGAAGAAAATGAGGAGGATTTGTGGGGGAAAAAAAAAACGAAAGGGAAAGAAGACAAAGAGGGGGGACATAAGGAAAGCAGGAGAGAGAAGGTTTAGGCTTTTTTCTTCTTTTTTTTCTTCTTTTTCTTTTCTATCTTCTTTTCTCTCTCGTTCTCTCTCCTAGATTTTTTTTTGTATATATATCCATTTATGCCGAACCACGTAATGCCTAAACAAGAACAAAACAAACCTGTATATGCGAGATGGTTCCTCGCCTTCACTTACCCTTCCTTGCCATGATGCCTTCCTCTCTCTTTACCTTTCCTCCATCCTTGTCTCTCAAGAATCGATCTCTCAGGGAGAGGCCTTTCTCGCAAGAAAATCTACAACAATCATCCCATAGAGGAAGGGCCTGAATTTTCGATCGTGTCTTTCCTGGGGAGGGCGTCTCTTTTTCTCAGGATGAAGAAGGAATCATGAGAGGGCCTCGAATCTCTTGCATCTTTTGAAAGCCACAGATGGCCTCAATGATGGCGAGTGTCTAAAAAGCAAACCCCCAAGAAAAAAAAAAGAAGGAGAGACAAGGCGAGAGAGTCAGATAGATGACGCAAGTTGGGAGATATGCGTCGTTGTTGATCTTGCGAGACCATGAGAGAAGCGAAACAGATAAGGAGAGAATGAGGTCACTGACGAAGACGATGGCTGTTCCTGGACCTCGGCTACGATCGAGGAAGAAAAGAAAGGAAGAAGGGGGGTTTGAAGGGGATTTTGAAGGGGGGGGGCAGAGAAGAGAGCAGCAAATTAAAGTGACCCGAGTTGTGAGTAATTTTCTACTGATATGTGATCTGGGAGAGAACTTTCTCGCTCACGAGGTGATGAGGTTGTGGTGGGAAACGACATCTTGTTCCTCGTATCGAAAATCTATTTGAAGGCGAGAAGAGGAGCGAAGAGAAAATCATTTTTTTTGGGTGAGTCGTTGTTACCTTGGATCAGCGAAAAATATACAAGAAGAGAAAGACGAGACTCCGTGATTGAAGATAGTGGTTTGATCATTCCCTTACGTTCAATCAATTTCTCCTTGACACTAGGATGACTAGTCAACCTCAATTTGCCTTCGATCCAATACTTTCTTTCCACTTCACCCTCTTCATCCTTCCAGATCTCCGCAGCTTCTAGAGCAATCGGGCCAGCGCAGATGGCAGCTAGATAACAAGGAGTATAAGAAGGGGAGGAGGGGGAAGTGGATGATTGTTGTTGCTGGAGACGTTGAGATCGATAGAATTGAGATCTGATGAGGGAAAGGACTGGTTGGGATTTGGAGAACGTCGTCGCACCGGGGAGGCCACCAGGGATGATGACGATTGTATAAGAATCCAGTTGCTGTCAGAGGGTTTGACGTGAATCGTTGATCAGTGAGAAACAAGACACGAGAAGGAGAAGAAATCAAAGACGACCAACTTGTCGAGTCAAACTCGAGAGTTTGGTATCTGGGAGGATCTTGACGCCTCTGCTGCATGTGACGATGTCGATATGGGAAGGGTTGTGTTTGTCGTCGTCGTTAGCGACGGAGGCCGAGGTGAGGCTGAAGCCTGCTCTCTTGAGGAGATCAAAGATGGTGGTGAACTCTATCTCTTCTGTGCCGTCCGCGATGAGGATGAGAGCTGATGGTGGAGGAGACATGACTTGAATGTAAGATGGAGGTTGAGTCGGTGACGCGTTTTGTTTCCGGTCCATCGTCCTAGTCCAGCGGTCCTTCATCCCAAACCAACCCGACCCAATCGAACCGCCACCAATCGAATCAAATCCTATGCAGTCCGATAACTCGTAAGATCATGTTCTACCCCGAGACGAATACCGAGTATCTTGGTTTGATTCCGTTCGACTCCCAGCGAACCCATCACGGCGAGCCAACTTGCCGAACGTTCCTCCATTCCCTCTAAATCAGACGGCGATTCGAATGATCCAACTCAACTCTCGGATGATATCGATGCCTCAACTGCTCTCCATCTCGACGAGAAGAACGCCGATCCATCAACCACCGATGGATACACCGCTCTAGGGGAAGGACCGGAAGAAAGAGGTCCATCTTATGACGCCAACGTCGCTGAGGAAATATCAGGTGACTATGACGTCGACCCATCGAACGATTACGCGGATGATGAAGGAGACGATGGTCGAGTGATTGATGGGGGTGGTGAACCGCTGGAGTTGGGTGAGGGTGAGGAAGGGTTGGATGACAGGGAAGTTAGGTTGAGGGATGAGGCTTTGTTGGGTAGGGCTGATACTTTGGAGTGAAGGCGTTTAGGGGTTCAAAGAAATTTGGATCGACAGAGTCGGGGAGATCTGATCGATGTATCTTTCATGTCATTTTTTTCTTCTTCTTTTTTTCCGTCACGCGGCAAAGGAAACAAACTCGCGATACACCCGAGAGCCTTGTGCCGCTCGAAGTGGTTGTATACATGTATCCCTCGGCGAGTGACAGATCTATTCGGCGAAAAATCAGGGAGGGGCTCCTCCCTGTTAGATTTGGAAGGGAGACTTCCTCGATTCCATGCACCACATTCGACCACTCTCCGGTCGACGATCTTACGCTACCCTTTCCCATCTAATCTCAAACGCACGACACTACAACCTCAACAAGCAAGCGTACGACAACATGGGAAAATTCAAGGTATCTCGATATCTTTGTTCGACCTAAAATTCCCCGATATCCTGGCGCTGACCACTTGCGCTTCACCTCTCTCTTGCCTATCCGAACATCCTCGCTCTCGTCCAACCAGAAGAACAAGGGTAGCAAGAAGGACCGGACTGGTGAGGGTACCGCTGGTGATAATGCAGATGCCAAGGCTGTCCCTCAAGCTTCAAGAGGAGACTGGAAATCGATCGAAACTACCAACCCAAACTTCGAGAAGTACTACAAGGTCAGCACGCGTCGATGTCATCGACCTGCTCCGAGTGAGATGACCTATACCGATACTGAGTCTCATTGATGGTGATATCAGGCCCAGAACATTATCCCTGAGGACAACTGGGAGCAGTTCATGGAGGCTCTAAGGGCGGACCTGCCCACCACTTTCAGGTTCACTGGAAGCAGGTCGTACGTTCTCTCGTGTCCTTCTTCCTGGCGCGGCTTGTGTCAACTAACGTTGAGTATCTGATGTTGGCCCTTAGAACTGCTCAAGATATCAACGAGCACATGAAGTCTCAATACGTTCCCTACTTGAGCAACGTCGAGCTCGATGGAGTCAAGCAGCCTATCCCGACCCAACTTCCATGGTTCGTCTCATTTACCTTCTCCACAGCTTCAGTAAATAGATCGAAACGCTGATACTAGACGACAGGTACCCCGAGGGTCTCGGTTGGCAGGTCAACGTTGGCAAGCAGATCATTCGAAAGAGTCCAGAGTACAAGAAGCTTCAGCAGTTCCTCGTATACGAAACCGATGTCGTAAGTCCTGGTCAAAAGAAACCTCATAACGGATTCTAGGATCTGGTGGATCTCATCTGACCTTTTACTCGAATCTTATCCGCCGCAGGGAAATCTATCGCGACAGGAAGCCGTTTCTATGATTCCACCTCTCCTTCTTGACGTCGAGCCCCATCACTATGTTCGTTTCGCTCCCGCTCTGCTTGGTCTTTCCCCCTTATACCGATCCACTCATCAATTTCGAAGGTGATATGGTATCTTTAGGTCCTCGACATGTGTGCCGCTCCCGGTTCCAAAACGGCTCAAATCCTTGAAGCCCTTCACACATCTCCTCCTTCTACTGCATCTGCTACAGTCAACATTCCCAAAGGTCTCGTCGTCGCAAACGACAGCGATCAGAAGAGGGCTCACCTCCTCGTCCATCAAAGCTCGAGACTGCCGAGCGCTAATGTCTGCGTTACTAACTTGGACGCATCAAGGGTGAGTGGGAGTTTGATGAGCGATTGTATTGCCTTGCTTGGCAACTATCTTAATCAGCGTTGTGTGCGTGTGTGCATTTTTTTTTTTTTTCTTTTTCGCGATGATCACAAAGTTCCCCAAGATCTCACTTGGTCCTGAGGGACAAGCCAAATTCGGCATGAAGAACTTGCTCTTTGACCGAATCCTTTGTGACGTCCCGTAAGCTGTGTCGTCACCTGCTATCCGTCTCTTGGCCTTTCTTTCTCTTTCCACGCGCTAACTAGGCGACGATCATCTGAATCTTACCCAAAGCTGCTCCGGAGATGGCACTATGCGAAAGAACGCTAACATCTGGTCGAAATGGAGCGCTGGAGATGGCAACGGACTTCATTCGTACGTATCCTCCCTGGTCATCTCAGCCATCAAAAGAGGCTCACATGTTGCCTTTCTTTGCCTATCCGTCGCGTGGCTCTCACAGTCTCCAACTCCGAATCCTCCTTCGAGCGATGGATCTTCTTCGACCTGGAGGAAGACTTGTCTATTCGACTTGTTCCTTCAACCCGGTCGAGAATGAAGCCGTCGTCTCCGCAGCTCTCAACCGAAACTCCTGTACGTTCCTTCTGCTGAGCCTTTTGGTCCGATAGGTCAAAATCATCCCTTTCTCGTCTAAACCATCCTCGATTCCTAATCACTTTTCTGACCCCTAATATCATCAAGCATTCAAGATCATCGATGTCACTGAGAAGCTACCTGCTCTCAAGCGACGGGGAGGGCTCACTCATTGGAAGGCCGCTGTTGGACGAGACACTGATGTTTACGAGACGTACGAGGAGTTCTACGCTTCACCAAAATCCACTGAAGTCATGAAGGAGAAGATTCCAAAGACTTTCTGGCCTGCTGGGAATGGAAAAGAGCAAGGATTGGAGAAGTGGTGAGTCCTTGATCGATGGTCTGCCCTGCCCTCGCATTTGAGACGCGACTGACGCATGCCATCGCCTCTTCTGTCTAAATTCTTCTATCATTCACCACTTAGTCTGAGAATGTACCCTCAGGATAACGATACTGGAGGATTCTTCGTTACCGTTCTTGAAAAAGCACTCGAGTCAGACACAAAGGTTGATGAAAAGGAGCAGAAGCTTGCTTCCGAACCAAGGTGAGTGTGTATGTTGCTTCTCTTACCAAGCTTCTCTGTACTCAAGATTCTTTGCGTTGGACTCATAGGACCGAAGCCGTCGTCGACTCCATCATCCCCACCGAGCCCGGGACTGCTGGAGCCCCCTCTGATGAGCCCATAGAGTAGGCCAACATATGTCCACGCAACATCACTCCTTTGACTTGATTGATCCTTAGAAAAATCCAATCTCCTCCCAGATCGATCGACAACCCCTTGGTATCCTCTACCATCTCGACCAAACGACCCAACCCACCTTCCCCGACCGCCTCCCCCAACCCAGAACCTTCATCAAAGAAACCAAGACAGGATCTCTCAACCGCTTCATCATCGACGACCTCAACTCCTAAACCAGAACCTACGCACGAGATCCGAACCAACGCTTCGAAACCTGATCCCAACTTCAAGGAGGATCCTTACTTCTTCCTCGATCAGGACCGGGAGGAGGTTAAGGTGGCCGTGTGAGTGGTTTGAATTGCCTTTGGATACGTGTGCGAGAGGGACAGAGAAAAAGCAAGCAGGAAGGAAGGCAGAAGGTCCTTGCTGGACTTTTGAGTGCTAAAGTGAACTGACCGAATATTCTCCGCCCCTGCCCCTTTCCGCTTCTTCGTTCTCTCTTCCTCGATCCTCTTTTTTTTTTTTTGGTTTGCATCGATCTAGCGATTTCTTTGGTCTCAACCCAGATTTCAAAACAACGCACCTCTACACCCGAAACGAGAACGAAGGAACCGTTCGATCTGTCTACTACGCTTCCGATCTTGTCAAGGTTCGATATCAGACCTCACACACACACACACATTCCATTCGCGATACTCTTCGAACTCGTTTCCCCAAAAGATGATAGCTCATGATGATTCTGACTGCCGTCTTCTGACTGATCTTCTTTCCTTTCTGTCTGTTCTTCTTCTCATAGACAATCATTCAGAACAATGACTTCACTCGTCTGCGTCTTATTTCAGCTGGCGTCAAGCTCTTTGCTCGACAAGATACGCCGGGTGAAGACGTCCCTTGCAAGTGGAGAGCTACGGCTGAAGGTCTCGGTGTCCTCCTGCCGTACGTCGAACAGAGGAAAATCGTCAAGGGAAGTTTGGAAGACATGAAGATCTTGTTGGAGAGTCATTATCCACTTGTAAGTATCGTTTGATAAAGGGGAAGAGGGTGATGGGGTTTCGAGGACCAAGTCAGATAGGTACTGACGTTTTCTTTTCTCCCGTTGAACGTTCGTCTCCTTCACCCACCCAATATGGGTCTCTGGTCTACTTTTGCTTTGTAGATGAACCGATTTAGCGAACCTATCAAGCAAACCTTCATCGACGCACCGATAGGAAGCATCATCTTTGAGGTTGCTCCAGGAGAAATCGAGGGTGGAAGGTACGTTTGTGTGAACACTCACAAATATGAACTACGCCCAAATAAGATCTATCCTTCGCGCCATGATCCTGACTATGTTATCTTTCCCTCGTTCCCTCTCACTTTCCTCCTCCCCCCTTCATCCATGGGCACACAGCCTCCGATCATCTCTCACTGTCCCCCTCTGGAAAGCCAAGAACTCCATGTCGATGATGATTGCCAAAAAGGAAAAGACGGCTCTCTCGAATCGAGTCTTTGGTAAAGATCTCGTGGGACCAACTCCTCCCAACGGAAACATTCATCCTACCACTCAGTCGACGGACGTCAAGGTCGCTGCTTCTCTTGACGGAGAGAGTAGGCAGAAGAAGGAGGAGGAGGTCAAAGAAGTGACGATGGTTGAAGAGACCGGTAGTGTTGATCCTGCTATCTAGATAGAGAATAGATAGGCGCGGACTCGAGGAAAGAGGTGTTCTTTTCTCTTCTTCTCCTTAGACATGAACATCTTCTATCACGTGACTTGACAAGGATCATGATATCAAAATCGAAAGACAGAAAGATGAACGGAGTTATGTCGGTCCCTCTTGACTGCTTTATGTGGTTATCGCTGGCGTCCACCGGCAGGGTAAGGATGATCTCCACAAGCTCGCACTCATCTAATCCGGACAGATCTCCTTCTGCGAACATTTCTAAGCCAGGAACTTGAGCCAACGCTCAACGGGGAAACCAAAGAGGTTGTTGCGCTCATCAGTCTTCACGAGAGAATTCGAGCTCCCGAGGGCAGGGAAGCGAAGAAGATATTAAGAGATCCAAGAGCTAGGAAGCAGAATTGAGTTCATAATGAATGGTCCTTGGCGGTCGTGTGAGAGCCAGAGCTCTTCGAGCTGAGGGAGGTTTGTTGAGAGAAGGCCATCAATGATGGATGTAGATGGCGAGGGCGAAGAATCGTATACAGTAGTGGCGATCTCGGGTACTAAGGCTGAGGGTATCCATATTCAGGCAAGGGTCGTCCTTCGAGTTCGCATGATGCGTCGGATTGGGAAGACTTGGAAGACTTGGTGGACGTCCAGAAGGAGAAGTCGCTCTTAACGTCACGACTCATCACTCCCCATCTCGACCAAGTCGATTATCCTTCTCCATCTGTGACCTGGACAATTTGCCAAGGGAAACACTCCTACCTTGTTGGGCAGATGTAGCTAGCGTCCTTGACTTGAGCTTCAAGCCCATCGTCTCGTTTTGCCCTTTCGATCTCTCACCGGCTCTTCCGCCTGTGTTCTCGTTATGAACGTTCGTTCTCAGCCCCTCTACTCCATCTCTAAGTCACGGCAGGCACTAGGTATCGAGAAGATCGTTTATTCTTGATGGTGTCAGCGGAGAGGTAAGCAGAAGAAAGAATGGTGACTGCGGAAATGTTGACTTTCTCCTCAGGTTTCCTTCATCATGACGGATAGGCTGAGGACACCCTCATAAGTATGAGGTTATCCATAGACTGTGCGTACCATACCACCGCACGATCGTGAAAGAATTGAACGCGAACCGGTCAATTTATTAGCTCAAGAATTCAAGATCGACCTCGCTCTTTCCCTCTGTCACCCATTGCATCCCTCCTCCTCACTCCCCTCCCTCTCCTTCAGCCAGCCTCAAGTCCAACCCACCGCCTCGTCAGGCCTTTCTTTTTCATCACCACAAATCACCAACTCCCGACCAAATCATTCCACTATCCTCGACAAAATCATCACAACCCCAAAAACAGCTTCCACCTTCCCCC
>BCKM01000008.1:650179-678594 GCA_039545415.1 Udeniomyces megalosporus | reverse complement strand
GGGGGAGAGAAAACCAATGCGTGTTCAGATTCAATCAACATTTCAACATCCCTCCGTTGTCGAATCTTCCTTCCAAAAATCATCCAACTCACCGTTCAACTTGCATTCCTCTTCTGAGTTTCCTGGCTCAACCAATCCCTGATCCACGATCCCCGGCCTCAGCGAGTCGACCAGATCCAAGAAGAAATGTCCGTTGGCGAGAGTTTGGTCCTTGAGTGATCTCATGGATGTGGATTTTCCAGCCTTTTTAACGGTTTCGTTCGCCCAACGGACAATCTCGGTATCAGTAACACCCTTGCCATTTCGGGAGAGCGAGGCGAGGGTCTTGTCGATGTTGAGTCTGGCGGGGTGAATGGAAGGGGATGAGGATCGACGTTGATCGTGAGGAAGCTTGGTTAGTTGAACGGCTCTCAGAACTTGTGATGGAGACAATCCACCAAAATCAGAAGGGAAGAAGCAAGGACGAATGGAGGGTTTCCGCTGACCTCATCAACTGCCAAACCAAACCCAACACAAGCGTCCTCGTTCCGTCGACGATATCAGCACCTTGAATTCCGACCATTCTCATTCCGTTAGCCGAAGCGAGGTCGACGGCATAATTGGTGTTTTCGACGGCCTTGAATCGAGATAGTTCTTGACCTTCTTTGGGCTTGGTAACTCGTCTCCAGATGACGGACCCTGGGACAACCTTGTCGAATGCTTGCAGGAGAATGGATCCATCCTATCGGCGAAGAGCACCAAGCGCAGAATTTCAGTAGGTAAGTCCATTAGTCGCTCAAGTAGGGATCGCCCAGGCTCGTCGAACAGAAAAACGGACCTTGAGATTCTCAAATAGGTTGTACACTCCCGGTTCGACGTCTAACGAGTTCAACCAGAGTGTAAAGACCCTGGCTTCCCTCTCGCCCTCTGCATCGAAGTCCTCGACGGGAGGAGGAGCTTCTGACTCCTCGAGTGGTTCGAGCCCCGGCCAGGTGTTGAAGAGATGAGCCACGAATGCAAGGTTAAGCTTTGGGTTTCCTGCGACGAGGGAGGAAGGAGAGAGGTATTTTCGGCAGCCGATCCGGTCGGCGTTTTGGAGGACCTTTATGGTGAGAGGAAGCCGGAAGATAGAAGAAGCGAATCAGGTCAAGGTAAGGACGAGGACACCCTGGCTTGAACGACGACTACCGACCTCTTCAGCTCGCTGATGTAGATCTCGAGTTTGCAGGGGGCCTCGAGAGCACTGCTCCGGCTTGAGTTGGTTGAGGAGAATAGTGTAGTTCTCTCCGTCGCTAACGTCTTTCGAGAAGTTGTTTACGCTACAGTACGAGATCCCCATCAAGATCGGCAACGAAGGTGGCAAACAGTAAGAATCAGGATGAAATGACACATGGACCGAGAACAAGCTACGACTCACCGTTTCGGCCAGTTGGCAGCCTTGAGGTGGAAGTTGAACCATCGAAGCAGAATTTGGTCTGGCGGCAGCCTCAAGAATTCTTCCAACGTCTCTCCGTCATCGAGCAATCGATAAAGCTCAGGGTGATGTTTGATGTCGATCTTGCTCAGCAAACCCCTTCTGATGATTTGCCAGATAAGGCCCAGGATGAGGTGCTCTCGACCTTCAGCGATGTCTGTGGGTCCGATATTGACGACAGAGCATCCGATACCCTTTGCTGAGGAGATGACGATGTTGTTATTCTCCGTGATTTGGAAGGCGTTGAGCGCCTTGGGCTTGCCCTTCGAGATGGATGGTTTATTTAGGACCCGCTCGTCAATCGTGTCAGGGACCGAGTCATTGATGAGCTTGCAGAGGATCAAACCGTCTTCAAGACCGAGGGTCAAAACGTCAGGGATGAAGATGTTGGACCATGTGAGACTATTTCTTGTGAATGCTTACCTCGGCACTCGTCGAAGAGCTGCATCGTTCCCTCGGGAATGGGGAGAAGATGACCGATGTCCTTGTCTCCAGCGAGGACCTACGGAGACATGCACAGTAGCAAGTTTGATAAGCTCAGATCGACCTCCACTATCGGTAAGTTCGTCGGCCACTCACTCCATTGATATGCGAGGTGAAACTAGTTCGCTCGTCATCGTTGATGGTATGTTGAGTGTTAGTTCCAGCGGTCCCTTTGACGGTAACTTTGTTCCCTTTGGTCTCGAGGATTGGTGCCGAAGCAGAAGTATCTCTCAAGGTGGTGACGATCTAAGTAGCGAGGAGGAGTGAATCCAGATTGAGCGTTAGGGTAAGCGGGGCAGCGAGAAAGACGATCTTGGCTCGCAGTTGGTGGTCGAGGGACATACAGCGACCCAATCCTCAAGCTCGACACGGCCACTCGAATCAAGACCAACAATCTTGAGCGTCTCTCGGATCTGCGCGACGAGTGGGTGGTTGCGATGTGAGCTCACTGCGATGAATCATCGAGGACGGAAGCAAGCAGGGTTCAAGGTTGATAGACGTACCTGATCGTAGGTCCCCTCTCCAGATTGTTCCAAGCCAGCGATGGTGGCTGGTTTATCGAGCGATCCCTTTTCGTCAACATCAATAGCTCTGGAATTGTTGCAGACGAGAATCGGGGAGAGGCGTATCAGCGAACGAGATTGGACAACTCGGCCTAGCGGGAGAGATCCTGTTCTTGAGCAAGCATGCTCAACTCTATACCTCCTTGAGGTTCGTCCTAGAACATTTCACGTCTAGTGATGATTTCAGGTCAAATGGGCGTTGGACCGAAGGGGCCAGGTCCGGTAAGGATGACGTTTCCGTTTGCCCTCCCATCTCCTTCTCCTCTCGTCCCTTGCTACTCGTTCCACCGAGCCAAGGATATCTGGAAGCATGATGATGCTTATTCCCGTCAAAATACTCACGCGAAACGACTGATGATCTCCTCCATGTCTTCTGGCTTGTATTGGGGGTACTTTCTGCCCAATTTCATCTTCTGGAGACCGGAGGCCATGGTGGGTATTCGAGCTAGGAGGTTGTGTGTGTTGGGGTGTTTCGGTTGGACTAGATCTTGTAGGATTTAGGCCGGATGGGTTGAGGGGTAGGATGGATGTGTAGGATTCTGAAGTAGATGGTAGTGCAGTCGCGTGGGACGGAATCGGGTAAATGCACTGCCCTCTCTCATCGTCCTTTTGATTTGGGACGTCGTCTACACGCTTTGTCACACATGGTCACCATTCAGACATTTCTAGCCCATGACATTTCGATGAGTCCCTTCGTCGGATCCCCCTCCTTCACGCTCCTCCCTTTGCTCTCATCTAGATCCCACCAAAACCCCAGACTTAAGCACCAAACCTAGACAAACGAAGCAGAAAACCATGTTAGCGACTAAACACGGGCACACACCATTCGGCTTTGACTCACTCCTCGGAAGCTCGGATGTTGGCCCTGTCGTTGTGGAACAAGGACTGTAAACAAAGATTCGTGAGTCAGCTTCAGCAAAGGAATTCACCATTAATCCCAAGGTTCGAAAGACTCACCTGGTTTCCGGGCCTATATGCGTCGATGAAAAGCAACGGTCAAAGGATAGATGGGTCAGTAGCTCGCACAGATGCCATGTGGTCGAGATAGGCAAGATCCAGCATACCAAGGGAAAGGCTGCACGAGAGAGATATAAAAGTAACCGATTGCAGTCAGCACATATTCCATATAGAGATCGAGGGGCCGTTTCGAAAGAACAAACCTTCTTCCTCATGAGCATGTACTCGTAAACAGTTCGCTCAGGAGGCTCGCCACCGTTCTCGGCGCTTGGTGGGAAAGGTAAAGGAGGCGGTCAACGCGATGTTGTCAGCGTTTCGGGTTCGGAGTGAAAGGACAACACCCTGGAAGAAACGAAGCTCGATAGTTGAACATACATCTCGTGATCAATGTGAGCGGCGTGCTCAATCTCTCTCTTGTAAACGAAGAGGCCAGTCAGGAAGATGGCGGGGATGGCGACGTAGAAGCTGGTGAATTCCGACGCGAGACGAAAGAGAGAGGGAAGAGGGAGGATCTTCAGCAATTCTGGGCCCTAGTCGAGGAAGGAGCAGATGGTTGACTGAGGAGGAAAGAACTTACGTGATCTTCCTCCAGAGCTCAGCGGCCTCTGAAGAGCGAGAGCGAGGGTGCAGGAGGGGGAGGCAAGGAAGGAGGAAACCCAATCAGCTTGACCTTCTTTCCTCTCTCTAATTCTGGCTCTCTTCTCTTCCCTCGTCGCCAAGTGATTCGGAGAACGAACCAGGGGCGTGAGCAGCAAGAGCCTCCTGAGACTCGAGCCACTCGGTCTTGACAAAGGGGATGTCTGACTCCTTGATAGGGTGCTGGTGCATCATTGGAATGTAGCCGGCAGGAACGTGAACGTGGGGCATCTCGGCAAGAGCGTCATGATGAGCGCCACCAGCGACGGCTGGAGCGTGAGAGGCAGCTCGCCTCTGAAGGGACCGAGCGACGGTAGGAGCAGCGGCTCGAAGGGCAGGGATCATGTTGAGGGTCGTGGTGGTTCGGGGAGGGAGGAGAGGGAAAGACTCTCGCTCGACCTCTTTCACTTTCGCCTAGAGGCTCTCTCGATTACCCTCCAACCCCGATGATGATCCAGAGGATTATTCGACCCCTCTCTCTCATCGCCGTCATCATAGAGCTTAGCCTCGAAGTGATCGCATTAAATGAGAGACGGTGAATGATGAATCGACACTCTTCCGGCTCCCCTCGTTTCCCCCCGACTGCCCATCCTTTCTCTACTCTGACCTGACAAGAGACCCCAACTTGATCCCTTGCCGCCCCAAACCTACCAACGTCCTTTCGCTCTATCCACGAATGCTTGACGAGCTGATGAAGGCCCTCACTCTTGCGTACGAGAGCTCTGCGTATATTCCCCTTTTGGCGGGAGGAACCGGGTTTGAAGACGGTTTGATTGAGGGTTTGAGGCAGAGCGTTCATCGATACATGATTGCGATAGCGTGGATAGGGTTCGAGGCATCAAAGGCGGTCTTTTTCATTGGGATTCAGTGCAGTGTGAAGTATGCCGGTCGGGAAGGACCCTACTACTACAAGAGGGGAGACTTTACAGGAAGAGGTCGTTTGAGCAGATATCTGATGGGGTTCATTAGTTTTTTCTTCTTCTTCTTTCTCTCATTTTCTTCCTCTTTATGTATGATGGGTGCCTTGTTCTCTCTTTCTCATTTAATTTTTCATCTTGGTCTCATCGCTCAGATTGACTGAGACGACAAGATGACGATTACAAAAGACGGTCTCAACCGAATTTCACTTTCCCCCCAACTTCCTTCCTTCCAACGCCCTCTCTTCTTGGTGCCCACCCCTTCCTCTAGCCCCACAAACATGCCCTCCAGTACTACCGTCAATGCTCATTCCTACCCCAACAACGCAGATGAACGCAGCTACCTCCTATCAAAGACAGTCGACGCCGATACCAGCGACTTCTTCGTTCCGGGTCTCAACCACCGCCATGACTACAACGCACTAGACCAACAACATCTTGATGATGATGAAGACCCCGACCAACAAGGCGGTTCAACTTTCACCCAAGCTCTGTTCAATGCGACTTCGGATCTGGTTGGAACGGGTCTTCTGGCGACACCTATCGCTGTCGCTTACACTGGATGGGTTTTAGGTCCAATCATCCTAACCGTACTTGCATTCGCTACGCATAGAACGTAAGGAGAATCTTTCTCTCTCTTTTCGCCCTGCGGACAAGAATGACGCTCACTGGTTCTGATTTCCTATCTACTCTGAACGCTGTCCTCTTTTCTTTCTTCCTCAGACTCCTCATCCTAGTTCAAATGAGTCTAGACGATAAGACTGGTCACGTCCACACCTACATCGACATCGTCAGCAAAATGTTCGAAGGTCGATTCAACATCCGACCTTACCTCTCTTTTCTATTCATTTTCGAAGTCGTCGCTTGGACAGTCGCTCTCATCATTCTCTTTGCCGACAACATCAACAGCGTCCTTCCCTTTCTTTCCGTCAACGTCCTCAAGCTCATCTCATTTGGACTCATCTTGCCAACGACTTTCTTGCCACTGAGATTGCTGTCATTCACTTCTTTGCTTGGCGTTTTATCCTCGGCTTGGTTGATCGCCATCATTCTCGCCAACGGATTCACGACGAGAGTATCA
Source organism: Udeniomyces megalosporus (assembly GCA_039545415.1). Lineage (NCBI taxonomy): Eukaryota > Fungi > Basidiomycota > Tremellomycetes > Cystofilobasidiales > Mrakiaceae > Udeniomyces > Udeniomyces megalosporus. The sequence goes on along the minus strand of BCKM01000008.1, from coordinate 672,504 downwards.
CCGGGAAGCATTCTCAACCCAGCACCAACCGACCTTTGGCCAGTATTCGGATGGGCAAAGGCGGGAGTCGCGATTGGGTTATTCATGGCTGGTTTCGGAGGTATGCAGCTGTCATCCCTTTCACTCTTCCATCCTTTCTCCTCAACGCCCATTAGACTGAATTCATCTGACAAATCAACTTATGGACCATGCGATATCGTCGTGTACCTTTTTTTTTCTTTTTCCCAAATCAAATCAAGGTCACGCCATCATGCCGACTATCGTGGCCGACATGAAAGACAAGACTCAGTGGAGGAGACTCGTCGATTTGAGTTATGTGAGTTGTGTGCAAGCTCTCCTCCTTGCGACGCAGCCCGGTGACAGGCATTGCCGAGGAAGAAGGAGAAGATCAACTGAACGCTGTCCCTTTATGCGTATCGTTCCCCAGTTGATCGCCCTAGTGGTTTGTGCTGTCGTTGGAGCTGCAGGTAAGTTGCCCGTTCTCCTGCTCACTGGTCTAATAAAATTATTTACGCTTGCGTCCATCCGATTACTATTCATTCACGATGTTCTCTCTCTTTCTTTAGGCTACTTAATGTTTGGTCGAAACGTTTCTCAAGAAATCTCACTTGACATCTCAAAAACGACCAACCTCGAAGTGCTCTCTAGAATCGCCATCTGGCTCGTGGCTGTGAATAGTTTGACGAAATGCCCTTTGGCAATGAAACTTTTGAATGACGGTTCGTTTCTCAGGCTTCTTTCTCATTTCTCTCCATGGATATTGTTCATATCGGGGTACGTGGTACATAGATTGAGTACTAAATCTTTTGTGATTGGGTCTCTATTTCAACCATTCATTTCCCTCTTTCTCTTGCAGTTGTCGAACTGAGCATGGACATCTTCCCGAGTCCTAAGCCTTCCTTTTCTCGTTCTTCCAAGTCAAACTCAACAACTACGACTCAAACCTCTACAAGAGTTTCTTCCCCTTCACCTAAACCTCGTTCCCTTCCCTCTTCAACCAATACGACCAACAACGACGGCTCGCCTTTGGATAATGAACAGATCTTTGTCGTGTCGACACCTATCATTGAGGACAACGAGGATATCTTGAGAGTTTGGAGGGAAAAGGAAAGGAGGAAGGCTGGGTTAAGAGCGATTAGTAAATCGCTGCTTGTTGCGGGTTTGGTGGCCCTCTCTAGTAAATTTCCTTTCTTATCTTTGTCTTCCCCCTTGTTCTTGTGTCGTTTTACTCAACATTCTTGTTAGCTGACCTCTTGTTCATTCTCTATTTGCCTTCCACTCTGCCTTTTTCTTTCCCTCTCTCCTTATACTTGAAAAAAAAAAAAAGTCCTCGTTCCCTCCTTTGAATCCATCTTAGCCTTCATGGGTTCCGCTCCAGCTTTCCTAGTTACTTGCATCTTACCCCTCCTAGGCAAGAAGATCGTGGATTCCTTCAAGTCAATCGAACAAAGAGAGAAAGATGGCTGGTCCATCTGGGACTCGGGTTTGGATTGGGCCCTGTTGGGGATGAGCTTGTTTGGTGCAGTTTTGGGTGGATATGGGAGTCTGTTTGGACAGTAGAAGAAAGAGGGGGAGAGGCAGAGAGAGGCAGCGAGTGAGTGATGTAGATTGAAGGAGGAGTTTTGGAAGATCGAGGTTCTACTTCGTAGGAGAGAAGTATATACCACGGAAGAAGGAATACCCCAGAGGGCAAACTACTGGTTTTTCTTCTGCTTCTTCTTCTTGCTATCTTTCTCTCTTCCCTTACTGGTCTTTGGGTCGATGTTGATGGTTTCATTTCATGTTCCCCTCTAAGGGCATACCCTATAGGGCAGGATAGTAGAAGGACAATCAACGTCCATGCGTCGATGCAAGAAAAAAAATGCGAGAGAAAAAGAAAGATCGACATTTCCCTTCGATTTCCCTCTTCCTTTGTCTCCAAACCACAATTCACCACTTCTCCACGCGCGAGACACAACCGGAACAAACGTTCTATCTTATCTATCCCCCTGCCCCCCTCCCCCCCCCCCAGAAGAAGAACAATCCCCCAGCTTATTTCTCACCCTTCCTAGCTCTCTTCTGTCTATCCGCCTTTTTCCGACTAGCCTTCTTCTTCTCACCTCTCTCCTCCATCTCCCCTCCTCCTGCAACATCCTTTGGCCCATCATCTCCAAGACCTAAATCGGCTAGAGATAGACCTCCAGTAGCCAACATTTTCGCTACCCTAGCGTTCTCATCTTCTTCGTTGTCCTGATCGGGCGTTTGGTTTTGAGATTTACGTTTCTTTTTGGTCGTTGGATTTGTTGCGGTTGATGATGATGATTGTATGACGAAGGTGGAGTCAATCGGCTGAGTGGATGGTAGCTTACTGGATTTGTTCTTCTTGATGATGTTGGTGGTAGTCGGGGTGGAAGAAGATGATGAAGGTGAATCTTCGAAACCGGCTGGTCGCATGAATCCATTTGACGTAGGAGTCGGAACACTAGTTTGGATTAGTTTTGATGAGGACACAGGTGGAGCGGAAGAAGGTATCGGGCGATTTGAAGTGATGGTGCTGCTGGAAGGATCGGCTCGTGCCGTTGAAGGTTCAGGTTTAACGTCTTCTTCAACTTCCTCAGTCGTAGATAACGTCGATCCCGATGGCAGCGATAATTTCTGTACGTTTATGTTTTGTTGTTATGTTTAACATGCCATGGTCTACGGATAAAAAGAGACAGAGGGCACAAGAGCGAGAAGGGATGCCAAACATACCTCAACGACCTTATTCAGTCCACCGAAGCTTCGTCTTCCACCTTTCCCGCTAGTCTGGGCCCAGCCAGTTGTAGAAGAACCAGCTTCCTCTCCTTCTCCATCTGAATCACTATCTCCTCCACCTCGAGATCCCAATAGGAAAGGCATATAGCTATCCTCAACCTGAATCATTTCTCTCCTCTCCTCCTTTCCGCCAACACCTCTGAATTCCGGTATCGTCGAGTTTGAAGATGCTTGGTTCCAGCCGGGAATAGACCACTCGTCATCCTCCTTTGGTGGTTTCCAATCAGGGGCGGCGTTGGAAAGCTTCTGTTTGGCTGGGACAGTCGTAGCAGTGGGCGCGTTCGGTTTCGACGGATTTCGATTCATGAACTTGAGACCGAGCGTCCCAGAGGAAAGGCCTGATTTGGGTGGCATGGTTTGTTGGAGTCAAAGAGAGAGGAAGCGAGAGAGGCGAGGGGGTCGGTTTAGAGAGAGGTTGGTGGTTGGGACGAGATTTTGGGTTGGAATCCTCATCATCTCATTTGTGTGACGTGAACGGAAACGGTCATCATCTAGGGTATGCGGAAAAGACTACGTGTGAAGGGTGACGAAGAATGGGCTTATCGTCAAAAGAAAATATATAGTCAAAGTTTGAGACCAGGTTGGAAGATGTTGAAAACACAAAAAAAAAATTGTATGAAAATGCAAGGGCTGATGAGAGATGAGTGGGATCTAGCGCTAGTGGTGAACGAAAGTCTTGAGCATACGACTGCCTCCTCTCTTGAGACGTGAGCCCTGTAAAGAGAAAAGGGTCAATATCGTAACTTGCGTACAAGATGGAAAACGTTCCAGGCAAAAGGCCAAACTTACCTCGATTTCCGTCCGTTCAGCTTCCTCCTTTCTATCTCTGAGAGCTGCAGCCCTCTCCTCAGCCATGACTTCCTCCAGCACAGCAGCCCTCGCCGTAACTGCGTTGGAATGGCTTCGACCTCTGCCAGGGGATGAGCCTGCTATCCTTCCACCTCCCTCTGTCACCGCGCTCCCACCCGTATTCGGTCCACTCGTGCCAAGGCGTGACGAGTTCGGTCCGTTAGGGTCGAGTAAGGAGCTCCCAAGCCCAAACGAGGTTGAAGGCTGAAGTTCGCCACGAGACATTGAGATAGAAACATGTCGACGGGGACGTCGAGTTGAGGTCGTCGCCCTACGTGCTTTGGTGAACAGAGTGCGGGATCGTGACAGGTTGCCAGAATGGATTGGCGTCGGACTACCAGGTTGAACTTGATCGTCTTCTTCTGAATCGGACTCGGGAGAACCCTCTCGAGACATCATCAGCGCAGCGAGTTCAATCCTAGTTTCAAGCGTGGATTCCATGTCAATCTCTACGATGACCCATACACCGCGAGAATACCTATCACACAGGAAATCAGCTGACCTTTCGTTTCCAGTCAATCTGGGATGCCTCGGTAGAGACCTCTTTGTCGGCGTTCGAAGGATGTTGGGTGATGCAGGAGGGGACGGGAATTTGTTGACCTCGGGCAGTTCTCCTGGAGACTCTGAAAGGATTCCCTTTGGATCTTCGACCACTTCCGCATGTTTAGCAAAGTAATCACCCTCAGCGTCCAGGAGTTCGACTTCCTCGCTGTCCCAAGTACCGATCTTTCCTTCGCCACCTAGCGATGATTCTAGAGCCATGGTCACTGAAGAGGACGAGTGAGGTAGGTGAGTCTAGATATGAATGTGACAAGTCGAGCGCCGACGGGAGAGTCACTGACTGTTGATGGTGTCTTCGAGATCGAGCGTTCGGAGTGGGTGGCGTGGTAACCAAAGTGCAGTATCCAGGTCTTCGACGTAGGATCTGTGTCAAGCACCGATGACCAAACGTTAAGGCGGAGTCGACTTAACACATAGCCTCACGAGACCACACTCACGGCTGGTAGGAAAACTTCCTCGAGTCGTTAGGATGATCGATCCAAAGCGAGGGTGATTTGTGAGGAGTAATGAGTGGGGTATTGTTTGGTTTGACATTGACGATTTGAAGCTGTTCGTTCGTCTTAGATGCCTCGATGGCGACGAACGATGGATGGGATTCACCCTCAGCCAAAATCTCCTCCTCGAGCTGCGCTGGCGGCTTTGTTTCCTCTTCGTGACGAGAGAATCTTCGATCTATCCGAGCGAGAATAGGTGCGACGAGTCGAGCAGTAACCGAGCCGATCCGAGAGGTAGTCCGTTGAGAAGATACTTCGGGATCGAATGGGAGAGCCTTTCGATGCTGAAGTGATTGGCGATTGGCTTCCCCATATCCCCAACGCCATGGGAATCGACCACTCCCACGCAGTCTCCACGTCGAGTTCTGAGACGCAGATGGGGTCATGCCAGGTGAATTGTGTGATGCATTGAGACCAGCGGTAGAGGTGTGACTATCGGATGAGAAGCTGTCGTCTGGACTGGGGGGAATAGGATCTTCGCGTTCGAGTGGAGAAGGGCCAATCTCAATACAGTCGGGGATGGAGCGCTCGGTTCGTCCGTTGACAATGGCATGCAGGCCGTCGGCTTCTTCGATCTCGAGAGCGGTGAATCGACTCTTGATCGCTCGAGTAAGGCTAGATCAAATTGTTGCGGATCAGTGATACTCTTAGGACGGAACAAAGAACTTGTGAGTGACCTACATGACTTTAAGTGCAAGAGTGGCGATGATAAGGAGGACGGTGAAGCCGATAAGAACCTTTTTCTTGTTGATGACCATCATGGCCAGGAAGACGATCTGCAAAGAGACAAACAGGATCGGAATCAGGGTCAGGCGTCGAACGACTACAGATAACGCAGGCTGTCGACAAACCTGGGCAAGGACCTGGCCGTCTAAAGTGTAGCGAAGGAACCGAATGACTGGTCGCCGCCCTTGGGTCTCGTACTGCCTTTGGTCTGTTAGATTGAGAGGTAAGGTTCAGACTCAAATGAACAGCGATCTAAGAGCTGGAAGAAGGACTGAACCTCACAGTTGTGAAGCGTCTGATTCTTGAAGATCGGATAAGCACACGTGAAATAGACGAATCTAAGGAGTGTGGGCACAAGGTAGATTCGTCAGGGTCTCAGAACAACTCATCGTTTGCGAGAACGAGAGACACGATCACTCACCCGAACGGGATAACAAGAGGATTGAGAATAGCAAAGAGCACAACAACAGTGCTGCAGAGTACAGACAGATGAGGTTTTAGCTCCATGTCGAATCAAGGGAACTAGAGAGGGTAAGTATCTCACAGGGTGACGATATGGATCGGTTTCCAGTAGTAGTCGTTGAAGAACCGTGGCTCCATTCCTGCGTTTCGCTGACGCGGTACCTTTGAGGATCGAATGCCGAGGTAGAAGAGAAGCGGTAGACCGAGCATCAACAGCTCCAGGAAGGAAGTCAAGCTAGTCTGAAGGATGAGCTAAAGAAGTAGGGCAGAAGTCTATCGTCAGGCCTGAAGGTCGATTGATATTCGTTGGATTCAGCGAGAGATGCGAGAAGAACGCACCCATCCGGCGTAGAACTTATTGAGGCGTGAAAAGCGAAGTGTCAGGCAGGATCGGGTTGATCAGGAGTCTCATCTGAGGTACTGACAGGTGCAGCCTGGGGGAAAGAACTCTGGATGATTGTTGGAAGATTGTACTGCGTCGATTTGAGATTTGATTTAACGTTGGTCACCTCGAACTTCCTAGAAAATTGTAACATGTACATACCAGCTCGTTCTTGAACTGCACGATAAATGATTGCAAGGCGGTCGTTCCGATACAGAAGAATACCACGACGTTGCACTGTACAATGTCAAAGCAGAACGTTAGTTGCGTGCTGCATATTCAGGATCGGTTGAATTGACGTGCCATCAAGAATCGATAGAACCGTGACAAGAGAACGTTGTGAAGCTCAGACTTGGTGACGATGGTTTCAGCTTTTTTGCTGTAAGAGGCAGAAGTCAACCGAGTCGTTAGTGAGAGTCTCAGTCTTGCGCGAAATTTAACAGGGCTGACCTGATCGTGAACAGTAGCAAAGGCATGAGGAGAGTGAGGATCGAGACCAGAAGTGTGGGGACCAGACTGGTGATGACCTTCGTAGCTTCAGGATGATCTCTCAGGTAGTCTTCGAGAGAGGGGATGATGGTAGCCAAGTTGGAGACGCTCGTGAGACCGACAAACAAGGAGATTGGAAGCTGCACGTCGAAACAAGTGTCAGATTTGGAGCATAGAGTCGTGGATACAGAGAAGGCCTTACAATCCAGACGATCGTAAACGCCCAGACCCCGATGGAGATGACCCAGCCTCGAACATATTCGGTCCGGTACGTGTATCGCATGAGCCTTGCCTGTCAAGATACCAGGTAGAGGTTACCAAGTTCAGATTCCGATTGCTTCGTCCAAGACGAAAAATGATCGATGCTTACCCATTCAAGGTCCCTGAAGTCAGGCGCTTTGCTCACGTCGCACGCCAGTCTACGTCTCGGGTGGCTGTCCATTCTCTTCCGTACTCCTCTTGCCAGCGCTGGTGTCCTAAACGTCACAAATGCCGTCGAGGCGGGTGCAAATTCGTCTAGCTGACGCGCTCTCTGCTCTTCGATGAGTGAGGTGAGAAGATTGAGCTTGGCAGAAAGGTAATCGATGAGAGGAGCGTTTTGATTGCGAAAGAGTGAGGTGAGTCCGGTGAGAGGTTGGTAAGGATCGAGGAGGGCACGAGGTAGAGAGTGGAGGACCTGATGGATAAAAGGTCAACTCGTCAGCTTCTCTCGGCTTCGTCACGGAGTGAGATAGGATTCTACACTGCTCACCTCCCAGATCGTTGCCTCATCGTCAGGCTGACTAGGTTCTGCCGCCTGCATATGTCCGACTCCTGGCTTACCAGCTCCGCTTCCCTCGTTCCGTATCCAACTCGTTAGTCCTTTCCTCTCTCGCAGACCCCCCTCACCGCCATTCTCCTTCAGCCAGCCTTTCTCGTGTCCTTCGTCCAGGAACCTCCCTAAAGCTTTGATGAGCATCGCCATCCTCTCCTTCTTACCCAGCCCCTCGACGTCCATCTCCCAACTCGTTGGGCACCCCCGTCCATCTTCTCCTACGGCTTTTTCCCTCTCCTTACCCTTTTCTGCATCTCCCTCCGCATTGCCGCCATGCTTGATGTTTGAGCTGAAGACTTTCGGGAGGGGGAGCATGCCAAAAGCGGTGCGAGGCGATCCGTCCTTTGACCGGCGTTGAGCAGTCCGACCCTTGGCGACGGCATCCATGACATTACGGACGAGTGTGATGTGGGCGATCTCGAGTCGTTTTAGAACGTCCTCTCTTCGCTCTCGCAGCTTCTGCAACTCCGTCATCCTCCGTACAATGACGACTTCGGTGATGAGAGGCTCTCCTGCGTCCTCATCGTCATCGTCCTCCTCCTCTCCCCTGTCACTCTCCTCCCGTATGCCCAGATCTCTCGAGGCTCTCATAGAGGCCACCTCAATGTCCTGCATCCTGGGAGCATTGCCTTCTTCGCTCATCTTGGCCAAATTTTGCACCATTCCTTCAAGCCGGTTCTTTCTTCTCTTCTCGACGACAACCATCTTCCCACACTTTCCGTCAGCGTTCGGTCCTTCCTCTCCTTCTCTACGAGGACGGATCACGCCGTACCGCACCATGCCATCCTCAAAGTACTCTCGCAGCGCAGCTTCTGAACGAAGGTCTGGTGGGACATTTAGAACGAGGATGGTTCGGTATCGCCATCCTCTGATGCCTTCGTTAAGAATGGGTTTGCCTTCGGGTAGGAAGCTTGGACCGGATGACGAGGAGATCGATGGCGGGAAAGAGGATGATGTTGGCGTCGGAAGCATGACGGTTGATCCAAAGGGAGGGGTAGGTGGGGAGAGGGAGCTATTTGAAAGAGCAGAGACCTGTTGTCTGTAGAGCGAGGTACGAGGAATGGCGGATGACGATGAGAGGTGAGATCGGGGGTCGGCAGCGAGACTGGGGCGAGTCGGAAGGCTGGGTATCTGGATGCTGGTGGTTTGAGCTGCCACTATCTTACGAGCGGCACTGAGGGATCTTCGGACATCATCTCTACGGTCTAGAGATGGCGAGAGAAGCGCTGATTCAGCGACTGCCAGCGACTCGACACCTGGGCGATGAACATCGACTCACAGCGAAGGGCACCCCATGCAAGCCAAACGAGAGCAGCTATCCAAGTAACCATAAGCCAGATAAGAATGACCAAATGGACTGCACGACAAGGGCCAAGCGTCAGTGCCCCATGTTCTCATACACGACATAGTCAGCGATGGAAAAGCCTTACCCCAAAGCCACCTTCGACCGTTTGGCGTAAGGATGAGGGTAGAAAGAGATGCTCGCAGCATCGAAGTTTCAGATATACCTTCAGGAGCATACACGAGGTGGATCGGTAACAGAATTGGGAGGGTAGTGAGGGTATGCAAGAGTAGAAAGAAGACTGATAGGGAACCAGCGCGAGGTCAATCAGTCAGCCACTTCGTACGTATAACGTGATATGCATCAGTAAACCCTTGGGGGTTGAGCCGTCTGAGCCATAGAAGAGTGTTTCTTACAGCATCCTCGCTGATGACCGGATCAGAGTCAACCAAACAACGGATCAGCGGCTGTCTTCCTCTTTTCCTCCTGACTCGCGAATGTACTCACAAGATACCTTACGTGGACAGTATGATCCACTCCGATCCGTGCCACCATATCTTTCTCTGGAAACGCGAGGGCTTGATAGATCCACACCAGAGGAAGCCGAAAGTGCATGGGCGACGGTGTTCGAGACCAGGACCGTGCTTGGTACAGACTAGGATATTCACCAGCGATCTAGCAAGTCAGAACATCGAGCTACAGCTCACTTGAGGACGCAAGACAAGAGAAACAGATGACAACGAACTAGCCAAATTCCCAAGACTCTCGGCTCTTGCTATCCGACCTAATCTTTCTCTTTGGATCACCTCTTCTCCGTCTGATGTGTCGAAGCGTCTCGAACGAGATCAAGCAAAACCCTGTCGTGTTTTCATCAAACGGGAACAGGATTCACGAGGCGAAGAAGGGACGTTGGTTGTCAGATCAGGGATCGATTGTTCCCCTTTGTTTCAGAGGACAAGCAGGAAGGACGGACCAGCTATCGAGAGGGCGACGCCGACATTGGTGAGGAGACCAGAATACTCTGAGGAGTAAGTTCGATCCTGGATCGTAGCCATGGTGGCGAGCGAGCCGGTGAGGTCGAGGTCCGGCGAAGGTGAGGGTCAATGAACAGAAAGGAGAGCCGAGCGGGACGGGGAAATGGCTTGAGTTTAGGCTTTCGATCTCGAGAATAAGGGTAGGAGATGAGTCGGTTGTCGAGGTTTTGATGATGAAGCAGAAGCAAGATGATGTACAAGTGAAGGGGTAAGAAGGAGCGAAGGGGAAGGGTTTGATGAAGTTGTCGTTCGATGATGACGATCCGCTAGGGACTGAGGGCTCACGCGACTGACTTTCACCTCTCTCAACGTTAACAAGATTCACATCGTCATACCGACGATCGAACCATGGGCAAACTCAGATATCATGTCATTCACAGCATTATAAGTGAGCGAGCGTACAAATCAAAGCGTGTAATAGTAGCAGGCAAACAGGAAGCAGCAGCAGAGTAGAGAAAGCATCGTCGAGAAGGAAAGATCACCCTGTTCCATCATCACTCAATCACACCTTCGCTTCCAATCCCATCCCCTCTAGCCTCTAGACCATCTGATTTCCACCTCCAAAGACAACGTCCGCGAAAAACGAACTCGGCAGGCCGTTCTCGTCAAACGTGAGGGAATCAAGCATCGTTTGATCGATTCCTTCGAACGAAAAGGGTTGGTGAGGATCAAGTTCAACATTGTTGCAAGCTTGGTTGTAGGCGAAGAACGGTTGGGATTGATAAGATAAGAAGTTGGGTCCATCGAGAGCCATCGTAACTCCTTGAGACGCGTCGGAAAGTTGACCCGTGAAACTACATCACCAAGGGCTAGGAATTAGTCCCAAGTACTGAGCCGAGGTGAAAGGATCAATCGCCCGAGATTAGAGACACTAACCTGAGCCCAACATCTGCCGGCACTGGTCATGATGGAAATAACGAGATCAGAAGCAATCTTTCAAAACAGGGCAAAGACGAACGTACGTGGTTCTAATGAATCCGGGTCGAGCCCCTCAAAACCAGGCCATCCTGATGCCAGGCCCGTACCGACGCCAGCCGCTGATGTAGGCATGTGCAGACTGATCGGTCCGCCAGGCGATTCACTTCCCCGTCCCTTACGTTCCATCAACTCCCGACGAAGCCAAGCCTGGACGAGAGCAGGATCTCTCGCTGAAAGAGAAAGAGGATTCAAATTAGTGGGTCAGGTGGATTTGCAACGTGAGAAGGCGCAGAGACGAACGGAAGAGTACAGGGAAAGAACCCTCTTGTCCATCTGCGAAATCTGGATCCACCTCCTCGTCGAGGAGGCCACGCTGCTTTTGATCGATCGTTCTCAGAACCCATCCCACGCCAGCCCAGTGAGATATGATGGTCTTGAGAGCTGAAACAGACACGGTGACTTTGGATGTCGCAAAGCTTCTCAGTAGCTTGGTAGTGGTTGGAGTCTTGGATCCGCTACCCGACTGAGTTTGGATCGTTCGCTTGGTATTCGAACTCATGCTCGAGCTCATAGAGAGACTTGAAAAGTCGAGCCGACGTTCTAGAGTCGAGCGTTCGTCCATGCTAAACAGAATCGGGGGGATCAGCTTCGATGGTTAGGAAGACAGGAGACCAAAGTGGAATTCTCACAAGGCGACCGCGCAGATGAAGATGATTTGGCTGGTGGAGGAAAGGGAAACTGGACTGAGCTTTCGAGCAGGATAGCAAAATTGAACCTCATAGGCTAGGACCTACTCGGCAAATGGATTAGCCAAAATGGCAATCGGGCCAGCTGTATCAGCATACGACAGCATGTTTGCCAGAGCTACGGTAAAGAATGCGATGTGGATTTTAATAAACGCTAACATCAGAAGCTGGGAGCTGATCGACTTGAGAGAGAACGAACTTCGAGCGGACGATCTCGACACCTCAGGGTTGGGCTCGAGCAGAACCTGGTCTTCAGGACCAAAGAGTTGTAGTATCGAAGGGCGGTGGAGCTTCAAGCATGTGTCCATACATGATCATGGACGTCAGTTGAGGTGGTCAGCCTGGACCAAGACAAGACGATGAGGGACTTACGACAGTGATCTGGCAGCGATGAGATAAGGCGATCTGTCAGCTACAGACATGACCTTCCAAGGGTATACACCGACTCACGATAGAGTGGAAAAATAAGTGCATAAGAAGGAACACTGGTGCCTGTCGTGCTTGCTGAAAGACGCAGAAGAACAATTCGATTCAATGTTGTTGAGACGACTCTGGGACATTGACTCCACGATATCGCACTTACGCGCCAAAATTTGAAGTTCTGAACGTTGAATTGGAGATCGGGAGGCATATTACTATAGTATTGGATTAGGTCTGCCTGCATCCCTTCGAGCCTCTCTCGATTCTTGAGCTCGGTCGCTCCTCCACCTGGGCTATTCAGGCAATCCGAGATACGACCTCGATGGACTACAATCATGATAAGAGCGGGCCAGGGACTTGAGCATGGGGGAGTGCACGAATTGTCATAGTAGGGTGATTGCGGAGGAGGTGGATGGACGAGCTCGCAATCAGCAAGCGAGGGTAGAAGGACGTCGATGTCTGATTCGGCTAGGGTGACTGCTCGACCCGTTCCATAGCAGCAGACTCGATCCATGAAAAAGACCGACCTGGCGATGCGAAATGTCGAAAGTGTCAGTGTGCGTGGTCCTGGACATGAAACGAGGTGCATCTGCCGCACCAAAACAGCAGTCGGCGTTGAGCAATCTCAACTGCAGAGCCGGATCGAACGATGCTAGCCTCGTGACTCATACCCAAATCTTGTATGACTGTGAGAGACAGTGGTACTGGCTCAGCAACGCTTTCAAATCGGCTGACGTCGAATGAGAAGGACTAGACCAACTTCGGATCGACATTCCAACGAACATCCAGAGTCCACTATCGCGACCACTCCCAAACTCATTCCATGCGAGCTGTACGGCAATATATGAAGGGCGGAGATCTATGGGTCAGCTCACACAACACCAACAGGCCGGACAGACGTCACCTGGCAGGCCGAAGCAACGCACTAGAACCAGAGCAGATGCCGTTTCGACCGAAGGGAAAGAGAGCAACGGCACGAGAAGCTTCTTGGCTGTCTCCTCGAAAGGGATGGCAGATTCCCAGAGTCTTGTTGGATCCGATCTCAGAGGGAGGAGGAGAGGATGCGAAGAGAATCGAGAGGATATGGCGCAGATGGCGTTGGCGAGGAGAGCAGGAAGCGTACCAGATCGACGTTGTTCGAGGACTCTGTTCGGTGAGCCGTGCAGAAACAGTCAACCAAAGGGCGGCACACAGGACAACAAGTGACAAAGCACTTACTGCAGCTTGGACATGAAGGGAAAATGACAGCCGAGGTTGTCGAAAAAGACTTCTAGCAGATGCTCCAATAATTCATCCGCAACTTCAACTTTTCGCTTGCCCTTGAAGCATCGACCCCTCAAACCCCTCGCCTCCTCCTCCTTGAGCCTCTTGGCCTCCTGACTTTTGCTCCTGCTACCTCTGCCGGGCGAAGAGTTGGGTAGAGACGCATTCGATCCTCCAGGCGAGGGCGACGATGGATCAGACCGGGAGTAGGGTGAAGAATGGGGGTGCTGCGCATCGGTAAAAGCCGTGGTGTTGTACGGCAGACTGGAAGACGACACGGTTGGATGGAATGGAGGGAGGGGATGGTGATCGGATGGTTCGTTCTCTGGTGTATCAGAATCGTCAGCCTCGACTTCGACACGAATCCTGTCGAGGGAAGGTCCGCATGGGTTCAATCGATTGTCTGACGTCAGTCTCGTGTCTCGAATGCTTCTCGCCCTCACTCTGTCGGAGACTCACCTCTTGAATCCTGGCGTATACGCCGTAGGACCGAACCCTACGAGCGACGGGAAAGGACCCTTAGTCAGTCAACTGATCATATGGTGCGAGACTCGGTGAAACCGGCTGACGACGGGAAACCGTGTTGGTCGGACTCTCGTTTCTCTTGGTTCCTTCTCCCGATTGAGTTCAGTTTGATGTGGAGCGATAGAACACCGCCAGAGAACAAGAAAACAAGGTCCTTACATCGGAAAAAGGGCACTGCCAGCTTTGGCAAGGGAGCAACACCCTCCCCACCAAGCCCACTGTTTCTCTCCGGCAGGCTCTCCGCTGAGCCGGACATCCCAAGATTGGCGAGGTTCGACCTGCCTTCTGTCTTGATGGATCCCTGATGTGTGCTATAGCTCATCAATTGATAGATAGATGGTTTTCTTGAGTGGAGGTCGAGAGTGAGATCGTGTTTGACGCGTTGACAGATGGATGGGAATGAAGAGAACGAGTCGCAGTGGAGGGAGGACCTATGCGGCCGAGATCTGCTTGAATGATACGGCTACGGGTGACGAGCTGAGAGCGTCAAGTTGGGGCGCCCTATGTGGCTGTAGGGATATGTTGGGTATCAGCTGATGTCGGTACACGAGGGACGAGTGGTTGCGAAGAGGAAAGCCCTCGTTCGGAATCCAGGAGAGGTCGGGGCTCCCTTTCGTTACTTCCCTTGCCGTTCTATTGCACGCGATTTTGTGTTTTCTGCCTCCTCTGATTGCTCTCATTTGGTTCCTGCTTTCCCCGAAAGGAGAAACCTTGTTTTCGACGATCCACCCCTCGTCCTTTCCCCTTTTTTCCGGTAAACGGGCTCAATAGGGATGACGAGATGGTCATTGCGATATCGACATCTTATCAGTTTCCGACTCACAGCAGCTCACAGGTTAAGGTAAGGGAGGTGCTCGGAGAGGAGCGGGAGTGGATGAAAAGGAGGGCACGAAAATCGAGGTAAAAGGAGAAGCGGTATTGTGATTCGAGCATGCAAGGAGTCATGCAGAATCGATCCAGAACGTCGACTACCTGACCAGGTATAACACAATCGATGCCAGATGTACTAGGTGCAGAAGTTCAGAATGTGGTACGTGTTTGCACGCCGAGTTCGGCTGGGTCGCAATGGATGCAAAAGGCTCGACGGGAGAACCGGTTATCCTTCGATAGTCATAGGATGGAGCACATCAACATCGATCATGTTCGGGATGATACCGGACGAGAAAGAAGAATCGCCTGATTCGCTCAATGGTGGCAGAGAAAGGGGACAACATCAAACTTCAGTCGCGGTACAAGCACGTGAGTCTCTTGACTCAGTATATGCTGAGACACCGACTCCAATGTGCCAGGGAGGCCTCGCGATGAGTCGTTAGCTACCCTCGATCGATATGGCTGAGAAAAAAAGGCTCCATAAGACACGGTATCTTTGACAAGTACAGCGCAGGGCGAAGAAAGGGAAGGAAATACGAAGGTTGGAACACCGAGTCATGGTGTTGGAGAAGGCTTGTATGATCGACGAGAGTAGCTTGGGCATGAGCAAGATAGAAAAAAAAAATGGAGAGAGGATAGAGACGCGCCGAGTGAAAAAGAAAACGAGCACTTCCAAGAATCCTACAACCACTATCGTCTGACGGTCTCGCTCCAGGCTCTGAAGACTGGATCGGAACTTGTCGCTTGAGTTCTGTCCTTGGGGGCACCAATCGGTCTTTAGCAAGCGATGACTGGTTCCTGACTATAGAAATAAAGGGAAGGATTAGCGAGTGGCTGAAGCATAGTTTGAGGCTAGGGACTGACCCAGGGTAATACCAGAAAGAAAGCGCAACGATGATGTAAACGCTGACGAGCATTGCACCTTCCAGCCTGGAGTGAAGAGAACCATGGTGTCAGATGTGGGGTGGGCGTGAAGTACGGCCAGAAACGTAGCATACCAATTACTCCTACTGTCGGCCAACGTCGAGTTGACGAGGATGATGGCGAGGAAAAGAACCTAAAGTGACGAAAAGCCAGTGAGGGAGACAGGAGAAGTGGTGTCAGAGACACACGATGGACGACTAGGGCAGGAAAAGCGTTCACAGGGCTGATCGACTCACGATCGACTCGAAGGGATCAAACAGCATGGTAAGGGGTTTTCCGATACACCACGCAAGGATAACGAGGACCGGAATAACGAAAAGGGCGATTTGGATTCTAAAGCGTACAATCGATGCATGAGATAGTTAGCCTGGAGATCATCATCTACAGGAACCGAGATCGAACAACGCACGATGAACCAATAGCAACCTGCAGGGAAGAGGTGCAGACAAAAGCACAGAAAGATGATCAGTCCGAATACATTTTGAAAGACAGTATGAGATTGGTTATGATTGTCTCACCTGCATAGCAAGGTCGAGCTTATCCTTCCGAGCAGACACGACAGCAGTCACATGCTCTGCAGCGTTTCCGACGATCGGGATGAGGATCTATTTAGAGAGGGTTTGAGTTCCTATCAGTAGACACTCTAGGTAACTTTTAAGGTGGTTGAGAGGAGACTGACCAATCCGACAAATTCTTTGGACAACTGGGGATGAGCCTCGGTAAGACCGTCAACCGACGCAACAAGAAACTCCGAGGTAACTCCAACCAGTGCCGTCGAAACACAGAGCAAGAGAATGGTCATGACCAAGTTGAGTTGGGCTTCCTCCTCTCCATCTTCCTCCTCTGCGGTCTCTCCCTCACTCGAGGTACTAATTCTCGTGGGGCCCGCTCCGACGATATCACTACCCATACCGGGACTGTGAGCGCCCTCCATGTGGAGCTTCTTCCTCAATTTGAGCCCAAGTCCCGGCTTCTTCTGTTCATCAGCGTCGAGAGCGGAAACCGCTTTGACAGTCGAATCTTTCCTGCCCAGTCGAGCCAACGCTCGAGCCCTGTCCTTGACGTTGTCCGGGTACTGAGTAGAGGAGGTGGGCCCGGTAGGGTCTACATAGAGGTGGGCGTGGGAATACAATTGGAAGACCAAGTAGCAGAGGTAGATGAAGAGGAGGATGACGGCGACACCTCGGGCTGATTTGGAGCGGTAGAAGAGTCATGGGTTAATCAAAGAACGACATACACGCTGATTGACATGTACTTACACATAGAAAGTATATCAGTATTCTCGAGAGGTCTCTCGAGGAGGCTGTCAGTACCAGCGGTGAGAGGTGAGGCGATGGCAAGATGGAAGGCGGCAGGGATCAAGATGGCGACAACTGCCATGAGGAGGAGCGAAGAGTTGAGTTGGGACTACAACCAGCAACATGGATTGATGCGAGAAGTAAGAATGATGAATGAGTATGGGTCTGCAATCGCTTCAGGTGGACGATAGGATTTACCGCCGTAGTCATGACCGTCTGTTCAGAGAATCGAGAGCCACCGAAAAGGAAGCAGCAACCCAAGACGAGAAGGGAGTTGGACAGGATGGACCCGATCAAGGACGACTGAACTAGCTGCAGCTCGCATCTGACCAAAGCTGTGTTCGGGGTATCAGTAGCATTCTATCGATCAAGGAGTTGTATGCACGCGGCACTCACCCAGGATTGAGACGATAAGCTCCACGAAATTACCCAACGTGGCATTCAAGACTGAATGGATAGGATAAAGAAATGGACGACCAGGGAACAAGGAGGAACGTGAGTTTAAGTTCACTCGATCTATATGCTGCGTGAGATCGAACGTACGACCGCCCAAGGTCTGTCCGACTCGCATAGCGAGTTCCTCGGTAGCGAATGAAAGCAAGGAAGCAAGGGGGATCTGTGGAACAGGTGAAGCAGTAGGGTGGACACATCAGCTAAACGATTCAAGGACTTTCGATGAGCGTCAGGCTTTTCAAACGGGCACCCCTGCCTCTTCGTCCACAAATTATCCGCGAGCGTGTAGCTCATCAAACGATATCCTGATCCAGCATTTGATGAGGGATAGCGAGCATGCGCATTTCCGGGGCTCATGATACCCGAAATCGTAAACGTTCCTCCAAATTCTTGGAGCATTTGCAGAACCATGGGTGATGAGACACTTACGATTGCAAGGAAGGAGAGGATGAAGACAACAGTGTCGTCGATGCCACCGACAAAGTGTACCGCCCAGGAGACTGGGATGAAGACGCTATTTGGAAGACCGATTTGTATATCAGCATGATCTTTTTGTGTGTCAAAATATTAGAAGGAAGGGTAAAGCGCACAGCAGGATGTTTCTGCAAACATCGATGATTCAGATGTCAGCTTGATCGACAATGGGAAAGGGCGGGACTGAGCCCTAGGCGGAGAGTGTGGCTGTGCAGGGAAGTCGGTCAGGGGGAGGGAACGACTGACAACCATGAGGAGAAGAAGATGTTCTTGAGACTGGTGGTGTATGTCGGTGCGTTGACTTCTAGAGCGGACCAAGATAGATAGATGCGATTAGATCATCAGGATTATCATCGAGTGAACACTCAAGGGAACTTGGCGTTGGGACTTTGCTTCTCGTCCTTCCAAGGATCTGATTCTTAAATCCAGTCGTCCACCTGGTCGAGATTCAACCAACACTCACTCTTCTCGGGCGTCAGGAGGCCCGTCGTCATGCGCCTCAGGACGCCAGGGTTGGGCTCATTCTCCTCGGAGGGCTCAACGGCGTTCAGGGTTTCGCCTTCGCCTGCCATTCGCACGTTCTTTTCGGCTAGCGGAGGCGCTATGTCGGCCTCGAGTTGAGAGGTGTTGCGGCGGACAGGCTGTGCCGGTGTGGTCGACATGGATGGAGCGTAGGTGCAGGGTTCGGGAGGAGGGGTGGGGGGGAAGAGGAGGGTGAGAGGTTGAATCGGGTTTGGTAGACGAGGCAATTCCCCGGTGATCGAGACCTCTTCAAAATGACGATGACGGGCGAAGCTTGAACCAATTCTTCCTGTGCCGTACTTGAATTGAGACGACGAACGTGATACGGGCTGTGGGGGAGCGTTTGAGATATTGAGATCAGCGACTTATCGGGTCCATCCTGATCAGACTGCGAGTTTTGCTGGATATCCGCTGCTGCGCGTCGGAGGGAGAAGGGAAGACTTTCTTCTTCCTCCTTAGAGAAGTTTCAGTCATATGAGGAGCTTCGAGGCTTGAAACAATCCTCATCATCAACTGCTCGCGTACAGAGCTCAAATCTTTCTTCCTGGTTACCATTTGGGCGAACAATGCGACGCAGAGTTCGTCAAATCCTTGATCCTCTCATCCATCTCCTCTCAACCTCACGAATTCGCTTGATCACCCATGCCTCTGTTGGTTCTACACTCGCCAATCAGTTCCAGCTGGGTCTCCTACGATAAAGATCCTTGGTTTTCGACCGAAGCCGTCGCGACTGCTGTACGCTCGTTTCCCTTTCAGCCAATAGCCCACTTGGCACCACCCTTGCGCGATCTGGCGTTGTACTCTGACAATCCTCCGATTCAACTAGATCAAAGCTGGACAGGCAGACGTATTGAAGTCAGACCTCAAGAAGATCAAGATTGGCGGGACCGCAGCTCTCGCCGTCCGAAAGCTCGATCTGGAGTTAGGTGGGATTTGGGAGCTTCAACCCCACAGCAGCGTCAAGGGCACCTCCTCCAAGGGATTCAAGTGGGAGAAACACGTAAGGCGTTTGAGCTCGCGGTCGAATCATTGAGTGTTTGGTGTTTAGTAGAATCTATGCTGAAGAACCGATGCTGCACGGACCTCGAACCACCTCGTCATTCGCCAGGTGTTTGATCTTGCTCCGATAGAAGGTTGCGATAGACCAAAAAAGGGTAGCGCTTGGACTTCCTTGACGTTTGAGGTCAAAAGGTGACTTGATCGATCTTGCACGGCGTGATGGTCTCGGATAAGCTGACCCGGCTCACTCGTTTCTTCCCGGACCAGCATCCCGAAGAGGGCGCTCAAACCCTGCAAAATCTTCAAGGGAAAAACATTCTATGTGCCTTCATGCGATTTTCCGAACAGTGTCGTGGCGGGTTTTGTAAGTTGAAAGTTATGCTTACAATGCGCGTCGATCCAGTTTGATTAATGAACGCTCGGGGCACACTTCAGTGCGAGTCGCATGTCAGACCCACTGGCCTCAATGCAACCCTGATGCGAGAACTCATCATGGCGTTTGGAGGAACGATTAAGTAAGCACGCGACGTTGATTCATCGCCTTGATCGCGTTCGCTAATGATACTTTCTCGGGTGCCCTTCGGCTCCAGGTATGCCATCAGTTCGTCCTCGGTCGTTGACTACTACATCGGATGTGGACTGCATCAATTCGACACATACACAGACCGATCCAGAAACATGAAGGCACAACCGCCTTACGTCGATATTCACTGGATATTCGCCTGCATCTCGCTAGTCCGACCTCTTCCCTTCGAGCCCTGGCTCATCTCGCACACCGATCCGTTCACTAGCATGAAGTTTCTTCCACATCCTGGGCAGACCACAACTCATGGGTACCTCAACGGCTGGAGCTACCAACGAAAAGAGTCGCCCACCTACGCGAATGCTCTTGCCAACGTCCACACCTTCTGCGTGCCAGATCGGGACGTACTACTCGAACCTCAGTATCGACCTCTTGGTGGAATCAAGGTCTTCGATAATCAGAGCTACTCTGGGAGCCCGACGATAAACCGCCTCCTGTGTAGTCTGTTTGTTGAGATGGGCGGCGAATTTGTCACCAAGGCGCCCTATGCGACATACGTAGTGATCGGCGGAGAGACTACGCAATCTGTGTTTGTAGGTGCTTTCGTCTCGCTGACTATTTCCCAAGGAGCGTTAGTCTGACCGATCGAGCGGTTTGATGATCGTCCAGACCAAAACGCTTGACCCTCCGCCCATCCGAGGAAGCTGGCAGCACTTCATGCACGTCATTAGCGAGGGGGAGATGATACCTGTCTCAAGGGTCCGTGCCATCGTATCTTAACCTCCAGCAGTCTGTTCTTCTCATTCTGACTAGAACCCCTCGTCTTCCCTATCTCTCTTTTCTAGAGTCTTCTATATCACCCGACTCCCTCACTAGCATTCGATCTGCAACGACGACGTGTCCTGGGCGAAGAGGCCATCTACATTGTCACGACCCACCTCAACAAACAAGATCTGCAATACATCATCTCGCTCGTTTCTGCTCTGAACGGAAAGTAAGCGATATATGTCCATCATCCTGACCTTGCCGGTACATGCAGCTCATGCTAACCCCTTGCCTTTTGGCTTGCAATTTCAGTTGCTCCTTCGCATCTGAAGCTCGAATCACCCGAGTCGCACACAAGCCCTTCTCCAAGATCATCTCTCCCTACAAACTAGCTGATAGGTTTGTCTTCTTTGGTTGCCCGGTCGAGAAAATAAAGAAAAAACCGACGGCAACGCTGATCACGCAACGCGTCCTCCTCACTCAGCATCATCTTGGAAACCCAAGTACTTCTCACGCCTGACTGGCTCGAAAGCTGTGTGCAGCTAGGGACAAGACAGATTCAACCGGACGATTACGACAAGTTCTATCCGACCAGACCTCCACCCGAAGTAGCCTCGAAATCGATTTCACTCAAACGACCAGGCGAGTCGTCTTTCGAACCCACGCTCGTCGAGCGATATCGTGTCATCACCGACGTGAGTCTGGGCAGCTTCTCTCCATCGCACCGCGTACAGATCGAGTTTCGAAAGTCTGTTCTAACCGATCCTTGCAATGGTAGATTTATGACAGGGATTACCGTTGGTCATCAATCACTTGAACATGCTCGCCTCTTTTCTCCACCTTGTTTCATACGGCCTTTCCGCTTCGTCTGCATTTCATCACCCCTCCCCCCCACCCTCCCCCACCCCTTCATCTCGACCTTGCTTTTTTCATTTCATCAACACCACCACGTTTCACCTTGCATTTTTGCTTCAACCTTCATGCTTTGCTTACCTCTCTCGAAAATAACGATGATCAAAAACTCAACAACCAATCGCTTCTCTCGTCAGTTGTGAGACTCGTTCGTATTCGCAAGACGTCGTTCGAGATTTATCAAAAGGGGAAGAGCGTCTAACGTGTTAAGGAAGCGACATGCAAAAGAGGTAGACAAGATGCAAGGATCAGATGCTGAGAGAGAGAGAGAAGAGCAGAGATAGTGTAGAGGGAGTAGGAAGGCTCTTGACAAAGTGCTGATGATGAGTGAGGTGATGTTTTTGTTCTTTTTTGTTCTTTTGAACTAAAAGACCGGGGGGGAGGAGAAGAAAGGAGAACTGATGCGAGGTAAGGAATGTCGAAGGGAAAAGCAAAGCGATGCGAAGAGAGAGAGAGAGAGAGAGAGAGAGAAAGGACGAGAGAGCGAGGGGGTTCAGGGGGAGGGGGAGGGGGAGGATGAGAATGAAGGTTCGAAATGTGAGGGAGAGAACGGATAGGAAAAAAAAGTGAAAGAAAGGTGCAGAGCGAGGGACAGGAAAAAAAAATTGACAGGAACGAATAGGGAAAGTAGGCGGAGGGGGCTCTATTTAGGGGCAGGCAATCCTCGGATACTAGCATCGATTTGAGCTCTAGCGGATAATCCAGCATTTGAAGTCGTCGATCCAGATGGCTTAGTCTATGAGGGTGAGAGCGAAACGCATTGATCGTTAGCGACACAGAAAGGCTTAGAAAGGGAGCAGGATCGCGTATGTGGAAGGGGGGGGGGG
>BCKM01000008.1:562598-650116 GCA_039545415.1 Udeniomyces megalosporus | reverse complement strand
GGGGGGGGGGGGGGGGGGGAGGTTCGACCAACTTTAGGTTTTGGTTTCTTTGGAGCGATAAACATGCTATCTCCCGCTGATCTCTTGACCACTGGTGGTGCACCCGGAGGACGTGAAGCAGCACTGCTGCCAGGTGGAGGAGGTTTGGTCATGAAGTCGACCACAATGGGATTCTTTGCCTTGGGTCCATTCGTTGACGATGACGCTGCTGTCTGTCCAGACTCTTCTCGTTTCCGCTTTGAAGATGGCAACTTTGGGCTTGATTCCTTGTTATCTCCTTTCCCAACTGTCGATGAGGATTTCTTCTTGAGTGGGACGAGATCGTCAGGAATAGGCGAGGGTGCTCTCTTCTTGCTCTTCTTGTCCTTCTTATCCCTCTTTTCCTTCTTGGATTCGAGAACATTGGAAGGAGAGACTGGTGGGATTGAACCCTTGACAGATAAAGATGAGTTTGACGTTTCGTCGGAAAGGTACGGTTGAACCGAAGATTTGCCCGAAGGAAATTGATTGAAGATGTTGGGTTGGTACTGAGAGAGAAGATACAGACAGGATGTTGCTTAGTCATTCGAGTCCAACAAACAGAACTTACCTTCATAGGGCAAGCGAAATGGAGAAGAAAGAAAGGAAAACTGCCTCACGTCAACGAGAGCACCTCTCTGCTCAGCATCCTCTACGATTCCCTTCCACTGATGTCCACCATTTCTTAGAGTTGGAGCATGGCCTATGATGAACAAGGATGACCTGGCTCGAGTGAGGGCGACGTTCATACGACGAGCGTCTCTCAAGAAACCTATGCTAGCTTTCGCGTCTAGCGCACCAGCACGGACGCAAGACAGGATGATGATGTCCTTTTCCTGCCCTTGAAATCCATCGACGGTGTTGAAGCTACGTAACCGTTCGTACCGAGAGGAAAGTGTGACGTTCAGGTCAGATTTTATCTCACGATGCTGCTCCAACCATCGGCAAGAAGACTCGTTCCTTCACTCACTCAACGGTCGAAGTAATCTGTTGACCATAAGCCGCCCTGAATTTTCTTACGAGCTCGAATCGTTGTTCTTTATACATAGTGACGACTCCGATCCGATAGTCGAAATCAATGGCTGGAAATTGTGATCTCAGGTTTTGGTAGATCCGGAGGGCGACGTCTGCTTCGATGGGATTCTTGATCGAGTGACTTCCAGCGGAGGCTTCTCGAGAGTTGACGTTGAAAAAGCGATACGGAGCGAAGGCTTGGGATTGATGCCAGGCGGCGGTAGTCTTGGTTGCCATGTTGGGACCATCTTGAAGTTTTCCGTCGTAGAAAACTCGAGAAGGTAGAACGGAGATGTCGGGATGCATTCGATATTGGATGCTGCAAGAAGAAAGAAATCAGGAGAAAAGGAAAAGACAACACAAAGCATGATATCTGTCAGCCAGCCGGAGGACCGCTTCCTGGGTTTGTAAGGAGAAATTGGGACGTGATTCGATCGGGGTCCCTACGCACCTGAGGAGATGAACATTCTTGGGTGACTTTCGCTGAATTCGAACGAACATTGATTCCGAATAACCGAACCGTTCAGCCACCTTGGACATGACAGTGGGAGGTAATTGATTTGGATCTGTTCGATTTGGGTCGGCCCCACTCCAATCACGTCAGGGTATTGTCGTCAACCAGATTTGAGAACGAGAACGATTTCCAGACTCACCTCCGACCATGATGCATCGTCGACACTGATACTTGAGTGGAATAAGGGCACTCAGTTCGACCGCCTGAGCTGCCTCATCGATGATGACGGTCTCAAAGTTGAATGAGCTAAGGATGTCATGTCCCGCTCCCGAAAGGGTACTGCAGATGACGTCCGCTTCGTTGATGACGTCTTGACGAGCCTTCCTCCTCGCGGCATCGAGCGATCGGTTAGCGTCCTTTTGGGAATCTTTTGCTTTATTGAGTTCCTGAGTGAGGGCGTAACGACGGGTCTTGATGCTCCTGAACTCTTCTTCGAGCTGTCTCGATCGAATGGGATCGATTCCGGAGATTTTTCTCATCTCGTCCGATTTTGATTCCATCTTTGCTCTCACTCCATCGAGTTCGTTTCGAATCCTCGCCATCTCGGCTGGGCCATCTCCTTTCGATCCAGCTGCGTTTGAGCTTCGAAGTTTCTGATCGATGAGCTCGTCGAGCGAGACGTCCTTGACGGCGATATTGATGGACGAATCGTTGCCGAGTCGAACAATCTTTGGATTGACGGTTTTGCCGGATGACGAGCGAATCCCTTCCTTGAGACGTTTAGTCACTTCGTCGATAGCCGCGTTAGAGGGAGCACATATGAGAATCTTGAGTTTTGGTTGAACTTCTTCTGGCTTCGAGGCTCCACGACCACCTGCTTGAATCTTCGTCTCTGGCGTGGGTCGATCGGAGATGAACTTGCCGACGAGTCCGCAAATCGTGCTAGTCTTTCCTGTACCAGGTGGACTGTCGAGTCACGAGTGATACGGTTGAAAACAAGGTCAGCATCGACTTGAGAGAGTCGAAAGGCAAGATATCGAGGGACATCCACTCACCCTTGGATGAGAACGAATCCAGAAGTGTTGGGACTCATGGCTCCAAGGATTGCTTTTGCCTGAGGTTCGTTGACCGAGTAGGCTTCCATCGCACGAGAGACCTGGGCGCTCGCGGGTTCGACGAGAGGTGACGAGTGGGCCTCGAGGACAGCTTTGAGCATCTGATCATAGTATGGCATCCCCTTGAGACCGGCAAACTCTCGATGCATCGTACTAAGACTAATCAGATGCGGAAGAGAATAACAGCCGAGCAGAGGCAAGGAAGGTAGATATCAGGATCAATCAGTGGCGGACAACCAGGTGACTGAGTCATGTGTCATGTGACGTACTTGAGAATCTTCTGAAACTGCCACTTGGATCGAGCGATATAGGGCGAGAGATCTTGGCTGTTGTGGAACCGAAAGGTGATTTGAGTATCGTTGAAGGTTCGCTTGTAGCTAAGAACCTTTGCCAGGTTTCGATAAGGACCCATCGTTCCATTTGGTCGAAGTTGAACGACATCGACGTCGCCAAGGTAGTACTCCTTCCGCATTTCCCCTGATGGGACCGAGACTTCGATGTCGACCCAGTCGTCTGTGATTGATCGTCCAGCGACGTCGCACACGACTCGCTCCTCGCCGGCGCTGTCCTCCTTTGCTTTTTGAACTTGGGACCAGCATTCGAGCATGAGCAGCGGCTCGAGTGTCTCGACGTACTGATCTGCCGAAGTGAACGTTGATGGTATCTTTCTAAGTTGATCTTCGGTCACATCTGGAGGTAGATCTCCCGTCG
Organism: Udeniomyces megalosporus; assembly: GCA_039545415.1. NCBI lineage: Eukaryota > Fungi > Basidiomycota > Tremellomycetes > Cystofilobasidiales > Mrakiaceae > Udeniomyces > Udeniomyces megalosporus. The sequence continues at coordinate 646,804 of BCKM01000008.1, read as the reverse complement.
CTTGAGGGTCCCATTTCAGGATCATTCGATGAAGCACCTCCAGATCGGGCTTGAGACGAAGTCGGGTTCGGTGAGCGGCTTCCCGTTGTTCGGCTCGGATCTGCTGGGGTGTCTTGATCATCGTGACTGGATCTGGCATGAGCTTGACTGTTCGTTGGACAACGGCCTGACGAGGAGGAGCGATTGAGGTTTTCTTTCGCCCAAAGTTGGAAAGAGCGGCGAGTCCAGATTTCTCTCCATCATCGTCGTCTTCTGATGATTCCGAGGCTGATGACGCCGAGTCTTGAGTATCCGTTCGACGCTTCTTCGACTTCGATGAGTCCTCAGGAGCGAGACCGGCCAAGGGGTCGAACGAGAGATTGAATCCAGCCTTGAGGCCAGCTTTAGGAACGGGTGGGGGCCCAAGTGTCCTTCCCATCCCTCCACCAGGAGCAGCTCGAATTTCGGCCTTGTGTTGAGTTCGAAGTTGGCCGAGGAGTCCGCTTCTCCCGCTTGTCTTGGGCTTTGGTGCTCGAGCAGAAGTGGCGAGGGTGTGGACATTGTTGACTTTGGGTTGAGGTCGAACGCTCGTTGGTTTGTGTAAAGACGAAGAAGCGAGTCGAGAGGATGTCGGAGGGAGACGGGAGGAAGATGGTTTGGGGGGCATCGTACGCTTCCCGGTCGAGTCGAAACTTTCCATATCGATTGCGGATAGATCGAGGTCCGGGAACTCGTCATCGAATTCGTCAAACTCAGGAACGTCGGACGATGGAGCTGGACTGGGAGCAGCGGAGCTCGTTCGCCCTTTTCCGCTGACGTTCGCTTTGTGTGCTTCGAGTTTCTTCATCGCCCGAGATTTCGGAGATCCCATGAGCCTGGCCCATGCATCGGTATCGTTCTTCCTCTTGGTGGAATCGGAAGCTGTCGAGCTAGCTCGAGAAGCAGGAGCGGACGTGTGCTCGACGAGTCTTGGCTTTGACGATGTCGATGGGCGAGGTACCTCGACTGCCGGCCTCTGGTTGACCGAAATGATCTCAACTTCATCTTCCCACCAAGCAAGCATATCTGATATCTCGGCGAGCTGAGAATCAGTCAATTTGGATTTATGACCCTTCGCTCTCTGGGTGAAGCCTTGAAGCTTGAAGATCGACTCGTCGACAGGTTGAGTATGTGATCGATGGAAGCGCTCGAGGATCGTCTTGATGAGCTCGAACGATTGGTGGAGGGTCTCGACGCTTGACGAGAGCGAGAGAGAGAATAAAGTCAAGGAAATAAGCCAAAGATCGATACAAATGCATCACCATGGGTCTAATTTCGACCTACTCTGTTAATCTCAGCCAAGCCATAAGGTCTCTAAGCACACTCTGAAGAGAGTCAATCATCCCTTTTCCGACAGTGCTCAACTTGGCAGGACTCGGCTGAGCCTCTCCCTGAGATCCAGTCGCGTTAGCGACGGAAAAGTAACTCGACCCCCCACTAGCGGCCGTCTCAAATGTCCTCGTCTGATCGACCATGAGCCTCGCAAAGATCAGCGCGTCCCGCATCCAGTCGACCATGACCTCGTTCAAATAGAACGGTGCCCACTTGGGCGACCGATCGAACACAAGCGAGATGCTCTGCGTCATGAGTTGCCAAAGTTTTGGGACGAGTCGACGGATCCCTGGCGTGGAGACAAAGGCTTCGTTTCGGAGTAAACCTCGAGGTTGCTGGCAGAGCACGTCGATGACGTCTGTGAGGCAACGGACCATCCACTTTGCCATCGCGCAAGCCTCTGGAAAGGATGACGCTGTCTCGAGAAATGTTCGAAGAAAGGCGATCAGACCCTCCATCGCTTGTTCTGGCATGTTCTGGAGGAGAGCTCGGAAGCAGTCGGCTCGATCTTCGGCGTCGGGGAAGGTTTGCTGGATGAGGAACTGCGTCGACTGATGGATATCCTCAAGGGGAGAGAGGAGGAGACTGAGTGAAGCGGCCGTAGAGCCCTGAAGTTGCCAAAAGGCGAGCAGAGTGTCTCTCTCTGCGATGTTGGCGAACCGTTCGATGGACTGGGCAAAGGACTCTCGGGAGGTAGCTAGTGAGAGGTTAAGTTGTTGGACGGCCTTGCGAGATGCTCGCGCATGGTCTTCGGGGAGGGATTCGAATGACCAGGCGTCTGAACCAGTATCAAGGGCGTCGATGTGAGCAAACTTGGCGACCGCACTGACGAGGATCCCGATTCCGCTTGCGTCGGTGTGACCTAGCGAATCGTACGCCTTCCTCCAGAGACCATCGCCTATCCCGAACTCGGGCACCGTGCCGTCCCACTCTGATTGCTCCATGACCTGGCCCTTGACGCTCTTCTTGGTGAGCGCTTGCCCGAGACGAGTGGCTCCTGATCGAATGGAGAGCGCGTCCATCTTGAGCGTGGATGAGATGACCTCGAGCGCGAGAGGTCGAGCGATGGGGTGAAAGGCCAGCTCGTTGTAGGGCTTGAGAGAGTAGGCGATCGAGGTAATGGGCGTAGAATAGATTGAAATGATTTGCTGAAAGCTCATGACATTTTGTGTCGAGGATAATGAGTAGATTGCGTCAGAAAAGGTTGGGCTCGAAGACAGTGGAAAAGCTTCTTTTAGGATCTGCAAGAAAAGCCAAAAGTATCAGCACGCCGACCGACATTTACGTGTTGATGCACACGCCGGAAAAAAAAAAACAGAGAAGCGATTCACCTCTAGAAACTCGACCATGGCTCGAACTCTGATGTTCATCGGGAATCTTGAGTGCTGCAACGCCTCGGCGAGGAAATGAGCCACCTTCTTGAGTGCTTCTGAGTACGACTCCTCGCCTCGAGTAGAAATTCGACCCTTTCCTGATCCTTCAGGAATAGGCTCTTCTCTCGCCGTCGTCCGCTGCATCGGAACAGTGAGACTTCGGATAAATACGCTGAGCCAACCTAGCAGTCCATGTTCGTCGAGACCCGACTCAAGTGCCGAGAGGTAGGAAGGGTTTTCTCTAATCGTATCGAGTATGAGGAGTGGGCTTGGAGGTGACGGGCACATGGGGGAGAGGGAAGGTAACCAGAGAGCCTGTTGCGCGGCCGAGAGGATAGCAGTGAAGGACGAAAGGATAGTTGGGATGTCTGATCAAGCACGAGAGAGTCAATGAGTTAGTTAACATCGACGTTGACTCCCCTCGAATCACTCACAATCGACTCGCTCTCCAAGCTGTCCACAGAGGAAAGGGGCTATCCTTCTCCACCGACTTCTCTCTCCAGCTTTCTCGTCCAACCAGCGGTCACTCCGAGGCAGTTTAATTTCGTCTCCTTTTCCATCACCAATGAGCCCATCTCGAATGCAACCCTCGTCAAGCTTGTCCAATAGCAACCTCAGAAGGTCCCACGCTTCCCGAACTTGATCGACTGGAGTAGCAGGATATGAGATAAGGAAGAGCAGACGTTCGATGGTTGGGAGTGAGAACGAGAGTCGATCGAGGGGGATGGTTTGCTTGGATGGAAGGAGGTGAGACAGGATGAATCCTCGTATAGCGTCGCGGGAAGGATCAGGAGGAGGTGTAGAGAGATCTATGGCCAAACCTTCCGTCGGGAGAATAGGTGATGGTCGATCGAGCAGGAGTGCAAGATGACCTTCGCCGAAGAAAGGGAACCGCCGATCCAAGTTGACCTGAACGTCGAATTGACCGGCTGTCGAGGCAGATTCTGACGCCGATTGTATCAGAGATCGTATCGAAGAGTGGGAAGCGACGACAGGGTCTGATAGAATGAGGTAAACGAGTGACGGAGGTAGGCGTGATAGTTTTGGGGGTGGTTGAACCGTCGAAGAAGCGGTTGAGGTAGAGGCGGCAGCATTGAGGATGACGGATGTGTCCCATCTGGAGATGACGGAGAAGAAGTCTGTGACCTTGCGACGGTTGTACTGCGAGAGGTACCTGTGATACGGTGAAAGCAAGGCGAAGTGGGTCTAGGTGCAAGCCAGAGGTGACCAACTACAAGAATTCTACTGACGCTTCTTCCAGTCTCAGCTTCACATGCTGATATCCTTCTGCGCAACCGGTGCATCTCTGGAGAAGACTCGAGAGGGCAGACTTGTAGCGTTCGACAGCAGCGGTGGGATTGTAGGCGTGGAGGGTGATGAGGTATGTTGCTGTTTCGCGAATGAGGTCTGGCCGAGCAGCCTCGAGTGCGGCTGGATGTGGATCGGGTTGAGATCTTGGAGTAATGTCGTTCAGGGGCAGACCAGGTCGAGATTAGTTCTGCATATAAGCCGAGAGCACAGGAGTGAACGAGGAGGAGAGTGTCTTTGGGACTTACGTTGAGCAAAACCAGTGCCACTGGTCGAAAGTGTGCTCGACAGTGGCGGCCATAAGGAAGCTTTGGAGACTGGTGATGATTTGCTTGTTGGGCTTAAGGTCAGGAGACCGACATGTCTCGAGGAGGGAAGCTACCTCTTGGTTGGTGGGAGGGGCAGAGGACGTGCTGCTGAGTGGATGAGGAGGAATCGACATGGCGTCCTAGGTGGGCAAACGCGTGTCGGATTGAATGGGTTCGACTGATGGACGCGGGACAGTCAGGGACAAGGGAATGAGAGCAATGGCAGTATGGCTAGCTGATGGGGGGTGGAGAAATCGAGAGTTGAGTTGTTGGACGTTTGTTAGCTGGATCGGATTTGTTCGTTTCGGTTTGGTAGTGGATTAAGGGTGGATATAATGGGAGGATCTTGACAAGATGTGCTTCAAGGTGTAAATCGGATCAGGTAGATTGTCAAAATCTATCGAGATGACTGCGGGGGGCAAGCACGGAGAGAAAATCAAAAGATCGTCACCGAACGCGATCTCGTCTTCACTTGAATCCTCCATCTTCCCCTCTCGCCCTCTTCGTCGTTTCAACTTCCTCCACTTTTCAGTTAGCATCTCATCTATCGACTCCCTCTCCCCTCTGAACCCCACGAATCCAACCAATAGATTCCCACCCGTTCGATCCCAACAAGCCAGTCTTCACCCTCACGAATTGAATGGCTCAGGCCGGCCAATTCAATCGTCTCAGTCATCCCCCATCCTCTTCCACCATCAGCACGAATCCAATCTCCTCACAACGAACCATGACCACTAACAATCAGAATCCTAACGGTCAAGTCGGACAGATGGATCAAGGCCCTCCTTGGCCAGGACCGCTTCCGAGCCTACACCTCTACCCGCTCAACGACTCCTTCGTTCCAAAGCTCATTCACCTCGCACCTACTGGAGCTCATGTGAGTGCTCCTACACTTAGTGTGCTCGAGTCGTTATGACGAAGGAGACGCGTGGACTGACGACAACTCGCTTGATCGCGTCCCAACACCGACATCGTTCAGATCAAGATTGGGCGCCAGACAAATGCAAAGACGGTGCCAGGAGAGAGAAACGGATACTTTGATTCAAAGGTTCTCAGTAGGACTCATGCAGAGGTCTGGGAGGAAGGCGGAAAGGTGTGTACCGCGTTCGGCATGAGATGGGCAGCCGTAAATGCCCAGTAGAACTGGAGCTGGAGGTCAAGGCACTGATCGTGCGCCTTGATTCCTTCCCTCCGCGTACGTCATGGATCCTTGACGGAACTCAGATCTTCATCAAGGACGTCAAGTCTTCCAATGGAACTTTCGTCAACGGAGAACGTCTCTCAGCGGAGGGTCACGAGTCTGAGCCATACGAACTCAAATCTGAAGATCACGTCGTAAGTTTGTCCGAGATGAACGCTGTTCGGTTCAAAGAAAAGTTTGCTGAGTCGCGTGAGCTGTTCAGGAATTCGGAATCGATATCGTAGGCGAGGACAACAAGACGATCGTTCACCACAAAGTTTCGTCCAAGGCCTTTTGTGTGCTCGGCAACAGTGACATTGATGCTTCAGCCCGGTCAGTCGTTGGGCTTCGGCTATATCAGATTGAGTCAGGTATACTAATCTTCGAACAAACTTTGGATTCACATAGAGAGATGAACATCTACCACCAAGCCGCTCAACGATTCGCCAACATCCAGCGTCGGACCAACCCCAAGCCGACAGGGCCTGCCTTTTCTGATATCACTCGTCAGCTTGCCAATGAACTTGCCAAAAGCAGAGAAACTGCATCCGAGCTTCACAACCTTCACAGCGCCATGAACGAGATCCATGACACCCTAGGTGGAGGCAACGTAAGGATTCTTTTTTTTTGGCTTGATCTCTTTTTCCTCCTGAAACGTCATCATCCACTGAGCTGATGATGCATTCGGTGCCTGCTATCCTCTCTCGCTAGTCTCCATCTGTCACCAACCAGATTCATCCAAGCTACAATCCCAACCCCGCCGAGAATTCCCTTCCCCTCAGTCGCGAACAGATCCTCGCCCTCCAGAGTCAAGTCTCAGATACCCAGCATGCTTTAGGCGAAAATGTCAACCGGATCTCAACTCTCGAATCTCGTCTCAAAGAGCAGGAAGCCATCAAACGAGAAGTTGAAGAGATGCGGGACAGGATGAGTCAACTGCAGGGTCAGCTCGAGTTTGTAGGCAGCCGAAGGCATGGTCGACATGATGATGACGACGATGAAGATGGACCAGACTACGAGGATGAGGACGATACGAGGAGTGTTGGGACAGTCCGACCGAGACAAAGGGGGAGGGAAGCCAGGAGGCATCATCATTCGCAGCAGCAAGAGGAAGAAGACGAGGAGGAGGAAGAGGACGACGAAGACGAGGAAGAGGGCCTAGAAGATGGTCCGGGCGAGGGAGACGAAGAAGATTACGAGGATGTTGACGACAAAGAGCATCAGTCCTATGACTCCAACTCGATGGATTCCGCTCCGCCCCCACCATCATCCTCGGCTCGACCGACCAAGAACGGAGTCTCGAAGGTCGTCGCTGCAGCCGAGGAGAATTCAGCTCGAGAAGGAAGACCTTCTACACCAGAACCAACCCTTCGACGAGCTTCACCTCTGCACGTTGTCGGCGGGGGAGAGAAAGGCGACGGAACGTTGAGTAACGAGCACGAAGAAGAGCATGAGGGAGAAGAAGAAGGGGAGGAAGGGGGAGGAGAAGATGCCCTCACCCTGGCTTCTCTTGCCGATGACCTCGCCAATCAACAAAAGGCTCAACAAGATCTTCAAGATCAACTTCATCAACAAATCGCCGCCACCCAAGCCGTCCTCGCTCAGAACCAAGCTCTGACTTCTCGACTCGATACACTCGGGTCCGAATTAAATCTGGTCCTCGACCTCTCTCGCACGCTGGAGCAGAAACACGCCGAAGCGCTCGTCAGCGTTGAAGTACTTGAAGGAAAAGTTGTGGAGCTCGAGGGAAAGGTCGTCGGGGTGGAAGGGAAATGGGACGTCTGGAAGGGTAAGATAGAGGAAACTTGGAAGAGGGAGAGAGAGGTTTGGGAAAGCGAGAGAGAGAGGATGAGAAGCGTCGTCAAGGAGTGGGAGGAAGCCAAGAGGAGAGCCGAAGAAGAGGAAGAAGAGAGGAAGCTCAACGAGGAAGAGGAAGGAGAGGACGTCAGTTGGGTCAACGAACAATCATCGTCGTCGTCCTCAACTGGCCTGCTGACAGTTGGTTCAGGTTCATCAACCGCGCGACATCTCCTCGAACGATCCAACCTCGGTGGAAGCGGTAACGGTTCTCGGTCCGGCACACCAACACCTTCCTCTTCGCCTCAAAAACCACGACCTTCCTCCTTGCGATTCCTACTCAACCCGTTCGGTACCCATGCCCCATCATCGACTTCCAACGGAAACAACGCATCCGCATCTCCATCGACGACACCCTCCAAAGTTGGTGGCGTGATGGGAAGCAGTCGACCTCATCCGAGAGAGAAACTACCTTCCTTCTCAGCTTCCCTACCCTCACCCGATCGAAACCCTCGGGAGTTTATCACGGGGGGTCATAGGGGAAGCGCGAGTGGATCTAGTGCGAGTAGTGGAGGATCATCCTCAGGTGGGATGGGTACGATTAGAGCTTCTGGCAGTGTTGTCGGTGGGGGAAGACCCGGACTTGGGGAGAGGAAGATCTCGAGAGGAGGAAGCGTGGGTGAAGTTGGCGAGGAAGCTGAATTGGAGAAGGTCGGAGAAGAGGAAGAGGGAGAGGAAGTCGATGATTCAGAGCTTATCATCTCTGCTCCTTCCTTGGTCAAGAGCGATTTCGTCGATGGAGGATCAGATGATCAGATTGGTCGAGGTGGGATCCTCGTTAACGTCGTTAGTGATCCATTCTTACCTCCTATTTCATCCATACGTGTCCGAATCTGATCTAACCGACCGACATCTCATACTAAAGGCTCAACTTCAGGGTGCCGTCTTTGTCGGCGTCGTCGTCGCACTCGCTTTCAATTACGATAAAGTCGCGTCTTTCGTCAAGAGCTGAAGATGGTTCTCAGGAGAATGGATATGTTCGTATACATTGACCAGGTTGGAAGGAGGAGCCTGAGTCTGTTTTGATCTCGTTACGATTTAATGGTTCTTTCTTTCAATCTTGAGCACTGATAACATGCACACGAAGAAAAAAAAAAAAGAAAAAAAAAAAAAAAACCTTGAAAGTCTGAAAGTCTGAAGACTTCAAAGGTTTATGCAGCGTCGAGAGAACTCGCTGTAGATTGATATGGACGAACGACGCGTCTTACGACGATGGACGACTCATTGTATTCGCCCTGATATTTTGTTTTCCTTTCCCATCACTCGTTCCCTCATCCCCCTCCTCTCTCTCTCTCTCTCTCTCTTCTCCCTATCCTTACAACTTCCCTAGTCCAACTTTCTCCTTGACTTCCTCCAAAACCATCCTCGTTTTAATCCTCGCTTTCTCCGCTCCCTTCAATCCAATTTCCCTCAAGTAACCTTCATCTCCCTTCAACCTGATTAATTCCTCTCTGATCGGACCTAACCTAGCTTCAACTGCATCTCCAACTTCCTCCTTAAATTCCTTCTTCCCCCAATGACGGTAAACCTTTTCACATTCTTCAACGGTTCGATCGGTGCAAGAAGCTAGGATGGTGAGTAGGTTCGATATACCTGGTCGATCTCGGGGAGAGTAAGTGATGGAAGTTGGGATCGAATCAGTCACGGCCGATTTGAATTTTCGTTGAATTTGGGAAGGAGTGTCGGTTAGAAGGATTCGAGAGTTGAGGTCGGGTGAGGATTTGGACATTTTGGAGGTTGGATCTCGGAGGGAGAGAATTCGTTTGGCGGGTGCTAAGAAGATAAAGATGAGGAGTGAGAATAAGAAACAAGGGGGGGGGGGGGGGGGGAAGGAGGAAACCTTGATCAGAATGGAAACCAGTATGAAGCAGCAGAAGGAAAGGGTTTCATCATCATTCCCTTCGGGGGAGGGTTTTCTTAAGACTGACTGATGATGCTTTGAGGTATCGGGAAAGTTTTCTTGAACCGATGGTTGAACGTATCGGCGATATCACGTGAGAGTTCGAGATGTTGAGCTTGATCTTCTCCCACGGGAACGTGAGTTGCCCTTTTGTAATTCACACACGGCAAGAAAACGACGACGGAACAAAGAAAAAAATCAGCGAGTCGATCTCCTCCAGAGTGATTTTTCATCTTCATCATCTTCTTCTTCTTTTGACTTTCCGCTTGTGAGATCAGGATGGTTTCGGATGCGTACTTGTAAATGAGGATATCAGCTGCTTGAAGGACGGGATATGAAAAGAGACCTAGTTGAAGTTCGGAATCCGAGACTTCATCCTCGGAAGCCGCGTTCTTTTGAGCGGCAATCTTGGACTAAGTCGAGTTGGTGATTAGGGATAGGAAATGGGGCGGAGAGAGAGAGAGAGGGGAAGAGGAGACAGAAGAAAGAGGAGACAGAGAGACCAGTCAAAGGGTTTTCAATACGTTAGTCAAGCTAGATTGAGCCAATGCGAGACTTTCGGTTACACGGACCTTCCAGGTCGTCATTCTTTGAAGTTTCCCCATGGGAGTGATACAATTCAAGATCCAAGCGAGTTCTGCATGTTCAGGAATCTAGAATCCAGGGCTTGTGAGTCCCGAAAATAATGATAATAGGAGAACACGAATCGATAGCAACGAACCACACTTGGTGAGGGTTCGTTCCTTGGTTAGATAAACTCTTGTTTGCTCACCATGTCCTGATGAAACAAGCAACTCCGATCTGGATTGATTCCACAAGCGAGTAGACTAGCCATCATGTCTCTTCTCTCTTGTCGGAGTTTCTTTGGATCTTGAGGCATGGTAATGGCGTGAAGGCCAACGATGGAATAGTAGATTTCATCTTTAGGTGATGCTTGGTTCTGAAGGGTGATCCAGTTGGTGAGAGCTCCGAGGTAATTACCCAGCTAAATTGAGGAGAAAGGATTGGGAAGTTGATGATGAGCACTTTAGATGATATGGGGATCAAGGTAAGAAGTCAGATGTGCGAACGTGGATGGTGCCACTGGGCTGGATGCCAGAGAGGATGGTACGAGGGATTTGTATGGGACTGGTGGTGTGATTTGGTTGGGAGTGGAAGGAACTGGTGGTGTGATTTGGTTTGAAGGATGTGTTGATCGTTGGTGGTTTGTGTATGATGGACTGTATGGCCGGCCTTGGGATGATGGTGTTGAGTCGTGTGGACATGTGGGTATGGGTGATTCGATCATGGTCGAAATCTGACAATCGTCGATGCGAGATGATCGTTGAGCCCGCAGTTAAAACATCCACCCCATCAACGACAACATGCCCCCCTCATCCCTCGCTCAACTCAAGAACGACGTCATAGGGAATCCAGCCCGAAAACATGCCATCCTCGCCAACCCCGAAGCAATCACCATGTCAGTCCCATCAACGACAATTCACCTTCAACCGTACCCACCATAACTCACACCTTGCCCACATCCTTCAGGTTGGTCTCCATCTGCTCTCCCAACACCACTCAACCCATCACACACACACCCCATACCACTCAATCCATCACACACACATCCCACAATCAACTTGACGCAATCGCTGTCCTCGCTTCCCTAACTCACGGCAAGTCGTCCAGTCATTCCCTCGTTTGTAGCTTATTCTCGTCCCAACCTGACACCCCACACCACCTTGATCGTTGGTGCCATCAGTTAGATCGACCCAGACCCTACATACCCTCCTTGTCACCCCACTCGTCACCAATCTTCTAGCGTCCCTCGACATCGACGTCGCTTCTTTGCTTCAACTTCCTCCCTCAGATCGACCGACGTCACTCATCAACAAGAGGATCGAAACCATCCTTCAATGCCTCGTTAATCTCTCGAGCTTGATCCAGGCTTATTGTACTGAGAGTGAAGCAGGAAAAAATGAGGAGCTCGAACCATCTCTCCAACTCAAGGACGTCGATCCGAATCAAATGAGAGCAGTCATAGGAAGATCAATCGGTCAGATGTTAAGCGTCAGTGAACTGAAACAACGATGAGATAATTTCGATTAATTTCGTTCAGGATCTCGTACTGACTGGAGAATTCCTCAATCCGCAGCCAGGCTCACTATCCAACCTCTTGACCTTTGTTCCTACATTCTCCCTCCACGGTCAACCAAAGCAATATTCTACCCTCTCTTTACTCGAACGCAAGTATCTTCTGGCCGTCCTTAGGCTCATGTCAGCTCTCGTTCATACACCTGCCCATCGTCTTGCCGTCCTAAACGCCTCCCCGCGCCGTCAACCACACCAAGGATCCCTCACTCTCAAAGGAAAGGCTAGGGAAGTGTCTCCTCATGTCGATGGTCCTGATGGCCATGTGATAAAGGCTAAGTCGGAAGATGAACTCGTTCCTCGTCTGCTGGCTCTGCTACGGCTCAGAGGTCTAGATGTCAAGGTGGGTGAATTTCTCGCGAGCCTCTCCAAGCTCGTGGATCAGAGCTGATGATGTCAAGTCTCGCTTCAACTTCTGTCCTGCCTCTTGAACAGATCACTGTCTCCGCCCTTTCCGTCCTCTCGTCCCTTCTACCCGAAATCAATGCACACCTTCCACCTCCGTTGCCATCTCTCTTCACTGACATCATCGTCGACTCTCTTGGAAGTACCAATCCAGACATTCAACTAGCTATTGCATCCTTGTACGATATTCGTTCATCCGCTTTTCACGTTACTTCCATCTGCCCCTTTCCGCTCCTTACTTACAGTTTTGCATGTCATCGACCTCATTCACTTAGTGTCGCCTCGACATCTCCGCCTCATCAAGCTTTGGCTTTCTATAGCGAAGCTCCACTCACACATACCGCCACTTGTAGTTGCGTTCTGTCTCTGATTGAATTGAACTCAGCAAAAGTCGCTCAAGAAGGCTGCTCATCGCTATCCATCGAGCTGCTCATCCAATGTTGTTTCATCCTCGGTATGATTGATTCCTCCTTACCCGCCCGATCTATCTAGCAGGATATGCTTTCTGTATTGAGATTTGAATCGATCTCGTTCACATAATAGCTCGACTTCTCGCTCGTCAATCGACCGTCTCTTCTCCTCACTTCAGTTTCGATATCCCTCGACTTCTCACGGCACTTCAGCCCATCATGACGAGATATCGCGATGGAGCCGTTACCGGACTGGACGGGTTTGTCTCGAGAAACTGTTTTCGTCGTATCGATCCTCTCTCCATCAATCGACTCGAAGAAAACTCGGCTGAACGATCCCGCCTTCTTGAGGTCTGGATTCTCTCTTCCTCCCTAGTCCCATTCGTGATCTCTCAGCATCCTGACTTTCAAACTTTGCACATCTTCTCAACGTCCATGGCCAGGCTATCCTTACCCTTCTGGTCCCTCTCACACTCGCCAGCCCTTTTCATCCGTCCCTACCAACTTTCATCCCTACAGACCTCCTGATTCAATCCCTTTCAGCCGCATCGTCTACTCCTATCCAAGCAGCGACGCTTCAGATCCTTCGAGGACTCTCTCGCACCGTCGGCTCGTTGAGGACTAGGTTTGATGACTGCCATCTGAGAGATGCCATCGTAGATGCAGCGATGAGACCTAAGTTGGATCGGACGGTATCGATCGGAACCTTGCAGACTCTGGCGAACCTCGTTCTTGGCTTCTCTCCCTTTGGCGAAGTAAGCCTGATGGATTCCGTTCATCATAACCTGCTACTTGACTTCCTGATCTGGTGACCCTGCTTCACATTCATCCGCTAGTACGTCATGGATCATCCCACGCTTCTGCCTCGGCTCCTCTTTCTTGCTCAGGAGTCAGACGATCTAGAGATCCGAACGTTAGCAACCTTGATCCTTCAGGTAAGTACAGTAGGACCCACAGTAAAAGCGAACGCTCCCCCTTTCGATGACTAACGCCTCATCTACATCTATCCTCACCAGAACTACATGTATCGAGCTCCTCATCAACTCAAGGTTCAATTCCTTCGAGTGGATTCCAGCTTTACAGCTTACTTAGCTGATACGTGAGCTTGCGTTCTATTCATCCCTTCTACCTCCAAAAAGTGTCAATCTCTACCTCATCTACGAATTACCCAACCGCTTGCACTTTTTTTTTTCTTGAAAAACAATAATAATCTTCTTTGACTTTGGCCATCGCTGAACTCTTCCGGTTCTCTTTCTCTCACAGATTGGTCGACCCAAGGACGATCATCCCATCACCTACTCTGACCTCTCACTTTCACAGTCTGATCTTCAATCTCCTCCTCCTCTCTCCTCCAAAGGAGGCGTCCCAAACGATCACCAATCTTCTTGGACTACTTAGCTTCGAGAACGTCATCCAATCCCTCGTCGCTGAATCGACCGTCGTTCAGCCTGTCCATCGATTCCAAGTAGATCTACTCGCTCGGGTGAGAATCAAATTTTTAATTTTTTTTTGTCTTCTGCTCTTTCTTCTTCAGCTGTACGTGCTTCTAAGAAGATCTTACCTCATGCTTTCGTTCAACTTCCACTTTTCTCTTCTTCAAAGCGAATCGAGATCCTCACCTTGCTCCTGATCTCCATCCCAAGAGAATCGTCAAATCATCAGATTGTCTCCATCTTACCCCAACTTCTCTCTCATCTCGTGTGTTCCATCTTCTCTCTCTCTCTCTCTCTCTCTCTCTCTCTCTCCCCCTCGACTCTTAGTTGTTCTTTCCTTTTCGTATTCATCTTCCTCTCATATCCTCATTACTTTCCTTCCCATCACCCTTCCATTTCCATCCCTTGACCACCAACAGTACCTCACCTCGCACCATTCGATTCAAAACGTCGTGGCGAACCTCTTCCTTTCAATCTGGTCTCCAAGGATTCATCATCTCCTCTCCATCTCAGATGGTTTCGTCGAACGGATCTCATCCATCGCTTTTTCGAGGAAGAGAAGCAGAGGAATCAAGGGATCATCGAATGATTCGGAAACCATGAATGATGTCACTGGGAGTCACGACGACGACGACGACGATGATGATGATGATGATGATGATGGGGGTGGTGACGTCGAGGACTTAACATTCTCGAAGCTTCGAGCTGACTTGACGTCTGATCGAGCTGTTTTTGAATTGGCTAGGATGTGGCGATGAAAGAGTCGGAGGAATGGGGAGGGGGGGGGGGGGGAAAGGATGAAATCAATGGGGTTTCGTCCATGTCTTTTTATATATATATATTTCTCTTTCTCTTCATGTGATGTGAGCAACGTCGGGCTTCGATGAAGAATTTATCTCGATCCATCTTCGATCATCATCATTCGAGGAAAGTAAATGTGAAAGTATGACCTCTCCCTCCCCCTCCTCCCCCCCTCCCCCCCTTCCCTCCCTCAGCCCTGTTTCATCTTCCGCCCTACTCTACCCGTCGCCCTTTTTTTTCCCACCTTGCTCTCACATCCTCTTCACTCTTCGTCTTGAACATATCCACCCACCTCTAGGAGCGTAGCCAAGGAGACCTTTGCGATCGATCGGAGTTGATCAAAGTCATAACCAACTCGGTTTGAAACGTCGCCGGTGTTATGATAGTTTGGGTCGATGATCCCTCCGTTCCTCTCGAAGACTGTTGATCAAGGATTCGTTGACAGAGAAAATGAAGAGGGGGGGGGGAGGGGCGAAACGATGGAGCGTTTTAGGTTTGATGGAGGATAGCATCGAGGGAGATGGTTTATATGTATCTAAAAGCAGTAACTCACCCTTTGTCGTTTTTGTTTTGTTTTGATTTTTTTTTTCGAGAACCAAAAAAAGAAGGAGAAGAAGAAGAAGAAGAAAAGGTCAAATGAAACCGTCTCGAGAATCAAACCTGAAACAAGAAACCCGTCCCTGATGGGGGGGGGGGGGGGGGGAGAGGGGGAGAGAAAAAGAAGAAGAAAAAGAAAGAGAAGAAGAAGAGAAAAAGAAGGGAAAAACCCCCTCACCTGAGTAGCTGGGAAACCAAATGAGTTGAAGCTCTGGTGATCGGAGCAACAAGCAGCTGTCGTCCCGACCACCAGTTCAGGCGAGTAAAGACTCGAGATATTCCCCATCAACCACGCTGCTTCCGACAAACCTGTTTTATATATATATATATATATATATATATTTATAGGACGAAATCATATGCCAAAGAGAGAGAAAACCTCCCAGCCATGTTGAAGATCGTTCGATTGTATTTTCTTCTCTTTCGTTTGATTGAGAGAGGAGAGAAAGAAAAGAAGAAAAGAACGAAGAAGAAACGAACCGATGGATTCTGGGAAACCAAGTTGAAGAGGTTCGTTCGGGTCGTGGTAGGCGAGCATATCAGCTTGAACTTGGAGAACCACAGTGGCATTGGCAGCATCGAGCTTCTCTACAAAAAAAAAAAAAAAGATGAAAAAAAAAGATGAAACGCACGAAGCACAAAAAAAAGAAGGAGGGTAGGTTTAGCATCGATCGCGTGAGAAGAAATAAGAAAGAAACAAAGTTGTTGAAGATGATGAGACTGTCGACCTACGAGCGAGCGATCGTGAACCGAGAAGACCTTGTTCCTCTCCCGCGAAAAATGCGAGGACGACCTGTTCCGGTGACCGAAGAGAATTTAGTTCTTCAGTAAGTACGTGGTGAAGAAAAGGACGAAGAAAATTGTGATCAAGGGGGGATAGGAGAAAAAAAAGGAGGGGGGGGGGGGGTTCGATTCTCGACTTTGCTTTCGATCAATCCACTTATTTTACCTTCTGCTTGAAGCCGACGATTTTGTTCTTCTTTATCGCTCTGGAGATGGCAAGGATTGATGCTGATCCGGATCCATCATCATCTGCTCCTGGAGCTCGAGTCGATCCGAATGACCCTCGAGAATCATAGTGACCGGACATGATGACCGTACCTATTTGAAACAAGCAGATGAATGGATGATGACAGTTGAGTTGATTTTGTTCCTTTTCCGCTCCCCTCCCCTCCCACCTTCCCCTTTTTGATCGTCAACCTGCTTTAGTCGATAAAGAGAAAGCTCGAGCACGACGAACCAATCTCTTCCTCTCCCAAGACGGGATACTGGCAGATCACGTTGGGTGCAAACCCGGGAAGGAACCTCATCATATCGCACCAAGCCCCCGATTTTTCCACTTCTTCCTTGATCCATTGAGCGGCTTTGAGAGCATCTGGGTGGAAAGAGTGTCGACTTTGGATATTTGACGAGGTCGATTCACCAGACAGGTACGAAACGTCGGCCTGGAGTGAGTCGAGTGAGATGGATGAAGTGATGCGGTCGATTTGGGGAGAGAACTTGAGGTTTCGAGTTCTGAGCAAGAGGAAGTTGATGAACAGATGTCGTTGAATGAATTACGATAAGCATATGTATGGGACGGTGGTCAAGAAGGAGAGGGGAGAAATTTAGTTGAAAGAGTCGCTGACATGTTTGAGAGATGTTGTACCCGTTCTTCTGGGACGCCACCATCGATCGATCGGACACCTTCCCATGGAATTACGACAGGAACGAAGTCCCTCGGAAGAAGAAGATCGATGAAGGGTAGGATCTCTGATTGGATTTGGACGACGAAAGACTTTGTCGATTGGCTGATTACTCGAACGAGATGGTGTTGATTCGATGATCTCTCCAGCGCTGTATCGTGAATGAAGGAGATCTGATCGGACGAAGCAGCGAATTCGTTGAAGGACGTCCTGACTTGGGCGAGGAGTTTGGTCGCTTCAATCGAACCCAGTCGATCTTGCATCACCTTGATAGCTTCCCCTACCTCATCATCATCCCCCATCATATCTGACACATCCCGCCTTTCTAAACCTGAATGTCCGATCCAGACAAGCGTCGATTTTCCATCTCCCATCTCCCGAGTAGATGGTTCGTCAGATCGATTCAATCGATTTATCAACACTCGCACACCCTCGTCATCGCCCTCAAATCCATGTCCTGAGCTCTCAATCGCCTCTCTGCACGATGAAGATACGGTGTAGATATGCTGAGGGAACCTGGCATGTCCAAAGAGACCGTGATAGGCGCTATCGGTTGAGTCGGAACATGCGGGATGGGTGGTGAGTTGATTGAAAGGAGCGAGCGAGTCGACGACGACGAGATGGTCGAGGGTTGATGGATGTGTCTTGGTCGGGGAGTTAGACTGAAGTGGAGGCGGAAGAGCGGCGGCGAGGAGAGGTAGAGAAAGGAAGGCAGCAGCGGCAAGCATGGTGTGTGTGTGTGTGTGTGTGTGTGTGTGTGTGTGTGTGTGTGTGTGGGAGAGATAAGGGGCATCTCATCCAAGTCTCGTCGCTCTTTCCGATCAACGTCGGGCCCTTTTCCTCTTTTTCTTTTCCTCTTCTTCTTGCTTAGCTTCGCCCATCAATCGTCATCACATCACAATCAATCCCCAATCTCGACCATCTCTCATTCAACCTTGATGAATCCAGACCTCGACCAACTCTGGACCATCTTCTTGATCAGTTCCGATGAGATTGGCTCCACCTCGGCTATCGATCTTGACCAGTGTCGGGCGTTCGTCGTGTCAAAGTTGGGCTCGATACAACTTTTGGTTGATGGCCCGTTTTCCTCGCTCATCCCATACTAGGTCGTACAAGATAGCGTCGGACATACAGGTTAAGGAATCAAGGATCAGTAAAAGCAACGACTTCTCTTTCGCTCTGCTTTACGACACCCAAACAAACACACTCACCGCTTTGTCCCAAAGCTCGAGCAGTGAAAGCGACTTGTGCTGCTCTGTACCATCTCCGGCGATCTCCTTCAGCTGCTTGACCCAATCAGATGGTGGGACAGACTCGAATTTGAGCCCCGCCTGGTGGAGCCACGTCAGTATGGATGAGAATGGTGTGGCGAGGTTGTCGTTTACGATGTGAACAACCGAAGGCATCCTTTTCGATGTAGGTGTTAAACTTGAGGATTGGTTGGCTGTGATCCGATTGGAAGAGAGAAGGATCTCGGAGATCGCTTGGGCGGCGGTGTCGACTGGAAGCCAAGCTGGATGCTACCAGTGTGAAAGACAGAGGGCGCGTCGAGGTATCAAGGAGTTTCAGTCGCTCTGCGGTCTATCCAGGCAAAGAAGCACATCATGAAGGAGAAGAGATGTCTCAAGCCTCACCTCGTCCAAAGCAGGTAGAGTTCCGCTCAGATTGGCCGTGGCGAACATCATCGGCCAACCCTCACTCTCATTCCAAACGCCATCTCGTGTATCACCGCAGAGTTGACCTAGCCTGAGGATGCCGATTCTAGTCGGGGAGAGACACGTCTTCGCTGCTTCGAGACAGATGGATTCTGCGACGTGCTTGCTTCGAGCGTATCCCATCGACACAGCATCGGTTGGATTGGTAGATACTCGCTCGAGTAGGGGGCCGTCGAGCGGTTGCCCGAGGATGGAAGCGGTGGAAGAGCAGAAGAAGAGTCGAGACTGAGGTGTCGAAGAATGGGAAGTGATGAGATCGATAAGGTTTCGAAGACCTGTTGAAGAGAACGACAGTGTAAGAGATCATCTGTAAAATTCATGTTGTTTCAAGGCAAGAAGTAGCAACATGGATCCGACTGACCTTGGAAATGGGGTACGAACCCCTCCAAACGACTAGCAAAGTTGACCGACCAAGCAGCGTGCACGACCAACGACGTATATGATTCGAGTGTACCATATATCGATTCTGATAGCCCCAAGCTCTCTGCCGCAAGATCTGAAGCCAAACAAGTAACTCTCGTCCATTCAGAAAGCGAGAGGGAAAGTCGACGATTCTCGAGCGAGGTTTCAACTCGTTCCTGGGCACGAGCGTGAGAGTCAGCTCGTACAAGACAGGTGATCGTTGTGGATGGGGAATCCTTGATGAATCGATAGAGGAGATGGGCTCCGAGAGCTCCTGTTGCGCCCGTCAAGACCTGAAACACACGAACGTTGAGTGATGCAAATCCAGCCACAAGAGATGCTTCATCGGATCTAAACTCACGATCTTTTCATTCTCCTTCGGCCAAAGGTATCGAGGAAGGGCGCCTCGGTCCTGGAAGGCCCCATAACATTGGACGTACTCGTTCATGAGTCTGAGCTCTCGCTCGTCAAGCTCTGAAGCAGCGTCTTCGGATGACGCTCCATTGACGAGAGCCTCGATGTATGTAGCAAGCCTAGATCCATGAGGAAGATGAGTCAAGGTTGAGATCTGTCAGTCGGTTAAGACGTGGGACAGATCGGACAGGGAGTGAAATTGCGAACCTGGTGACGTTTGAGCACTCAAACACGATGTTGGAAGGTAGCTTCTTGCCACCCAGGTCAAGTTTCTGAATCATAACGGCGTATTCCATAAAAGTCAGCAAAAGATCAAGCCTAAAGGCGCGGCCATCGATCGTACCTTTTGGAGGACGTTCCTGATCCTGACCGATTGAAGACTGTTGACTCCAAACGCGAACAAATCTTCATCGAGTCCGACCTTCTCAGCCTGCTGCCCTACTGCTTCCTGAACTACGTCCCGCACCACCTCCTGGAGCTCCCTTCCCTTCACGTCTAGTAGACTATCGTGTTCTCCACCGGCAGCACCGCTACCTTCAAACTTCGCGTACGCTTCGTCGATCTCCTTACGATACTTTTCGTACGCCTGACCTCTCTGCAAGGAGCCTTTGCTTGCCCGTGGGAACGTCGCATCAGATGGGAGTAAGATGATGAGTTCAGGTGGAATCTGAGAGTGTCGTGGTGCCAGAGAGTTTGATTTTTCGAGCGCCGGAAGGAAGGACGAGATGGATCTAGAAGCAGAGTCTGGCGCAGGGATAATGATAGCACCAGGAGTAGATCGATTGGAGCCAAAGATAAGAGCGTCGACGATCATAGGAGACGATCGAAGGGCATCTTCCAGAGGGGCAGGTGAGGTCTTCTCCCCATTGGACTGTTCAAGGAAATGATCAGACGAAATCGTTCAGCTTGAGACACCGTTTACACACAGTCCGATGGACACTGACCATCAGCAGGACATCATCGCTTCGCCCTGTCAGGATCCAAGCATGTTCTCGCGTCGGATGCTTGCTGAAGAGATCTCCGCTGGCAAACGATCCATCAGGTTGATTCGAAGTGCACTATTTGGGAAACGGATTGGAGTGAGCATGTGTAACCAAGGAGAAGATGAAGGGTCTTTGAAGGGTCAACTCACGAGGCTTGGCCAATTTGGTTTCACGACCAGAGCAAACTGCTGATCATCGTACAGCTCAAGGCTCAATCGATTCATAGCAGCATCGTTGGTTCGAAGGTATGCCCAGTCGTGGTCGTTCTCGTAATCTCTATCCGAGGTCATGAGGACTACAAAATTATGCCGATTCAGCTCTAGTCCGCTGGACGCGAAAGGGTAGGGGAACATGAAAATCGCATGACTCACAGCCGCACTCAGAACTGCCATATCGACTAACCAACCTAACGCCTTCTTGCTTGACCAACTTGTCTCCCAGCTCGTTTGGCATCGGAGAGCCTCCCGTCGAGACCAATTCCATCCGTTTGAGCAACTCGATTCCTTCATTCGTCTCCGCTAGCAGAGCGAGGATATACGGGACAGAGAGGAAATATTTTGGTGATTGGATCCGGGAAGATGGCGTTGGGTCGAGAGAAGATACAGAAGAGAGGGATGAAATGGAGCCAACGATGTTCTTGGAAGTGATGGGAAGGGATGATGGGAAAAGGTAAAGCTGAGATAGGGAGGAAAGGGATCGAAAAAGATCCGATGCTCCCCTGAAGCAAACACATAATTAAATTTCGTTCAGATCAAGACTCTTCACCGAGCTGAAAGATTGAGGTGATTAACATACTGACCCATGGAAAAGAGGGGTAGTGGTAAAGGCTGCAGATCCAGGATGACAGGGCAAGGGCTCGGTCCAAAGTCGATGGGTTTGGTAGATCGGCTACAAGACAAAGAAGCGGGCAGATGTATTGGGTATGGATAAGCGGATCGGAACATGTTATTGGAACCTTAAGCGCAGACGATGGCAGCGTACCTTCGGGAAACCCGAAGATCCTGAGGAGTGGAAGATGATCGAAGTCGTGTCTGCCTCATCCTCGGGCGAGAGGCAACTCCTGGCACCAGTTTCCCTGCTCTCGCCATCATTCTTGTTCCATTCATCGTTCGAGGGGAGTTGTAACAGTCGGGTGGTAGGAGATCCGGGCAGGTCGGATGCAAAAGCGGTTCGAGCGAGCTTCGCCATCGAAGAGTGATAGAGAAGGTGGGATGAGGTGGTGAGTTTACAAAGTTGATGAACGGCTTCGGGCGTGTTTTGAGGTCTGAGGAAACAGACAAGTGAGAATTGATCAAGCACATCGATCGACCTGAAGACCAAAAGTTCGTCGTCTTGGTTACCCCAACCGAAATCGATGCTACTTACGCGATGAGCAGTACGCCCAGTCCCATTCTCAAGCACGCAAACATGACGACCAAGAACACTTCGTTGCTAGGGCAGAGCAATGCAACAATCATTCTTTCCTTTCCATTCTCCTCCCTTCGGACCGGTAACTTGTCGCTAGCTTCGAAAGCGAAGAATTCGGCCAGTCGATTGGATTCTCTGAATAGGCGAGAGAAGGCTTCCGTCGTACAGATGAAGGGTTGACCCCGATGCCAGAAGAGGGGATAGAGAGAGAGAAAGGATGAGCACAGCCCCGGGAAGCCAAGAAAGATGGGCTGAGAGATGATTTAGAAGACTCACACCAAGTATCCCAACTCCAATCTTGATCCTCTGACAGCTGAGGGAAGCCGGCGATGATAACGTCTGGATGTGTCTTGGAGCGGTATTCAATCAATTGGTTGAGAGAGACGATCGACTGATGGTATTTAGCCTGAGGATCGGCGGAAAGTTGAGAAGTTCGAAAATCGGCGGCGTCCGAAGCGGTGAGGACGACATAGGGTCTGGCAGGTTCAATAGGATTCGGTGGCATGATAGGGTACGGGATGGAGCTGATTCAAAAGCAGAGACGACGGCGAGGTTAATATCGAGGGGAGGGAGTAAGGGAGTCTGGAGACGTCGATGATGAGCATCACCCACGGGGTAAATAGCAACGTCACCACGTCTCCTCGACTTCTCCTCCTCTCCTTTCTCCTCACATCTTTCTCCTCACATCATCCTCACATCACCCCCACGGTAAATCCATCATCAAAGAAACAAACAAAAAGATTCATCACATCCAATCACTTCTCATTCCTCCTCAACAAGAGGTACCGCTGGTGCTTTTCGCTTCTTTGATTTCCCAGTCGAGGCATCGTGCGCGGCAGTCGTCGTCTCCATTCCCATCATCGTTGAATGTTCTACGAAAAGCGGCGATCAAGCTCACATGCCCATGTCAGTCAAGCACGATGCTATCTAATCGGCAAAAAAAAAAAAAAAAAAAAAAAAAAAAAAAAATGTTCTTCCAAACGACTTACGTGAACCAGCCAAAAGAGCATCAACAATCTTCCTGCTTCCAGACGTAATATACTTTTGACTGATTCCTCTAGCGACCAGAGGTTCGGCCAAGAGACTCCTCAGCTCAGCTTTGAGAACCGCGACTTTAGCTGCGTTCTTGTTCTTGGTTGATCGAGAACCATCCTCGTTGTCCGTCCTGAGTTGATGCGCGAGTGTTTTGGGAAGGAATGTTCCAAGCCGAGCTAGGTCAGGTCTAGTGAACGGGACTATCCCAGATATCGGACATGAAGCGACCTACATATCCTCATCATCCATGTCGAGCTCTAGTGCCTCTGCTGCTTCCTTGACCCACGATTTTTCATGATTGTCCTTCTTAACTTTGTGGTTGGCAGAGTCGATTTGACGAGCGACCTGGATCCTCTTCTTGAGTTTGTCAAGCATGCCATGTTCGATGGGCAGTTCTGGAAGCTCATCGTCTGTTTGATTTTATGTCGTTGAGGGGGGGGGGGGGGGGGGAGAGTCGATCCAAGAATCGGAAGAGGAAAACGACGTTTCGTCAGAACGGTCGACCAAGTGAGAAAGAGAGCTTTCTATTCGACGGACCTCGACCGAGACTCTTCATGAGAGCTCTCTGAACTCTCTTCTCTTCAGGTCCGCAAAGCTGGAGACTGAACCCAACCATCTTGGCACGAGCCGTTCGACCACTTCGATGAACGTACGTGTCTGCTGATCGAGGGAGCTGATAGTGAATGACATGATCGACCGAAGGAATATCAAGTCCTCGAGCAGCAATATCCGTTGCGAGAAGGATACCGTTAGGGGTTGATTTGAATCTTAGTCGAGTGAGGCAGAAATGTAGTTGTAAAAGATTAAGCATAGGCGAAAGCGGAAGGAAGGGTTCCAAGGCGGACTCGAATACGTACCGATCAAGGTTCTTGAGTCGTTGCTTTTGTTGAAGTTGGGAATGCAGGGGGAAAATCGGGAACTTGAGTAACTCGAGGAGAGGAACGGCTCGTCGGATACCGTCGATGGATCCAAAGAAGATAAGAGATCGACCAGGATATCGTAGGAGGAAGTAGTAGAGGTAGAGATCCTGAACGGATAGATGAAGTTAGAACGAAGAAGAGATATCCCCAGAGGCAAACGTGAGATCGAGGAAGGAGCCAGGATTGCACAATGGACAACGAACCTTTTCGTTGACCATGCACTCAATCTTGGATTCTTGCAAAGTCGAGACCACGCCATCCTTTGGTGAGAGATCGATGATCTCAGGCTGGGCATCGCGAAAGTCGAGCTTCTCAAAGAGATCCTCTGCGTGAGGTCAGGATGGACGTGGGAAACAAAAGCAGACTTGATCAGCTTGACTGCAAGTTTGATGTGTTTGACACCGATGATCAGGTGAGACGACTCAAGACATACCCAAAGTAGTTCCCTTCTTCTTCTTGCCTTCCCTCGGCTTCCCACTGAACTTTTGCAAGTTCCTTTGAAGCTCCTTACTGAGCGTCGCCGAGAAGACAAAAGTCTGCATCGCCTCCCTCGCTTTCCCTTCTTCGACCTCCTCCTCGAACGCCAGATCCTCCTCAAGCTTGGAGCCCTTTTTGGGTACCTCGGCAGGAAGGTTCAGGGAGGAAGGATTGGCGTGACCTGTTGAATTTCGATGGGTGAGAGCGACGATAGATTCGAGTTCAAGGAAATGTCCGGTTTCGATCATTCGATCGGCTTCGTCGATGACGAGGTATCGGATGTGCCGGATCGAGTGAGCGATTTCTTCGTTCTGTATGGTCGAGTATCAAGGATTAAGGGGAAGACACGGGGCAGAAAGAAGTTGAATCCGATGCGAAGTCGGGACGGAAGGTTTCAATAAGTCAGATCGTTCGGGCACCCTGGGTCTATAGCGACGACCTCTCGTTCTGAGAGGTACGTGCAAGAGCGCGCAGCAAAGGCCGAGTCCTTACCTCTCCGATGAGATCCCAAAGTCGACCAGGAGTAGCGACCAAGATATCGACTCCACGTTCCAATACCCTCTTTTGTTTCTGAGCACTCATTCCACCGACAATCGCTCCTACACTAACCCTTGGTGGTCCCCCGCCCACCTTTCCACTCTTGCCCTCCTGCCCTACCGATTCGACGACCTCCCCATCTTCATCGAGCGTCGTTGGGATGGCTGTGGCCCCGTCGACCGCTTTCTGGAGATGCTGAGAAACTTGAAGAGCTAATTCTCGGGTAGGAGCCAAGATGAGAGCTTGGAGCTCCCGTTTATGTTTGGGTTGATTGGCTGGATTGACGTTTGGTAAGGGAGCGGGTCGTGGAGGCAAGCCAAAGCAATGAGAAAGAATGGGAAGTCCATATGAGAGAGTTTTACCAGATCCCTAAGGTGGGCAAATGATTGAACAATGATCGGAAGAGTAAGCACGGCCTCGTTGCCATGAGTGAGAACGGGACTGGGGGATGAAAGATGAGCCGTCATAACCTACAGTCTCTGCAACACCAACGATATCTCGACCCGTAAGTCCAGCTGGGAGTGAGGCGGATTGGATCGGTGAGGGTTTGAAGAATCCGAGCTTGAAGATCGCTCGTTTCAGCAGAGGATGAAGATCAAGTTTAGACCAGTGGGGTAGGAGAGAATCTTTTAATCGTTCAGACCGTAAGATGAAGCGATTCCAGGAGTGATGATAAGTCGCAGAAAAGAATGTTCGATATGAGCGGTTCGATTCTGGATATGGGGGTTTGGGAAACCGCGATGCTTACCGTCGAATGATTCATCAACAGTCATGACGATGGGCGTCGCTGGAGTCGACACCTTGACGGGGCTGCTGACTTCTGGCTTGGTTACTGCTGGTGAGATTGTCGAAGCGGCGGATATCAGTCCCTTCTTGGCCTTCTCTTCTCTTTCTCTCCTTGCCCTCTCCTTCTTCTCCTTCTTGGTCATCAGGACGATTGGTGCCTCTTCCGATGTGGGAGACGGGATTGTCGAAGGGATATCGATGGTTTCCTCGCTCCCCTGCTGTTCTATCATTTCGTTCTGCTGTTGCTGCCCAGCATTGTCCGTCTCCTCTTGGATCCCGCCCCATGGCTCGTATTCTTCACCATCTTCCATCTCCTCATCTGATCCCATTTGCTCTAGCGCAAGTTTACGCTCTGCGGCTTCATCCTCATCGAACATGGAACCTGAAGCGACCAATTCCTCCTCCTCTTCTGGTTCTTCCTCAACATCAACTGCCGGAGCCTTGGCCTGGTTGAGATGTAGATGGTACAGTTAGCCTTGACATATATGGCGAGAATGACTCAGAGAAGATACGCTTTCGACACACCCTAAACATAACTTTCCTTCCACCTCCTGGCAGATCGACATACACGACCTCTACATCATCTACTTCTTCGAGTTCGAGGATACCTCCCTCATGATCTAAGCTACCTGAAGCTGCCTGAGAAGGACGGGCGACTTTCTTCCATCGAAGCTTGTCGGCGGAGGTAAGGATGGAGCCGGAGTCGATTCCGTCGGTTGACTTGGTCTTGGTACTGGTGGGCGGGGCGTTGATCCTTGGCTTCTTGGATTTCCGGGCGAATGGTTTAGGAGGCATGTGGGGAAGTGCGAGTGGTCGAAGCGGTGATGATGGTGGTGTAGCAGCTCTGGTGGGGTCGTCGCAAGGAAATCGGAAGGGGTAGAATCGAAATTCCTCTGTCCAAAACCACTTGTGACCCCGAGTGCCTTGACTTGATCCTCGACCCACCATCCACTCGACCCCTTAGACCTAACCTAACAGATACAATCCGTACAAGACACCTCGGTCCACATCGTCCAACATGTCTCGTCCCGAACACATCAGTCCTCCGGAAATCGTGAGTCGTCGGACCTCTCCTAAGAGACTGACATTTTCCAAACTCACTTGTTCCTCTTCACAGTACTATGGAGATACCGAGGCTACAAAGTACACTCAAAAGTGACTACATACACCATTCCTCTCATTCAACATACCCAATTCATAACATCCTTTGACTCCCTCCCCTTACTGCGTGTTCCTTGAACCGTTCCCCTTCCCTTCTCCCCCTAGTTCTCGAATCCAGACGATCCAAACAGAGATGGCTTATCGCGCACTCGAGCTACTCGCTCTGCCAGAAGATGAGACGGCATTTCTTCTCGACATTGGTTGTGGTAGTGGTCTTAGTGGGGAGATCCTAGAGGATGAAGGTCATGTTTGGGTTGGATGCGACGTTGCCCCTTCGATGCTAGGTGCGTTGGACTCTCGGAAGAGGAACAACACAGCAACGGCAGGGAGCTGACCTTCTCTTGGGTTGTTCGGTTTCATGGCGTCGAAAGAGGTGGCGTTGGATCGAGAAGTCGAAGGTGACCTCTTCCTGCAAGACATCGGTCAGGGTTTCGGTTTTCGAGCAGGAACCTTCGATGGTGCCATCAGGTTCGTTAGATCAGCACATTCGCGAATCGGAGGGACATGAAAAACGAAGAGATCACGAGTCTTAACCTCGTTCTCTCCCCTTTACCTTTGATCCACGTCTCAGCGTCTCGGTCCTTCAATGGTTGTTCAACAGCGACTCTTCCTCTCACAATCCCGCCCAACGTCTCATGCGATTCTTCACCACCCTTCATTCGTGTCTGAAACGACCCTCAAGAGCAGTCCTTCAGGTATGATCCTGACGTTTCGCCATGTTTCCCTCTCGTTTGGCGATTCGGGCTGAAGGAAACTCGGTTCCTCCAACTTTTTTTTTTTTTGTCAGTTTTACCCTGAATCTGATGATCAAGTTCATCTGGCGCTTTCCACTGCTCAACGAGCTGGATTCGGTGGAGGACTTGTGGTCGATTACCCAAACTCTCGAAAGGCGAAAAAGTTTTTCCTTTGCCTCATGGTGGGCGGTTCAGGAACGACGACCAAGCAGATGGAAAAGGAGATTCCAAAGGGTCTCGAAGGAGAGGGTGACGATGGTCGAGTTAGGAACGAGGGGACGAGGGAGAAGAGGAAGGACAGGGGTGGCAAGAGGAGGAACGTTAAGGAGGAGAAGGGTGGGAAGGAGTGGATCCTCAAGAAGAAGGAGCTTTACAGGAAGAGAGGAAAGGAAGAGTACGTTTTCTTGTTTTCCCTTGTTGTTTCTCTCGGTTGAGTGGTGTGGTGATTCGAGATTCGCTGACGTTTGGTTGTATGGCACACGTGATCGGAATGTAGCGTTCCCCGGGATTCCAAGTACACCGCTCGGAAACGAAAGACTCGATTCTAGTGTTGGGTGTGGTTGATTTGATTTATGTTTAGTGAAAATTAGCGTGAGATGGCTCGCCTGAGTAGAAGCCTGAAAGTCATGACTCCTCGCCTGAATGGAAGCCTGAAAGTCGGCAGAGGCGCGGAATGAGATTGCTTCAGAGGCGCGGCAATCGAATCTCAAACGAACTTGATTTCTCTAGAGGACCCCCCCACCGCCCCCCGTCCCTTCTCAGATCCCATCTACCACCCACCACCAAAAACCAAAACACCCACGCACCCACACTACTACTTAACCATGTCACCAAGACTCGAGCACAAGGTATTTACACCATCCCCACCAACAAACACAAAATCCACACTCACGATATCCCACCATCCTTGTCCTCGATCTGGCTTTCCGTCTTTTCTTCACCCTCTCTCAACATCTCCTCTGCCTATATTCCTCATCTGCCATAGGTCGCAATGATCACTGTAAGTCCACCGACATCGATCACAACTTGGCCAAGACAAAGCTGCCGAATCCGCCTTGTTTACACACCGAATACCCTTCTTCTCTCTTTCTCTGCTGACCGATAGGGAGCCGGCTCAGGGATCGGACTCGAGACATCCCTTCTCTTCGCAAAGGAAGGAGCCACCCTCATCTTGGCTGATATCAACGAAGCTGCTGCCATCGCCGTCTCAAAGACGATTTCTGAGCGATACCCAAACATCAACACTTGGCCCGTCAAGGTCGACGTCGGAAAGGAACAGATGATCAAAGAAGCTGTCGAGGAAGGTGTCAAGCGATTCGGTCGACTTGATATCATGTTCAACGTGAGTACGAGACAAAGAGGAGTTGCATCAAATACTTTCTTGCTTCTTGCTCTCTGCATTTCCATCTTTCCTTTATCTTCTCGTGTTCGGCTGCCCCTCAGATTTCTACACCCAGAATCGATATCTCCACATCGTCGAATAACCTTGTAGGCCTGACGCTGACTGTTTCCGCCATTTCCCCCAATTAGAACGCCGGTATCATGCATCCGTCCGACGGTGACGCTCTCACCACTGACGAAGCCATCTGGGACCTCACAAACACAATCAACGTCAAGGGTGTCTGTCAGTCCGGATTCCTCTCAACTCTCCCTTCGGCCTGAGCTGATATTTCTTTCACCCTTTTTTCTGTATTGTGCATCATCTTGACCTTGGGTCACCGCCCGTCTTACAGGGTGGGGTTGCAAGTACGCTATCGAAGCCAGTCAGTATATCCTCTCTTCTGCCTCTTCGGAAGCTCCTCTTCAAGCGTTCTCTCCATGAAACCCCCGACTCATTCTTTTTGGTCGGTTCAGTGCGAAAGAATCCAGTCGACGAGTCCAAAGGTCTGCAAACTGGAGGATCAATCATCAACACTGGTTCGTATCGTCTTTCTCGACCCTTTCGGTCATCCCCTCATGGCCTTCGATCTTTCCACACACACGCACGCACACATACACACACCATCCCTCAATCCTTACGTTCCAATCTCGCGGTTTCCCTTACGAAGTTCTCTTTTGCTCACATCCGCGTCATCCCGGTCCTGCTCTTGATTTTTCGGGTCCGGTCTAGCTTCTTTCGTCGCTATCCTTGGAGCTGCTACCGCTCAACTCGCTTACACTGCTTCGAAGGGTGCCGTTCTCGCCATGACTCGAGAACTTGCGGTCGTTCATGCTCGAGAGGGTATCCGATTCAATTCTCTTTGCCCGTGCGTGTTCTCTTTTTTTCTCCCTTTCTGTCTCTCAAACCTTATCTCCCGTCATCAAACCCCATTCCCTCTCATTTCCCCTCGCTAGCTCACATGGAAGATTGCTAACTCTGATCTAATCCATTTATCTTCCTCGACTCATGACCTTCTATCTATCTTCTCTTCATCCAAACCGAAATTGCTCCTTCTTACTGCAAAAAAAAAAAACCCCAGTGGTCCGATTCGAACTCCTCTGTTGATGGATTTCCTCGACACCGCCGAGAAAAAGGATCGAAGACTCATTCACGTCCCGATGGGTCGATTCGGAGAAGCTTGCGAACAAGCCAAGGGAGCTCTCTTCCGTTCGTCCCCCATCACCAGCTTGTTTTTTCTTTTCTTTTCTTCTTCTTGTCCTTGCTTTCTTTCTTGCTTCTCTCGTCTCGTTCTCTCTTTCTCACACTTTCTCTTTTCTTCCATCTCTCTCTCTCTTTCGTCCACACACACAAAACGCAGTTGCATCGGACGATTCATCATACGTCACTGGAACCGACTTTAAAGTTGACGGTGGAGTCTCTGCAGCTTACGTTACTCCCTTGGGAGAGCAACAAGTCCCCCCTCCAGTCGGTCTCGCCAACAGAGCATAGATAACCAAAAAGCCTATTTTCAAATGCTACTCCCCCCCCCCCCCCTCGTACCTTTCCATTCCTCCTCAGAATCCACCACCACCCATCCACTCTCGCTCACCATCCACCCCATCAAACTCTAGAATTTTTTCCCATGCCAATCTCCCTTGATCCCTTTTTTTTTTCTTTTTCTATCGCTTCGCTCCTCTGTACCAACGTTCCCCTTCAATTGCTTCTTCCTCGTAACCCCCCCCCCCAACCCATCCTGCTTCACCTGGAATCTATATCAGCAACCGCAAGTTTCCCCTATCCTTTTGGCTAGAGAGATTTCTTATTCAAGAAAGTACTCGAAAAAAAAAAAGAAAAAAAAAGCTTCCCTCTTCCTTTTCCTTCCAATCACTGCTGCTACCCTACTTCTCTCATTTTGGAATCAGATTCGGGACCATCTCGTGGGGATGAGTCTTCTTTCCATCCTCATCGGAATAGAGAAAAAAAAAAGAAGAAGAAGAAGAAGAAGAAGAAGAAGAAAAAAAAAAAAAAAGAGACGATGAGAGAAAGAAAGAAAGAGAGAGAGAGAGAGAGCTCGAGGAAAAGGTGTAGAGGAAGGAACAAGAAAAGAAAAAAAGGAGGGAACCAACCCCAGCGTAGCGGGAAAGTTATCGCATAAGAAGATAGATTGAGAAGGGGGGGGAGGGGGAAGGGTTTGAAGGTAAGGAGTTGATTTTTTTGGGGGGGGGGGGGGGGGGGGGTCTTCTTCTTTCAACCGAGTCTGATACCAAGGGCAAAACCACCGAGGAACGTCGCTCGTTGTTGGAAGTCCCTTTTTTCGTTTTGAGATAAAAAGGGGAAGGGGGGGGGGGAGGAGGATTTAAATGAACCCATCAAAGATCGTCAGTGTCACCAAAACAGCAAAAGAAGAAGAAAAAAAGAAGAAAAAGGGGGAAGATCGAGGAGGTTTTTTTATTTCTTCTTTCTTTCATCTTCTCTTTCTCCCTGAACTCACCTAGTCAAGAAATCGACGACCCATTGGTACAGCCTCGTGACGGTAGGTGGGATGATTTTTCCACCCGCTTCGGCCGAGGGTCTACCGAAGGTTGAATTGTAGGTCTTTGAGACGAGGGACCAGTTGACGTTGAGGACGCCCGTCGAAGATAGGTACTGAATCGTGGGGATGGGTTAGGTTGAGGACAGCGACGAATCATCGAGCAAGCAAGTTGTTAGATTTTTTTTTTATTTTGTCTTTTTGCTTACCTGTAGCAAGACGAAAACTCCACCAAAAGCAAACGCCAAAGCCTTCGCTCCCTTTTTGACGAACACGCCCGCGCAGATCCCACAAATGGCTCCAAACGAGAGCTCGTATGGATTCACGATGGATTCTCGTTTGGTCGGGATGGATTCGTCCGTTTGAGATGGAGGTGGAGGTGGTGGGATCGAGGGGATGGCTTTGTTTCATTTTGTTTTGTTGTCATCAATGGTGAGATTGAGGATGGATCAGTAAATGTTTAGGGTATGATTGAGAACGGTCTTTCTCGACAGGTGATTTGCTCCTTTTTTTTTTGTCTCTCGATCCAACGATTGGGATGAGGGAAATGAGAGAGAGAGGATCGAGAGAAGGCACTCACAATCCAATTTGATCCCACTATCACCGTTCCCTCCACCCATCATTCTCCCAAAAGCAGCGCTCAATCCCACAGCTCCGACACCAACGCCCAAACCTTTCCAAACGTTCTTACCCCCTTTCCATCCTGGTCCACCACCCCCTCGACCTCCTCCTCCACCGCTGTTGTTGTTTCCACCGAACCGATCTTTGACGAGAGTTCTCGTTATGGCGATCGGTTGGTGACGGTTGTTGTTGTTGTTGTTGTTGGTGAGACGAGGATGAGAAGTATGAGAAGGTTCCCTGTCGGAAGGAGGACCGGAGAAGTAGTTCCGACTTGCCTCCCTTCTAGCATTCCGAATCAAGACGGAGAGATTTTGGATGGTGCTGGCGTTGATGTTTGTCGGGATGGATCTGGTGAGGATGGCTTGAAATCTGATTGGGGTGGTGAGGGACATGATTGACGGTGAGTTCTCAAGATGTGATGGTTCGAGGGAGGACGTCGATGACGACGAGGACGCATCACGTATACAATTCCCCTTTTTCTATTTCGATTTCTTCCTCCTTGCAATCTCAAATTCGACTGCAAGAACCAGCAATCAACACGATGGTATACTACAGTGCATGAGATATCTAAAAGAGGAAAAGAGAGGGATTTGAGAGAGGAAGGGAAACCAAGAAAAAGCGAAAATTATTACAACCACTCGTCACATCCCCCTCCTCCACAAGGAGTTCCCACCGAGACACCCCCTTCCCCTCTGCTGTCCACCCTTCTATATGGTTCAATGGGTTCCCGAACATGACAGACTCTTCAATTTCCCCGCATCGATGCTATGTATGTACTGCAACGTCCGTTCTCGTTCTTCTAAGCAAAGTACCTCTGTTAAAGAATAGTGACGATGGGTTCAGAGAGTGAGAGAGAAAGAGAGAGAGAAAAAAAAAAAAAAAAACACGAACCGTCAAGTTCTCGTAGATGAGGAAGATGAGGGCGGATGAAGGCGCTGCTCTAGCGACGGTGATCCCACATCTGAAACCCAGACAAGAGGGTATTGAAAAAAAAAAAAGGGAAGAAGAAGGAAAAAAAAACCCACGGCAAAGTCAAAGATCAACAGTAAAATGTGGGGTTTTGTCCCTTGTCAATCTTCCAGGCTAGCAAAGCAACGATGATCATGATGTCTGTAATGATGATAAACTTACCCAGCATACAACCCGGCCAATCCCCTCGAGGCGAAGATCTCCTTTGCCGTGCTGACGAAGGAAGCGTTGGCTAGATGAGGTCGAAGTTCGGCGTTGGTTTGAAGAGCCGATTTGATGGTGTCCGCTGGGAACAGGACGACTTTTAATCGAGAAAAAGAAGAAGAAGAAACGAGAATGAAGGTTCAAGTGAGGAAGGGGGAGGAAGGAAAGGATTTTAAGGGGGAAGAAAGGTATGTTCAGTTTTGTGGATTGTTCCTGTTTCTTCTCCTGCTTCTCTTCTTTTCTCTCTCTCTCTTGTCCGTTGTTTCTTCTTTCTCTCTGGTCCTTGGGGGGGGGGGGGGGGTTGTTCTTCCCTCCCTCCCTCTTCCTCTCCCAAAGAAAAAAAAAAACTTCTCACTATTATAAGCCATGCCAGCTGCTCCTCCAGAGACGCATAATTCCCAAGCCTTGAGATCTCCCTTTTTGATCTGACCTTTCTCCAAACCCTCCTTCTTTTCCCTTCTCCTCATGAACCCTCTCGACACGACTTCGAATGCGGTGAACCAAGCCGACGATCCACCTGTTTCTCGTAACAAGGTACCCGATTGACCTAGCCAGAGACCACCTAGACCTTTGTGAGCGATGGTGCGGCGAAGGATCGTGATCGGTCCGGGTAGACGGGAGAAGTCTGGTTTCTTGGTTGAGTTGGCATTGGACATCTTGGTCGTAGGGGCGACGTTGGAACTGGAAGAGGAGGATGAGGAGATGATGGGGGCCAAGCCTTCGGTTGCTAGCAGGGTTACTTGCATCTTGACTTTGATGAGCTCGATAGGTGTTCTGATCGATAGTGAATAATCATGATGCTTCATTCAGCTGTCGATCCCGAACGAACGAATCTGGAATCAGGCGAAAGAGAATGATGACGCGAAAGATGTAAGAGACAAGATTGAAGACGCTCACAAGAGAACACTAGCCGACGCTCCAGCAGCAGCAGCAGCCAGCGCGAGTTCACCCAAACTCTTCTCCTCCCCCGACCCCTCCAACACATCTGTCGTTCCTCTCTTGACGTATGATATCAGCGACTGGAATTTGTTGTAAACCAAGAAGAGTGCCGCATTCTCTGCTGCTGCCCCAACGACGGGTGCGGAGAGACCCTTTGGAAACGATGATGTGTGTAGATCCGAATTTTAGCTGGATTTTCTTTTCCCTTTCATGTTTTGTTCTTTGTTTGAAGCCTTCAGACAAGAAGAAAGCTCCAAGCGTACTCTGTAGAGACCCTTTACACCTTCTCTAGACCAAGTTTGTTGGAAGCAATCGAGGGGACCCTTGAAACGAGGAGGTCGATCTGGCGGTTGACTTTGAAGTCTGTGTTTGCACCAAGTTTCATCAAGGTCAGGACAGTCAGTCATCACACCGGGAACGCTGGAATCATTCTCTCGAGGGACATACCTGACTTTGCCTGAAAGAGAGAAAAAAGATCCGAGATGAGACGACGCGTAGAGGAGGGGTGAGTCTTGGAAACGTGAGAAACATGAAACGAGAGGGAAGGGAAGGACGAGGACGGAGGGGATAAGGAGATCAGGTCGACGACTGACAGAGATCAAACGGATGTTCAAAGACCTTGGACACTGAGCCCGCTATCTGCTCGAGAGCATGTGTTGGTGTTGGTCGATGTCGGGTCAATTCTTGGTTCGGCATGGGAATCGTCGGCAGATCGGACTGACCGAACCAAAGGCGAGATCTTTGAGACCATCTCCTTCGTTACCCATGTACGTAGGTTTGTGTATACGGGATGACTGTAACTAGATAGAGAGAGGAGACGGGGGGGATCTGGTTCTTGAGGGCGAGAGGAATGAAGGGGTCTTGATTTCAAAATCGCGAGGGGACTATTCTAACATTTCCATCTTATCTCGACTTTTCTTTCTTTCCAGCATCATCTACTCAGCTCATACACTCCCTCCGATCAGCGAATACACCTCTCCCACCAGGTACAAGCTTCCACACACCACCACCAAGCCCGAACCTCCTCCTGCACACCATCTCAATGCTGACCTCAAGTCCTCTCCCTCTTGCCAAACCTCACCACTTTCCCCCACTAATCCCCTAGCGACATCTCTTACTTCATCCGCAGGGACAGCTTTCACCCAAGGCATCCCTGCAACCGGCGTGGAGAAGCAGACGGCTGCTACTCGATCACCCGGTCGAAGGAGAGGAGTGAGCGTTTCAAGGGGTGTTTTTGGCGGTGAATGTGAGAGGGAGATGATAAAAGTCGTTGACATTGATGATGGTGATGACGGCGGTGATGACGAGGGTTGCAGGCTAGAAGTTTGGGCGGTCGACACTGACGTGACTGTTGAAGATGATGATGCTTGATCCGTGCAATTCAGAGAGAGCGAATCAATGTAAGTTCGAAGCAAGGTGGCCGAGGCTGGATTATGAGCTCCATCCAAGAGAAGCGGAAAATGATCCGATCCTCCTCCTTGACATTGACTGGATGAAGATTCCTCTCCTTGCCTTGACCAAACAACCCATTCGCATCTTCCAGGCCATCTTGCACTTTCGACACCGAGTTTGATGGACTCATCCGTGATGTTGGTTTCGAGTGTTGGGATGAGTTCGAGTGTATGAGGCTGGGTCCGTAGCGTGTGAAGGCAAGCGACTGCAAGAGAAAGATTCTGAACTTGATGATGACCTGGAAGGTGTAGCTGGGTGGTGATGGGGCGAGAAGAGGTGGAGGATGAGGTGGAAGATGGAAGAGGTATGCTGATACTCCTTGGTGGAGGTGGGTGGAAGGGTCGAAGAGAGAATGTGTTACTTCGAGGATTATCCTTTCTGTCTGTTGCCGAAGCTCTGTCCTCGTGCCCTTCGAGTGCCCAGACAAGATGACCACCTTTCTTCCTCGCAATCTCTTCTACCACCCGTCTGACGCCCTCATGCATCTGCTCCCCCACGACCAGCACGCCATCTGGTCTGAGAATTCCCGCTTTCGTCCTCGCAATTTCCTCCACTGTATTCCCGAGGAAAGCTTGATGATCGAGATCGACAGAGGTCAGGACTGAGAGAAGAGTCAAATCAGGTGGGAAGACGTTCGTCGCATCTGATGTGCCTCCCATCCCACATTCCAAGATGACGATGTCCAGTTTCTTCTGCCCATCGCCGTCGGCTTCACCTGGTCGAGCTGTTGCACTCCCTTCCTGACCATCGTGTTCGTTCTCCTCTCTCCACCTTTCGAAGATCAACAATGTCGTCATCGTCATCAACTCAAATAAGCTCGCTCCGACGTTTCCTTCCCTGTTCTTGTCCTCGACTTCCAATCTCATCCTATCGTAGACTTGCTTTTCCACGACCTTGCCGCAGATCCTGATGGCATCGTGCTGTTCAATCAGATGGGGAGAGTTGAATCTGCCCGTGCGAAAGCCAGAGGAGGTTAGGACTGAATCTATTATCGTCGAGACGGATCCTTTGCCATTCGTCCCGGCAAGATGGATGACGGGAATTGAGAGGGGTTCGAAGAGAGAGAGGAGATGCAAGATCCGTTCAAGACCGGGTTGAATCGACATCGGTGACGGTGACGGCGGGGAGTGAAGGTGAAGGGCCGAAGTCCCTCAAGGATTGGATCCGACTTGACTTCGTCTCGGGTCAGTCTCTTTGTATGCAAACACTGCTCGCGTGTACGTCTCACCAAGACAAAAAGACACCAGGACAGGCATAGAATCACACAATGACAAGAAAATTTGTAATATCTCAGAACAACCTCATCCTTTTCCCTCCCTCCCAACCATCCTCCACCGCACCTACTTGTGTTCAGCTGGAACTGGTGATCCACCCATTGCCGTACCCTCAAGATTCTTCGTTCTCCTCACGCTCGATCTCCCACTGCCACCTCTACTCATCGCGTCTTCTCTTTCCAACATCAACTCCCTCAAGACGTTTGGGTCCTTTTCCTTGCTGCTGCTGATGGCTTTACTTTCTTCTGCTTCGGCGTGGGCGACGTCTTCCTTTGTGATCTTGACTTCTTCGACCGGATCAGGGAAGACGTGCTCCATGACGACGACTTGGTATCATCGAGAAGAGGCAAAAGAAGAAGAAGAAGAAAAGTAGAAGCAGAAAAAGTTACAAGAGTTGAGCGTTTTTCTTTCTTCCCAAAAGCAGGGAGGGAAAGGATTCCTTACCTCCTTTACCCTGAGTACCCTCAGCGACGTTCTCATAGAGGTTTTTCCCAGTTTCTCCATCCTGCCTACCTGGACCAGACCAGAAGTGGAAAGCTCGAGACAGAACGCCGTATGAGGCCGGGACAACCTCGACCAAGTCGCCACGCGCGATTTCGACCGAAGGTACTTCATTAGGAGGGAGTCCGACAAGGTAAGCAAGCTGTGAGGTAAAGTAGAGAATTTAATTGCAGGATAGGTCAGTGACAAGGAGAGTTGGACGGATCTTTGGGACATGTCTTTATGAGATTCGTCAAAGATAGGATATACGAACAAGACAACGAATGACACTAGCGTGTCCAATGATCAGCAGGTCGTCCTGGCATCGCTCCAGCTCGAAGATAACAGGTTCGAGTCGGACTGCAACACGCGTCAAACGAACGCCGTGTCAGCTACTTTGACAGAGCCGAAGCATCCTCCATCAGGCCAGTTGAGACAAACACCTACCGCTCAAATCGTGATAACTCTCGGCTCGAGGTGCTCGATGAGCGTAAGGATCTTTGAGGAACCTCTCCCATTCGTCTGGATACTTTTCCTTCGCTTCGTCCGAGCTCAGACCGTCCCAGACTCCTGGCTGGATTCGGGTGATGAACGAATGATTTATCAGCCTCGACACGATGGGGATTGAGCTTTTCTATGAAGAGCTGTAGGAGGAAGTGTGACGAACATTGATCTCAGACATCTGAGGCTTCTCCTCTACTTTATAGTCGAGCCGCACGAACGGCCATGCAGTATGGTATGCACGACGACGAGCAGAGGTCCAAACCTAGAGCGATGATAACATCGTGAGCGTGTGATACTGACCTTGTGAGTCAGGTAAGCGAAGACAGGAAGGGACGACATACGACTAATTTCCGTCCTTCGTCCGCGTTCTCGCCCTTTTCTCTCCTCTCTTCGGCGACCTGTCTCCTACGACTCATGACAGCCTCTTTAAGCTTCTCGGCATAGTCCCACCCCGCGGGAGAGAGGTCAGAGTCTGCTTTGTATGAGTGTTCGATGAGGGATTGCCCGGACCGGGCAAAGTAGATTGTCCGGGGTCGGTTGTGAATGTTCTGCAAGAAGATGTTTGGAGGCAGGTGGAGATCAATGAGGGATCCGTGAGGATTACGTCTGATGATTAGAGGGCTAGCGTACCATCAAGAAAAAGATGATCCGGGATTGAAGGTATCCTGTGAGTTTACGAGGGGGATGAGATAACGATCAGCACGGTTGGGGTACGATTACGTCGACCGTTGTCAAAACCGAGTCGTCGGACTCGCCTTCAATTCGGTTGATCTCGATTCTTTCTCCGACATTGACAACCTTAATCCAGGCAACGTTTGGGCTATCGGATGGGGCGACAGATTCTGGTCAGTAAGGCCAAGACAACCTGATGCATATAGAGCGATGGGAAGTGTTCCACGAACTCGATGATGGGCTCGTAGAACCTCTCTTGATCTCGGATCCTCGACCAGTAGTCTTTGACGGCTTCGTCTGCGTTCCATCCCCGATACTGAATGCAGCATGTCAGCAAGTTGCAGACAAAGGTTAGGTCGGGAGGCAGATGCGCAACGTACATCTGGTGAAGAGAGCTTGACGCTCCGAATGTTGGCCTCGACGATGTCATCTCGGTCACACATGCTCTCTATACAGTGAGAGCGAGGATCGGTCTGTCAGCAGGAAGCTCAAGACGAGTCGCATCCCCCTGAGCTTTCTTTATTCCTGACTACCTAGACTTCGTATATCCGATACTTTGAGACGTTGGGGAAGACTCACCAAGGAACACGACATGAATTCCGAGCTTCTCAAACTTCTCATGCAGTTCATATCTGGTCTTTCGAACACCGTTGTTGGCATCGTAGATGACAACTTGACCCCCTTCTTTCTGGAAGAAGTCAAGAGCTTGCTGCTCGAGTCCAACCTTGATCTTTTGTCGAAGGGCTTCGGTTTCGGGAGATTTAGCGCCTGGTCGATGAAGAAGAATGATCATCAGCCGAGGAGTGCAAACGCGGACGTGATTGGGGTGAAGGGGCGAGCAAGTCCGCGATGACGCAACTGGTAGCCCAAGTTCGCTGACATTCTAGTTCAAATCTGACGCATGTACACGACCCAGTTATATGCGTCTCCGTAGAGATAAGGTCCATCCTTCCATCTCGGATCGGCGAATACCGGACCGTGTGCGTCGTCCAAACGATGCTCACCTTTGGCAAAGTAGTCCTTGGGAAGGTTTTGGCTGCTTCCCATGACCTTCCTCCTGTAATCTCCTAGCGAGTAGACGGCAGTCTTGACACCTAGCCATCGAAGATATCGTTCGAGTGAGCGGGAGATGTGAGTCTTGCCTCGAGCTGTCAAGCGTTCAGGAAAAGACAAAGTCAGTGTTAAGTTCGGCCGACTCGAGCTTGAGGTTCAATTCTTACTGACCAGGTAGCCCGACAGTGACTGTGGGGATGAACCAACGGGATGAAGGAGAAACATCAGACAAGTCCGGGGACGTTAGGCGCTTGAATCACTCGAATCGTCATCGGTGGGGTCGTACCAATCAAGATTTGACCAGCATGCCAGAGCTATCGATCGATCAGGAAGCCAATTGGTAGATGAATCAGTGAGGGATGCTGGAGCCCGTGACGTGGGCTCGCTTGAGGGTCGCGGGGGACGTACCCTGCCAGACTCGGTGACGTATAGTGGGGCGACAGCCATGAATCAGATGAGCTTGTTAACTGGAACTGCAGAAACAATTGGAGGGGGTGATATCTCTCAAGGAGAACGAATGTGATAGGAGGGTTGCTGAGGGAGATTCGCGGATGGTTGGGAAGATGACGATGGAGGGGAGAATAAAGGTTCCCTTGTGTTTCCCAATGGTCACGCCGATTTCTTATGAATTTTAATTTGGCAAGTACAGATAAGGAGGACAGAAAGCTTTGGCGAAGGATAACATCAGTATTGCCTAGTCTGCACCAGTCCTACGCAATGAATCAGGAATCGGATTCCCTCCCTGGCCCCTCGTCTCTTCGGAAATATCGGGACATGATCAAACCACAACCTCCGACCCTCCCAGCCCCTTCCTCTCTCACAATACATCATGCGTCTCTCTCCTAGACTCTTCGTTCAAGCTTCCCGCAAGCCCAGCATGACTTTCCCAGGAAAGAACAGATGGGCTCATCGTCAGTTTCCTTCTCTTCCATATCCCCTTTCCATCCTCCCCGGGTCTAGCTCCTTCTCTCCTCTCTCCCCTCATCTCCTTCCTTCTCGCTTTCCCCAATCTACTATCGCTTATCACATCAAAACGGCTACCCAATTTGCGCCTGCACCAACAGATTCCTCCGCGCCTAAGCCTCATCCAACCATCTCCGAGGACATGATCAAGGCTTCCCCTTTCCTTCAGTCCCTTGCCTCTGGTTCTGCTTCTTCCTCAAAACTCTCGTCACCTTCTTCATCGTCGTCGTCATCACCAAGCAGTAAGACAGCTTCCTCGGGCGAATTCGATTTCGAGGAGTGGAACAGTCCCAAGCGGTTCTGGTTGGGAAGATACAGGTTTGAAGAAAGCGAGCTTGAGGCCGTCATGGTGAGTCTGTCGTTGGCGTTGCGTATGTACGAAGCGAATGGACAAGACAAACTGGATTCCTAACTGCGTGTGTATGTGTATCACTTCGTCGTTACAGAGCGGAGGTGCTACCAACGCCTAGGAGCGGACGGTTCATAGAGATACCCGACCTTGCGATTGGGTTCATGAGATAACATGACCTTTTGTTGCAGTCTGATCGCCCGACAGCTAGATGCGTGCAACATCAATCCAAACTTGAATAAAATACTGCTTCAGGCGTCGAGTCGGACCTCGAGCGACAGAACATACACTGATAATCCTGACAACCGTCAACAAAGTCTCATTCATCTCTTTCCTGCCCATGTAACTGTCTTCCTACTTCAGTCTAGCCTAGGGTCCCGTGTCTGCCTTCGATCCCTCCTCTTCCGGCACAGCTGTAGCGACCCTGCCCTCGTTCTTCATCCACTCCTTCTTCATCCGCATGTAGACCTCATCCTCATCCACCACCATTCTCCAAACCCTCTTGAACTCATCGGCGCTCTCTTTCTTACTGACCTCTCCGGTAGGAACGAAAGCTGAAGGACCATCCTCTGCGCTCCCCGCTGCGTACTTTGTTCTACCTTCGGTCGTTCCACTGGGCTTAGAACCGCCTGGGTGGTTAAAATATCTCATGGACCGGGTATACCCCATCTGAAGAAACTTGCGCGCAAGATCTGAGGAAGGAATGAGTGAAGTCTCGTCGGTTCTTGCATCGATGGTTGATTTG
This sequence comes from Udeniomyces megalosporus, assembly GCA_039545415.1. Lineage (NCBI taxonomy): Eukaryota > Fungi > Basidiomycota > Tremellomycetes > Cystofilobasidiales > Mrakiaceae > Udeniomyces > Udeniomyces megalosporus. Next base: position 605,378 of record BCKM01000008.1, on the reverse strand, counting down.
GAGAAGGATCAGTCACTCACCTTGACCCACGAAATCACCGGCTGCTTGATACTCTAAGAATTTTGCGTGTATTGCCGCTGTACGTGAGATCGCCACCGCAGTTAAGCGACTGATCTTAGCTTGAACGTTGGTGAGAATGGATCCACTCACCAGCCGATTCCGTGGCTTGTGGTAACGTAGCAAACCTCCACAGAGGCAAGATCTCACTCTTGTAGGGCTCGCATGTCAAGACCCCTCTTTCACCTCGACCGACTCGATATGAAGACGGATCTTTGCGATAGTCGATGGATGAATCGTAGGTAGCTTCGCCTTTCCCCTTAGCTCTAGACTTGATAGTTGATCTGGGTTTCGGTTTGGAGGCTCTGGGCATGATGTGGGCGATTACTCGACTGTGACTCGGTGGCAAGATGATTGATACACAAGACAGACGAAGAAAAAGAGGAAAGGAGGGCTGTGGTTGGGGATATGACCTCATCGAGGGTCTTGATTGAATCTCGCTAAGCTCCCGCTGTAGCCCACGCCCACCACCTCGAGGCTCATCATGAGCCCTTGTCCTCCCTCGCCTACATATTCCCAGACTTCAACAGACTATGGCGATCTTCCAACCTCTGATTCGTTCTTTGAATCTCTCGACAACATTGAACGTGCCTTCCTCGGATCCGATAAAATACCTAAACCCAGATCAACCCCGACTTTCCAACCTTCGCTTACAGAGAGACCTTCGCCAAATCGGGTAGATATCATGCTCCAAGAAGATCCTCATCATGACGTTCAACCGAGAGTTGAGATAGTCAAGTTGGCGGGTAACGACGATGGCGACGACGATGCCAGCGAGTTCGCCTCGTCTATGGGAGCAGACGAGCTCGAGGAGATTGACCGAACTCATCCAGACCAAGGGAGCACTTCAGGAGATATCGAGGACATGCCTCCTCATCCAAGTCTGTTTGCATTGTATCGTGAGTCGGGTTGAGCCTTCTCCCAGGACTGCGCGGTGCTTTCCTTCGCGGTTGAACCCGTCTTCTCTCATCGTTAACTTGACTTTGGTACCACACAGGCAGAAGGGGTTATTTCTCCATTACAGACCTTACTTCTCCGGTATGGTGTGAAGTTCAATTCGATTAGTGGGTACAGGCACCTGATGCAGTGACGTGTGCCCGACCCTCTCGATTATGAGGGCTGATAGATCGTACCTCGTGACCATTCTTCCTGTCAGTGGCCTGCGAGGTAAGAGGTATCTCCCTCCGAAAGAGCGCCCAAAGAGCATCAAGACCGCTTCAGGCAAGACTATCAAGCCTGATCGTAGGACAGCGGAAGCGAATGATAAGGTCATGAAGTACGTGCCTATATCCTTTGTCCGGCGATCCCATGGCAGCATCTCATTGTATAATCGGCGAGCTTCAGAGAGGGCACGAAAATTCACAAGAAGCTCGAAAGAGAGATCCACCCGGTCGAGATAACGGTTCACGTTACGACTAAGGAGGAAACTTGGGCTCTCAGAGTAAGGGTTCACTGGTCCAGAGCTGTGGAAACCTCATCACTGAGATGCGCGTGTTCAACTTGCAGATCTACAATATGCTGGCTAGTCTACAGGCTTTGATGTCGCTCGGAGTCTGCGTGAGTTCTTTCGTTTCCCCTTCGCTTACGAACCCGAGATTGGCAAAACCTGACGTCTAGTTCTCCCTTCGGCTCGGATCCCCGCTTAGCGAGAGATGCCAGTCATGGGGTGGATATGTGGTCATTTTTGCGTCGGAATTATCGACGAGATTCAACGACGTCCGATTCTTCCTCTCTCCACTACCGTCAACGTTTCCTCATCGAACCGATCAGCTCCTTCACCTCTCCCTCAGGCCAATAAAATCACGTCGTACTTTGCAAAGTCGACTGACTCCCCTACCTCAGTCAACGGGTCCACGAACCCGCTCCACGATCGAGAGAGACCCAGACCCGTCACTCACACTCTTCACTTGAGTGACTCGAAGACTCGCAAATCGAAATCTCTCCCCAAAGAAGATGCTTCGTATGCCGGTACGTGACGAGAGATGATCGAGGATTCGAGGTCATATAACCCTGACAGCCGGCGCGTCATCCCTACTTCAATACCCTTCTGCCTCTTCCCATCGACAGGCAAGTTGCAATTACAATGTTACAAACTACTCCTAGACGCACTTCTCCATCCTCACGACCTCAATGCCTCATCCGTCTCCTCTTCTTCGAACTCACCTCCCAATCCCGACTTCAAGCCCTTCAGCTTTACCCAACTATACGAGTTTCTTGCCCTATCCCCCACAGAGCCCTTTAGCTCAGACTTTCTCGACCAAGCTCAAACTCTCATCATCGGCAACGATCTTGGTTCCTCTGCTACCGCTTCCAACTTAACCGAGTTAGAGATGGTTTGGGAGAACGCTATTGTTGGTCTCGGAATCGATCGAGTCAAAGGATGCGAGGAAGAAATGGAATTGGTTTATCGTTTTCAACAGCCTCCAGAGCAACGAAGCCACGATCACGGAAAGGGACGAAGAAGGAGGAAGAGGGAATCTGAGGATGGTGTGATTATGCAGGAAATCGCGAAGGAGGAGGATCGATTGTTGGCATTGGCTGTAAAAGCTTCCTTGTTGGACACACATATAGCACAAGAGGGCGAGGAATCAGAGAACGTGAGGGGTGTCCATGATATCGAGCATACAGACACACAATCGAAGGTCATGATCGACGAGGCATCCAGGGATTCAGCGGTTGAGGTGAGAGAATTAGGAGCCCCTATCTTGGCTGGAGCTATACGAGCGACGGTCTCAGGAGACTGCGACCCAGTAGTAGTGGTAGATGATGGATCAGATTCCATCGCAGATAGTGCTCTTGAGCCCCCTTCCCTCCAGAACTCTCTCTCTCCAAAGCCATCTACATCGTCAGTCACGAATCAGCTCTCTCATTTACCATTGCCCCATCCATCCTCTTCTGTCTGGGCCTCAATGCCCCTCTGCTCTCCTTCTTCTCTCACCTCCCCTCCATCCAACTCCCAAACATACACGTCTGCTCGCTCGATATCATCCTCCTCATCTTCTCCCCCTCCAACTTACGAGGGCCTCATGGCCTTACCCATGACGGAACTCATCTCCACGTGCACCTCTCGCTCACTCTCCTTCCTCGGGACGAGATCGCAACTAGCTCGTAGGATCATTCGAGCTTCTCAACCACCAAAATCATCCACGAGGGTCGAAAGGCCCAAACGAGCTAGAACCGACTCAGTTTCGTCGATAGATTCAGATGCACACACCTCTATCAGCGATGATGCGAGTGCAGCAACCACCTCTTCCTCATTCTCATCATCTTCTCTCCCTCCGACCCGAATCGATTCACCCTCCACTCCTTTATCCTCGTTCATCATCGGTACCATCAAATTCCGATACAATCACGAAGCTCTTCTGATCCACCTTGATGACATCCTCGATTTCTGGCTAGGCGTACGAGCCCCGAAAGGTGTAGACGTAAAAGACGCAGGTCGATGTGATTATTGCGAATTCAAGGAAGGTTGTGAGTGGAGGGAAGAGGAGGGGGCCAGAATTTGGGAAGAAGTAAGGAGAAAGAAAGAAGCGAAAGAGAGGAGAAGTTGAGACTTGGAAGTCGAGATGGTAGAGTCTAAAGTGCTAGAGGTATGGGGGTGTGACTGTTTATGCTGCGGCACTGGTCTTTGTTTAGTTATTTGCTTTTGATGTCAGTGAAGATCTCATCGCCATCTCAAGGAGGACTTCAAACGAAAAGAAAATATCTCGAACTGGACTGGGCGAAGAGACCCTTGTTTTGAAAGCCCCTAAACTGAACCCCTTTCGTCATCTCCTTTCTTCCCAGGTTGTTACACCTCCTGTCGAGACCCATCCTGTAGGTGAAATGATGTTGATCAGCTCATCTGACGTCTGACCACCATCATCCTTCCCTTCCGATAGCTGTCTTGTCTCTTGGTTTCCGAGCTGGCCTCCCTCCTTTCCGATCCTGTCTTTCATTCTCAAAAGATTATCGACCCTTCCTTCCAGAAACATCTTCTCTTCCCGAACTATCCCATCGAACCTCATGCCTATCAGCTACAAACACACCTCACAACCACCTCGTCAAGCTTCTGCCCCTCCGTCCCCTCCGTCCTCTCTCCTTCTCACCTTCCGGCCAACCCTTCGGGCTAATTCCGAGCAGACCCGATCGTACCAATACCTTGACGGGTTTTCCCCTTCTTGTACGAATTCGATTATCCTTCCACTCCCTGATCTCGGTACACCCGATGACGAATGGTGTAGTTGGGCGCCGGTTCAAGAGAAGGTTCGTTCTGCTGTCTCAACGCCAACGCTTGGAAGTTGGTCAAGTTGGAGTTCGAAGGTCAGCTATTCAATCTCCTTTGGTGATCGCTTGAGAATCTCGCTAACAGTATAGGATGTTGGACAAATCCAGTTACGAAGCTTAGCAGCTTCTGCTACAAGCATCATGCCCGCTCGACCGACCTTGAGCTCTCTCGCAGCTCCCACCTGCCGTCCTCTCGCGTTGAACGCTCACGCAACCATCCCTTCTCCATGCTCATCTTCGATATCTTCCGCATTCTCTTCATCCTCCTCGTCTTTCTCTCACTCTCTTGTCCAATCACCTCCTTCTTCTTCCCTATCGAATCATCCACCCAGAGGACTCCGTGAGCTCTCCCTCGTAGGAAGTTTGACAGCCTCTCGCCAGATTCCAATCGGTCGCTCTCACGCCAACTACGTCCCAAATTTCTCACGTCCAATCAGCGCCTCCTCCTGTGCCACCACGTTTTCCTCCATCAGCAGCAGCGATGACACAATTCTATCTGCATCAACTTCTTCCAACGCATCCTCTTCCTTTTCTTCATCCTCATCCTCAACTTGTCTCTCTCCGCCTCTGTCCCTGATCATTCCTCCTACGCCCGAGGGATCTCCGAAACGGACGCCGATCGACAGAGAGAATTCCGGTTACTTTCGACCGGATTTGTTGGTGGTCTCTCCACTCAGAGCATCGGCTTTAAAGCAAGACAGGGATCTCGTTGACGGTGGTGGTGTAAGTGGTGATTTGAGTCGATACTCGAGTCTGATTGATGGATCTTCTCCTTGATCCTCGTTGCCTCTTCTTTCTTTGGTTCTCGTTGCCTTCCCTTTTCTCTCCCCATGGGTCTCTTAGACTTACACGTGTTGGTTTTAGTATATATTTTTATTGTTTTGGCTCTGGATGGTCGATCCTCCTTCATAGTTTGTCTGTTTTTATCTTGTTGTTCTCTCTCTACGTTCTCCCTTTCACTGGTTAACCTCTTTTCTCATCGATCCCTGCCTTGAGAAACGTATGTATGATGTAAAGATCGCGCGAATATCTTGGGAAACGACTGCAGAACCATTTCGATCGACTCCGCGGGAAGGGAGCTAAAGAGTGTAGAAGCTCGCAAGGGGGCCGAGGTTCCTCCTTCACCGTCATAAGAAGCTGATTTGCTAGATGCCAACGTTTCACTGATGGCCCCACCAAAGCCTGAACAGCCCCTCACATGTGGTCAACGCCAAGGGAACTCTACGAGTGAAAAAAGGCCATCCAACCCTTAGCCCGTCACCACAACCACCACCCCCAACGTCCATGCTGCACTCTCCTGGCAGCAAGACCTGCGACTTACAGGTCTTGCAGGCCGTGATATTAACGAGATACCGAACGATTCTAACGTCCGCGACTGCCGGAGGGAACGCCTATTTCACCGGCCGTAGCGTCGAAGCTGATCCTCTCGTCTGCTCACCCCATCGCATAGTACCATACCAACCTGAATCTGACATGGTCGGCTCTCTCTTGTTACGGTAGCTTCATAACCCTCACGTCTTCTCTCTCTATCTGCAGAACAATCTTGATGAAGAGATTCTCGCAGCCATTCAGTTCCCAATTCCCGACAAAACCGATCTCCGCACCTTTCTCCCTTTCTCCAGAGTGCTCCACACATGGCTCCCCACATGATAAGATCATATCAATCCTTCGCGCCGGGGTCGACTTCTAAATTTGATTTCCCTTCCTTCCTTCCTCTCTCTTCTTCCACCTTCAAGGCGAACGTCTCGGCCCGACCAACAGGAACAAATTCCCTCTATCTCTCACATCCTTCGCTCAAGCCTTCCCTTCTCGCCTTGATCTCTCCCGCCTCTATACGCCAACAGTCATCTTCCCACGCTTGATCCCTGAATCCCCTTCGATTCCTTGTTCATCTTTTCCATTCCTTCCTACGACCTCAGCTAGAGCTCCTTCGTCTGTCCAACTCATACACTCTCGCTCAAAGCAACATGAGCCACAACAACCATATCGACGATCACATGGATCCCATCACCACGAGCGAGCCTATCGAGGTTCTGCAGGACAACAACAAGTTCGAGGCTGATCCCAATGGAGCGACTGGAGTTTGGTTCACTCGTGACGATCCGGAGAACCCTCAGAATGGATGGTCGACTACGAAGAGATGGAGAGGTGCGTTCGCTTGTTTCAGTCTGCCGTGTTGAGAGGCAAAGAGAAATGCAAATGAGGAAGGACTGTGACCACTCCAGGAGGGGATCGAGCGTACCACGGTCTCAGCCTCAATTTTCTTCAGTTCGCAACGATCGTATCTGAATACGTGGACTCACTCAGTATTCGATCTCTACTGGTTGACAGTCCTCTTTGTAGCGTTGTTTGTCACCTACACCAGCGCTTGTAAGTGTGTTATCCGAGCCTCGTGGTTGGCTCGCTTCACGGTCCGGTTCTCACTCACTTCCTGTCAATCGGGACCCGAACACAGTCAACGCAACTGTAAGTAGTAGCGTTGTTTTCCTTAGAGAGGAACTAGGATGTCCGTATTGATGCCTCACTGTTTGTCAGGCCAACGGAGCCGCTAGTGGAGGATTCAGGAAGGAACATCCGGGTGTTAGCAAAGAGGTTTTCCAAACCAGTTCCTTTACCTACCTGGTCATGGTGAGTGATCTTAATACAAAACCAGGCCCGACTTCGGGTAACCTTAGCAACTGGTCAGAGCAACGCTTATCATCATGCGCTGCTCTTCAAAGTTGGGATTAGGTCCCCTCGTCCTGGCCCCTGTCAGTGAGACGTTCGGTCGTCGACCGATGCTCGTCATCTTGACTCTCCTGTAAGGCTTCTCGTTCCTTCGATATTCAATCGTAACCTTTTGCTGATTTGATGTCATCGATGACATCGATCGCACAGTATCGCCATTCTCTTTATCCCTCAAGCACTGGCTCCAAATGTCTCCGCGATCATCATCACGAGGTTCTTCCAAGGTACCATGGCTTGTATCGAGGGTCCTGTTGCAGCTGTAAGGATCTTTGCTCAGATCATAAAACACGACATCGTCGACCAGAGGATTCAGCGAAATACTTCTGGCTGACGTTTCATCCCACCATATATCTCACTCCGTCGACCTTGCTTCTATCCCTCCCCTCCTCTCATTCAAACAGGGTGTCGTCGCCGATCTGTTCCCCAAGTCATCGAGAGGTCCCGCCATGGGAACCTTTGTTCTCACAGTCTTTACGGCAAACGCAACGTGCGTGCGACATCCAGGTTCATTTGATGACCTTCAACATCTCATCTACTAACCCACTTTACTCTGGTCCGCCCTAGTGGTCCCTTGTGCGCCGACTGGATAGCCCAAAAGCTGAACTGGCACTGGGGTAAGCGCGAAGATTCGTTCCCTCTCGCCTTTGAGATTCTGGCCAATGGCAGTTGACATCGATGTCTTCTTATCCAGTGTACTACATCCAGATCGCCAGTGGGTTCGCCTGCTTCCTGTTCTGTCTCTTCCTCTTCCCTGAAACTCGAGGCGACGTCATTCTTCATCACCGAGCCAAAAAGCTTGAGAAGGTACCTTATATACCCCTCCTATCTTGCTCTGACCCTGATACTGATTGACAAGGCTGACTCCCAATCTTCCTTTCGTGTCCGATATACAAGTCCACCGGTCGACCTCACTTCGTCGTTGGAGCGGAACAGCACGAGAGTTGGATCCAGGCTCTGAAGATCTCGCTTGCCAGACCTCGTGCGTTTCTTTCTTCTTCTTCTTCTTCTCCCCTCTTGATCCCCTCAGTCATCCATCGTACACCTCGCTCACAAGTCTAACTGTCTTCTCGCCAACAACCTCTTGCCTTCACTAGTTGAATACCTGTTCCTTGAGCCTATCGTCTCTGTCTTGGCGCTCTACGTTGGATTCGGTTCGTTGCTCGCGGTGCTCTTTTTTTTTTTTTGGTTTGAAGACGAAATAGGAATATATCGCAGTCTCGTCTTGGTTGCTGATATGACTTCATCTTGTTTGAATACTAGCTTGGGGAGTTGTTTTCCTTCTCGTTGGAACTGTCGTCCACGTCTTTGAAGAAACCTACGGGTTCTCTCAAGGTCAAGGAGGGTACGTCACATATCTTTCACGTCGCATCGTTCCTTGTCTCTCTCGCTCCATCTTCTCGATCTGACGGGACTGAACCTACTGTAACAGAACGGTTCTCATCACTGGTTTCATCGGAGCTGCCGTCGGTTGGGTCCTCAACTATACACTCCAAGAGCGAGCCTACCAGCGTGCTCTCATCAAGGGTCACGGTCGAGCTCCTCCCGAAGTTCGACTTTACTCTGCCTGTATCGGAGGTCTTCTGTTTGCCCTGGGTGGTTTCGGATTGTGCGTATCATGCAATGTCGTTTTGAAGCCAACGTGCGCTGCTGACCTTGGCTGAATCTATATCTTCTGATAGTGGATGGACTGCACAACCCAATGTGCACTGGATTGTTCCTTGCATCTTCATTGCCATCCTGAACCTAGGAACTTACACCATCTATCTTGCCACCTACATGTATCTCGGTAAGCTTTACTCTCACAACGACAAAAACAAAAACAAAAAAAAACGCAATGTAGATTTTATATGAAGAGAGCATTGACTGCATCCGCTTCGTTCCTTTTACCACACCAGGCGATGTCTACGAAGCATACTCGTCATCAGCTCAAGCTGCTCAATCGCTTCTTCGTAACATCCTCGGAGCTTGCTTCCCATTCTTTGCTATCGGGTACGCATCTTGCCCATCGGAAACTTCCTCTGAACATGTTGCTGGAACTCTTGCTCACTAGTCGAATTCTCCCCCTCCCCCCTTGCATTGTCTTTTCTTCCCTTCTCAGCATGTACAACAAACTTCACTTCACCTGGGCAAGGTACTTTGAACATCGTCTCTTCTCTTCTCATTCAATTATTCTCTCCTTTTCGCTGATGATGTTCTTTTCGCCCCGTGCTTCTTCTTTCTTTCTTTCTCCTCATCTTAGTACCCTCGTCGGGTTCATCGCTCTTGCGTTTGCTCCCGTCCCTTGGCTTCTCGTTCGATACGGTCCCGCGCTTCGAGCTCGATCGAAAGTCGCTGTCTACCTCGCCAACTTGGAGGGCGATGTCCTTCCTGATGAGGCTCCCGAGACGCCAGAGACCAGAGTCAACAAGGAGGGCATGGTTTAGAACGTTCTTGGTCTTGCTTTGTAGAGTTGATTGATTTGGAGGATCTGGGATTAGATGTTCGATGCTTCATAGATTCCTCGTCGAGCCTTTTTTTCCAATCTAACCTCTCACCTCTTGCTCACGCTCGCGGGTCCAGTCGACACATGGAATCGTTTGAACCATCGATACAGGACCAAGAGAGGGATTGAAATAGATACACTGATCAATCTGATGCTCGCCTATCGACCACATGAGACGTAAGCATTGACTCGACTGCCGCCTCTCTTAACACTGTTTGGCGTAAGTTCCAGTGTATCCACTCGAGTGTTGGCCTTCGTTTTTTTCTCCACCATCAGCGCTACCCAAATGCTTCTCGAGACTTCCGCCTTTGAGCTTCTGTCGAGTCTCTCCCTTTGGTCGATCGGTTCGAACTTGCTTGATGTAGCTTCCTTCTTCATTGATGAATGACTCGACGCTACAAGAGGGAGCGGACAGAAAACAAAACAAAAAAAAACATCATCAGAGGAAGGACACGTTGTCACGTGAGCGAAAGGAACTCACGCATCCAAGATTGAATCGACTATCCTCTCAATCATCTCCGCGTTGACGTTCTCTCGGACGACGACTCGGAGGATATCGACCTTGTCCAACTTGGGTGGGAGAGCGTAGTTCGGGACTGATTCAAGGACGGGGAAGAGAACAAGTCAAATGTACAGCCGTTAGTGATCGACGTACTCGCGGTTCGGTTCTCGTTCGGGTTTTTGGTAAGGTTCGCTTACCGATGAAACCGCTTTCTCGAAGCTTGTGTTGGATCCAAGCTTGGTCGATGTCCGGGTAGTTTTCCTTGAACTCATCAGTGAATCGGAAACTGAAGTCGAGGAGACAGATGGCAGGTTCAGCAAAGACAAAGAAGAGGAGAAAGCAGATAAAACAGGACAATGATCTCATACCTGACGACAGGTAGACCCCTGGGGATCGGTGCAAGGGCAAAGACAGAAATAATGGGATGGTCGGATCAGACATGGCATTCGTGAGATGAGACCAACTAACGCACATAACGTCGTCACTCACTTCATGTAGAGGTTCACGTCATCTTCCTCCAGGTCATCCGAGTCCTTTCGGCTCGCCACAGCGATGCTTCCTCGCTCGCTGCCAAGGAGTCTATGGATATCCGAAAGAACGGTGAAATGACCGGACAGCTGCAATAGGTCAATTCCAAGATACGATCATACTGTTAGCTGATGAAGGAGAGATCAAAGGTCAAAGAAGTTGTTCCTGACTTCGAGAGCTCGAGAAAGCGTTCTGGCATTTCGAAGGTCGTTGAGGGCGACCTGCTTGTATCCGTCAAAGCCACTGATACAAACGATGAAAGTCGACGATGAATGCTAGTCGATCAGACCTTGAGGAAAGAAAAGAGGGGAAGGAAAAGAGGAGAGGACTGGAGAGATACGTACAGCGACAAGAAGTTGAAGTAAGATAGGATGATGGGATGAGCAGGCCTGGAGAAGTTGAGGTTGAAAGAGTATTCGGTCGACCCTAGGTAATGAAGCTCGAAGCTATGAGGTAAGATATATAGTGGCGTTAGCGTGGGGTTTGATCAGGACGAGTCGAGAGGGGACATGAGGTCCTAGCCACATACATGAGCTCCTTGGGGAGGAAGTCTTTCGACGCCCAGACTACCCATCCGATTCCGACATATGATCGTCCGTACCTGGAAGGTTGCACGAGAAATTAGCTCGGGCTTGCGACCGCTCGGAGGGGGGGATACAACTTACTTATGACCAGAAGAGTCTATCGAGAGGTTGTACGATCAACGTCAGTTGTTTTTCGTATGACACAATCGAGGAGAGGATAAAAAGATTACTGACTGATCGAGGCGACTCGGGGAATCCTGAAATCCCAGACATGGTTAGGGTAAGCGAACGGAGCTATCGGAAGAAGGCGCGAGAGGAAGAGTATGGATACAGGATCAGCATCGGATATGTAGACACTGCTTCAGTTAGACGACGTACCAATGAATCCACCGGAAGCTGCGTCAACGTGGATCGGGATATCTGAGGACCGACATGGTTGAGAGTCAGCAAGTCGTGCGATTGGTCCAGCCGGCGACGAAAACCACCCGACTTACCGATGCCAGTGTCTTCCTGCAGCTGGTCCAGCTCCTTTGCCATCTCTTCGACGTTCTCGAAATGGCCGGTGTAGGTGCTTCCGAGGATGATGAAGATCCCGATTGTGTTTTCATCGCATTGCTTGATGGCCTCTTTAGGGTCCATGACGTAGTTAGACTCGACAGTGACTGGAACGAGTCGAGCCTCGACGTCAAAGTATCGAGCAAACTTTTCAAGAGCAACTTGAGCCTGAGAATGGTTCGAAGACGTTTGGTCAGTGACGATACAGAGGGGAAGCAACCTTATCATTCGCTCTCCTTTGCAATCGTACGTATCTCGATTCGACTCACTTCCCCACCCATGACAATGTTTGGTCCTGGTTCGTGGATGTTCTTGCCCTGGGCCTTCATCTTGGCCTGCCATCGCTTCTTGAGTGCAAGTCCTCCGAGCATGATGGCTTCAGATGATCCCGTGCACGCGGTCCCGATGGCGTTGGAGGACTTGCCAGGTACGTTCCAGAGGTCGGCCACTGTCAAGATGATGGGTTGGAGAAAGATAAGAATCCGGAGCTCTTGGTTGGCAGAATTGAAGGTAAAAGTGCGCCTCACACATCGAAACACAGCGAGTATGTATCTTGGAGCAGGCGGGATATTCGTCCTCATCTACCAAGTTCTTGTTTCTATGGGAAGGAGATGTGAAGAGATGCCAGAGCCGTGGTGAGTGGTAGATCGAGCGTTGAGCTAAATTAAATGTGAATGGACGAACATGTTCTCCATCGCAAGCTTGTTGGCTTCATCTGGCATCCAGGTATGAACGAACTGGAGATTCGAGGGTGCTCAGTCGTCCATCGCCAGGAAAAAAGATTACTGAAAGGACTGACCGACGCAAGGTTGAGAGCTGGGTTTCCATCCAACGCGGTTTCGTCGTGGATTAACTGGTAGGCCGTCGCAGCAGAGACACCCTCGGAGGGGAGTCTGAATTTTGGGACTTCGACTTGAGCTTGGTATCGAGAGCCATCTGAGGTTCAGAGATGTAGAGGGATCAGGAGCGTGCGAATCAGCTCAAAAGATCGCGAAGAGGAAGACAAGCCGGATATAGATTCCATCAAGGACGAACAGTTTGTGGAATGGTTAGCATGAGAGCGAGCTGACTGCTTGGTCTTGTGGGGGTGTCGATCAGCAGCGGCGGCCTTTTGTTGGGATAAGATATGAACGAGAGTCAACCAGCGACTCTTGGGTCAAGAAGAAGAGTAGTCGCAAGCTGACGATGATGTCTTCTTCTAGGATCTGTCTTGAGAGACTCATTCTGGGGGCTTTAGGTGTGAATGGGAAGCGGTAGTGTGTGTATGCGTGTGTGTATGTGTGTGAGTCGAGGGGAGTGATGGGTGTTGGGACAGAGAAAACGATAGGGGGACGACGCAGTCGATCCGAAATAAACGTTCACGTACGTCATCGTCATCGCGTCAATCCCTTGTTATGGCATTTATCCGGTTGGTTGAGATCAACTTAGTTGATGACCAACATGAACTCGTCCGATTCTCCTTGATTCCGTACCGAAACGAACACAAAGTCACCTGACCAAATGATTTAGGTGTTTGTGAATTCCGTTCACCACTACAGGTCCTCTCTCCTTTGAATGCACCGTCGACTCCTTCCTCCCTCCCTACCCAGACTACCAGCAACCTTTCTCCCAGCATACACATCTAGATCCATCATGTCTGCTCCAATCATGCCCGCCGAGAAGAAGCAAAAGACCGACGGCTCCGTCGTGCGTGGTTTCTCTCGCTCGACGCCCGTCCACTCCTCGCTCACTAGCTTCCTGTCACTGCCCTTGATGGTGTATCCTCACTAAACCATCTCGAACAATCATCTCCAGCTCATCGGAACTCACAGTGGAACGTTTCATTGTGACGAGGCCCTCGCCGTTCGTTCTTCAATCAGCTGACCTCCACTCGACGACAAGGGGTGTGGCTGAACTGAACTGCCTGATCGACTTTCTTAGGTCTTCATGCTCAAGACTCTGCCCGAATACAAAGACGCTTGTAAGGCGACCACTTCAGCCGACTCCATCGTGTCTGACTGCTGAACAACTTTTTGACCGTCCTTCCAACTACAGCCGTCGTCCGAAGCCGAGATCCCGCTACTCGTTCGTTTCCCTCGCTGCTCATCCCCTTGCAAGCCCTGACGATCCAAAGCTGATAGCTGATTGAAGTACAGTCGACAAGTGTGACATTGTTGTTGACGTTGGAGGTGTCTACGACGCTTCCATTCATCGGTACGACCATCATCAGCGTGGTTTCGATGAAGTCTTTGGATCGGAATGGAAGACCAAGCTCTCTTCTGCCGGTCTCGTCTACAAGTAAGACCGGCCTCAGTTCATCTCAAAATCTTGTGCTCTGCCGAGGCTGACTGTGGAATCCTAGGCACTTTGGAATCGAGATTATCGCGAATCAACTCTCCCTTCCCACTTCTGACCCTACCGTCCTCAAGCTTCACCAGAAGCTTTACCTCGATTTTATCGAAGCCATCGATGGTATTGACAACGGTGTTACCCAGTACGTTTCGTCTGAGCCTGCTCGATACAAGAGCCGGACCGACTTGAGCGCCAGGGTTGGCGGCCTCAACCCGAGGTGGAACCAGGTCTCGAACGACGCTGTGTTGGACGTAAGTTCTGAATTAAACCTGTCGTAACTGTCCCCAAAAGCAACGGTTTCACTTAGGTTTCCTTCATCGTCGCATCTGCTTTGGCAACCAAATGTTCATTTGAACTGTACCTTCCCATCCTATCCCTCCTCGATACCTTTCCCTCCTCATCAGGCTCGTTTCCAAAAAGCTTCTGCTTTGACCGGTTCCGAATTCCTCGACAAGCTTTCATATCTTGCCGAAGCTTGGCTTCCAGCTCGATCAATCATCCAGTCTGCCTTCAACAAACGATTCGAAGCGCATCCTTCGGGCAAGATCCTCATCTTTGATGAGTTCGCTCCTTGGAAAGAACATCTCTTTGAGCTTGAGGAGGAGATGGGTCTGAAGGAGGAAGAGAAGCCGGTAAGTTCTTGCAACGAGGTTTTGAGTCATGATATTGTCGTTGGACAGAGACAACCAGGCAGAAGGATATGGCGTCAATCATGATCATATCGTTAAATTCCGCTTCCCGAAATCCCTCTCACCCTCCCCCTTTTCTCTCTGTACAGATTTATGCTCTCTACCCAGATGAATCGGGCAAGTGGAGGATCCAAGCCGTTCCTGTCTCTGCCGAGTCGTTCCAAAGCAGAAAGGCCATGCCCGAACCGTTCGTTTCCCCTCAACTCCCTAAACTCTTCTTCCCATTTTTCATCCAGTTGTTGGAGTCGTTTGTCTTCACTTCTATCTGTGATTAAAGAAAGCTGATGGAAATGCCTTCCGTTGCCGCTTTTCAATTTCTCGTTCATTTCCCCTACCCTCTTCCTCACGTCTTCCTCTCTTGATCAATCATACGCATCTTCATGCTAATCACCTCACAACATGACCGTCGTATCTCTTACGATACCACAGATGGCGGGGAGTCCGAGATGAGGCCCTCTCCAAGTTGATTGATGTTCCAGGTTGCATCTTCTGCCACGCTGCCGGTTTCATTGGTGTACGTTTTCTTCTTCTTCTTTTTGTTCCCCTTCTTCTTCTTCTCCTCTCGCTCATACATGTATTGATCATCATCAATATCAACATCAACTCTTTCCTCCGTCAATTCTGGCATCTGGCCAAAACAAAACAAAACAAAACAAAACAAAACGCCTCTCACATTCTTCCGAAATTGGCCCTCTTTTTTCGATCTGCCCCCCCCCCCCCCCCCCTCTCCAAATCAACACCTTCCTGATTATACAGGGCAACCAAACCAAAGAAGGAGCTTACAAGATGGCCGAACTTGCTTTGGCTCATCAAGCTTAATCGATCATCAATCTGGGGGAAGAAAAAAAAAAAAGACGAGGAAGAACAATCCGTTTTTTCTTTCTTTTTTCTTTGTTGTCTTTCATTTCACTGACAGGGGAACCTCAGTACTGCACTTCATATGATGAGGTTTTTTTTTTACAAAGATTCAAAGGAAAGAAGAAAGAGGACTCCCTCTACAAAGCGAAGCGAAGATATGTGTGTTGTTTTTTTTTTTTTTTTTTTTTACACGAGAGAAAAGAGGGAGAAATGAAGAGAAAGCAAAAAAAAAAGAAAGAACAAGAGAATATCAAGTGATGGAAGGAACGATCGTGATCCGGGCGGGGAAGAATGAGGTCGATTGAAAGATAGTACAGAGGATGCTGGTTGGAGACAGAGAGAGAGAGAGAGAGAGAGAGAGAGAGAGAGAGAGAGAGAGAGAGAGAGAGAGAGAGAGAATCGCTTCAAATGGCTAATCCGACTTTCTCACTACCTTCCTTCAAGAACGGAAGAGGTAAGCCTGCTCGCTTCGGTAGGGGTCGAGGAGGGCGATTGATTCCACAGGAGGAGCTAAGGAAGGAATGTGATGATGATGATGGTGATGGTGATGACGATGGACCATACGTGTGAAAAGGTTTGGAGGAGGTGAAAGACGAAGCGGATAACGAGGGGGTTGGTGATGACGATGATGATGATGATGATGGTAGTGGTGGTGGTGATCGATCGGATTCATATTCGGGAAGAGGTGGTGAACGATTACATGATCGTTTGATCTGTGGAGATCCTGAAGCGAATGGATGACGAGGTACCGACGTCGAACGAGATTTATCTACGCCCTTTTCAGTGATGTCGATGTTTGATGCCATGCGGGTTGATGACGTTGAGGACGATGATGATGATGACAGTGAAGGCATCGACGCGATACCGACTTGGAGATGACGAGGATGATGATGATAGTCTACCTGTGGTGAAGGTGAGGCCGGAGTGGTTCGAGAGGAGGATGTTCGTGGGAGAAGAGTCGGGAGTTGGATCGTCGGTAGATCGAACCTGGGCGGACGGGAAGAAATGAATGCTGACTCAGATGTCGAGGATGTGCAAGCTGGGGATGAAGTTTGAGAACGACTAGTTGGTGTGGTCGGACTGGCTGATTGATATGACGAGTGGGAAGAATTTAATGAAGAAGCAGAGGAAAGTGGGGGTGTTTGAGGAAGGAAATGTCGATTGGGTTGATTTGGTAGTGGATGTGAGGAAAAGTATGGGGGACTCGGGTCAGGTGATATCGGGCAGATTTCGGACAGAGGGAGGGGAGGCGGTCGACGGGGAGTTTTGATGGGAGTCGGTGCTCGGGATGATGACGAAGCGTCGTTCCTGGAGTGAGCGAGAACGAGTTGTCGTTCTTGACGAGGAACAGAGCAAGGAGGGATCGGAAAGGAAGCTTCATCAAAGAGCTCCATCAAGAGTCCATCCAGAAAGCTCGTCACCACCTTTCCTCCTCTCGGGATCGATGACGATCTATCTGATGAGCTGGAAGATGACGATGAAGTTGACGATGAAGTTGAGGAGCCAGATGACTCAGACGAGGAAGAGGAGGATGATCTTGACATAACCTCGGGGGAACGTTCCCCGAAAGAACTAGGAAGCCAGTTGACGTTTCCCATTCGCTCTTCTTCATCTTCTTCTTCTTCCTCCTCCTCCCAGATCTCTGGAACGGTGAAAAGATTGGGAACCTTGATGGGGACCTTGTGGGTTCTGTTGAGGGATCGTGCTTTGGGAGGACTTGGAGCGGGTCGGGTTGGAACGAGAAGGTAAGGTAGGATGTAATCGTCTAGAGTCAAGTGAGCTGAAGGGAGGAGAGAGAGAGAGTTTTAGAAGGGTGAGTTGGTTGTTGTTTCGACCAAGATGTAGGAGGGTTGAACGTACTCGGATCCATGGCGGGGTATGGGGTGGGACTGGATTCGTTGGTGGGTGGGTGGGTAGGTGGTGATGGTTGGGGTGCATGCTGGAGGGTGGGTGGTGTTGTGCTTGTAGGACAGAGTCGAGAACAAGGCAGAGGAACTTGGGGAGGGACGTTGCGTTTAGGTTGAACAAAGGGACGGCCTCGCCCGCAGTCGGCCCAACCCAACTTTGATTTATCCCATCTTCCGCTCCAACCGGAATTGGCCAACCCTCAGGATGACCAAGGCCTCCTCCCCCTCCTCCCCCTCCTCCTCCTCCTCCTCCTCATCCAACCAGTCACCAACGCTCTCCACATGCCCCATCTTTGACCTCACTCAATTCATCTGCGAACCAATCTACAACTACCATCCACAGACCAACGAGCGCTTGCCCGGGGCAAGAGTCGATTGTTACCCTTGGGCCAGATACTTTCGCAAGTCAGTCCTCCATCGACCTACCTCCTTCCCTTTTCTGCCGCCATTACTTCACAGCCAATTGGCCGAGCGAGCCAACTTTTCGCACTTTTCCTGACGCCTCCCCTCTTCACCGCCCACCCATACACACCATACACATCCGATTTCCTTCCCTCCCTTTCTTCAGATGTGAGGGTCTACCAGCCGTGGAGATCACCTCTATCGTACACGACAACGGTGGTCACCTTCCTCTAGATCAACCGTTCGTGTTCCTCACCTTCCCTTCTCTTCCTCCTTGTTCTCTCTCTCTCTCTTTTTCACACACATGCACACACACACACACACACGCACTCATTCGCTCGCTCAATCTGATTAACCCTCTTTGAACGTTCATTTCCTTCGTGTTTCAGTCTACCAAAAGGTCAACCTTGGGATCATGCTAATCCACCTCGAACGGATCCTTTCAAGATCAACCTGACATGACCTCGTTTACCTCCATCAATCAAACACACACCGAGATCTCCTTCATACACATACACATGCACACACGCGCGCGCAGACACACACGCACACATATCTCTTGCATCATACCCCAGGTTTCCCGTCACGCCCGATTCAGGGAAAAAGACCTCATCTTGTAAACCCAACCTCATCTCCCCCCTCCCCCCCTCCCTTCCCCCTCATTGACGTCTAGGAACAAACGCAAGTTTGGGCAGAGTTTTTTTTTCTTCTTTTTTTTTTCTTCTTCTTCCTTGGTCCGATCCAAAATTTCGTTTTTGGAACGGGGGGAACGAAGCGTGAGAGAGAAGAAAAAGATCAAGAGAAAGATCGGGATTGAATTGGGCATTGGATGGACTGAGAGAAAGAACAAAACAGAGAGAGAGAGAGAGAGAGAGAGAGTGAGAGAGAGAGAGAGAGAGAGAGAGAGAGTGAGAGAGAGAGAGAGAGAGAGAGAGAAACGGGTCATCGCTATAAGGATTTCAAGAAGAAGAAGAAGAAGATCATGCTGCTGTGATTCGTTCTAGTCGTATCAAGATTGGATGGATGGATGGATGGGTGCGGTTCGGATCGGATGCAAGAAGGGATGAAAGAAAGAAGTCAGAAGAAGAAGAAGAAGAAGAAGTTTTGAAAGATGAAAAATCGTAAGTGTGTTTGAATGGATGGAGTTTGTAAAGAGTGCAAAAGGAAGATGCATGATGATGTGTGTATGTGTCTGTGTTTTGTGTCTGTGTGTGAGATGAGAAAAAAAAAAAAAAAAAAGGAAACGTGAAGGGGGGGCAAAGTAGCAAAGCGTTGAACGAGACGGAAATGAAGTTAGGGAAGGGAAAAAAAAGGTAAATGAATTTGGAGAGAAAAGATCGTGATATCAAGAGGAGATTTGAAGAAGGAGAAGAAAAAAAAAACGGGTGGGGAAGCAGGATATGCTAAGAAGAGTGACTAACGATGCAGAAAAAAAGAGAAGGGAGAAAGAACAAGAAACCCATCAGGAAAAAAAAGCAAGAGAAAAAAAATGTTGGACGACAGGCGAGGGAATCGTATGCGTTGTTCAGTTTGTTTGGGAGAGGGGAGGGGGAGAGTATTTCAAAGAAGGGAAAACAAGAAAATGATATAGGGTGACCCATAATAGAGTCATGCGAGAAACAAGACATGGTGGTCGAGGTGCAAAGAGTTTTGAGTAAATGAAATGGCAACTGGACTGGAGAGGAGATACATGACTTCGTGATGGACTGGAGGGGGAAGAGAGAAAGAGACAGAGAGTCGGGATTGAGATGATTTGAATGCGATTTCTATGAAAGGAAGATGCTGGTGTGGGTTTGAAAAGAAGGAGAGCGGAGTTTTTTTTGTGTATTTCGTGTTTCATTTTTTTGTCGGAGACTTGATGGGGGATTTTTTTTTTCCTATTCGAGTCCCCACAGGAGTCCGGTAGATGAATTACCCTCCGACGAGGGCCAACTCCACTTCCACTCGTCCGAAGGATCAACGTACTCCTCCTGAGTCGGAGGTGCATGTGCATTCTCGAGTCCATTCATCGTCCCTGGAGGAGGAGGGGGTAGGTTGTAAACCCGCCGCTGATGTGGTCCATCATTGGTCTGGGAACGGTTGGTGGGTTGGAAGGGACTGTAGTCGGTAGAAATATAGTAGTCATTGCGCTGAGAAGGTTCGAAGGGAGAGAGCAGGGATTCTTGGACTGGTTGAGTTTGGGAAGGATAGATGGCATCAGGAATGTGGAGAGGGATGACGGGGGAATAGCTCTCGACAGCTTGCGGATGAACGACCGAACTTCGAACCTGGAGCGAATCATCAAACGGAGAGAGGGGAGAAGGATGTTGCTGATGATTGGACAAAGCAGAAGTATGACGAAGGTTGTAGCGAGAGGTGGTGGGAACCTGTTGCTGCTGATGATGCGACTGTTGTCGAGAATGTCGAGGGCGAGACTCTTGATTCTGAACAGGGGCTTGCTGAAGGACTGACGGAAGTTGAGCTGTAGGCGCTGATTCTAGATTTGCGTGAGGTCTATTGACAGACGATGTTGACTGATGTCCTCGCGCAGGAGAGACGAAAGGGACTGTCAACGAAGGCAGAGAGGAGAAAGGCAAATTGGAGGATTCCGTTTGACTCGACGAAGGACCAGTACGGTTGACCGAGACAGAACGACTCGATTGAGATCGATCGCGGACGGAACTCGAGGAGGCTTGAGTTGATTTTGGATGCTGATCCGTTTGTTGGTTCTGCAGATAGTGTCGCCGAGTAGATGAGGTATTTGATGGTCGATTCACGGCATTTGGTGGAGGTGGAGCACCGAGTACCGAAGGTAAACCAAGTCCACGACGAGCTACAGGCCTACCAGAAGCCGCTCGAGTTCTGGTACCAGCTGGGACCTTTTCCTCCTCAGACTCTTCCTCTTCAGACGCTACCGGCGCTCCGGAAGGTGTAACTGCAGTGGATGAGGAGGAGGTCTTGGCGAGGCTGATCTTCTTGATCTCGCCCCTGACGTCCTCGAGACCATGTCGGGTCTTGAACCCTTTGAGCTTCAAGACAGAAACATGTCCGAGGATTATGTTAGTGAATGGTTCAAGCTTGGTCGAGGCAGAATCAAGAACGTGTGAACGAACCCAGCCAGCACTAGCTCGGAAACTTCCATACTTGGTCTCCCCTCGCTTCGCAATCTTCTTCGCTATAGCCAAAGCTTCGTTCCTGACGTCGACATCATTGACAGTCGTTCCGTCACGGAGTCGTTCGTTGATCCAAGCGACCAAAGGTGGTTCGACAGCTTCGTACTTGGGAACGCTACGATTTATCAATAGTATCGAGCGTAAACGTCAGTTTTTCTGTCGAGAGCCAAGTTTTATATGCACGCTGGAGATTCCGAGCGTACCCAGTGGCAGCTACAGCTTTAGTGGGATCCATCGTAGCCTTGCGCGATGCCTCATCTCTCGCCCACTGTGCTGGATTTAACCATCGTTCGCGAGCAGTAAGCCACTTCGACACAGTCGTCCTAAAAGGAGAGACACGACATGTCAGTTGGTTGAACCATACCAGAGAAATTCAGTAAAAGATGAAGAGAAACCAACCGATCGACGTCGTACTGCTTAGAGATCACATCCTGAGTCGTCTCCGGCCAGATAGCATGAAGTTCGCAGAGCTCCTTCTTTTGATCGGCCGTCATCACCTTGCTATCTCCCCTCGAAATCCAGTGTTTGTATCTATCCGGTGCAAGGAACGGGTTGAAAGTATTTGCCGACGGATGAATGATAGAGATAAAGGGGTAGTCGATCTGTGGCGTCGAGGCTCTTGAAGAATTGATGCTCGCAGGTCTACTATGTATGTGAGCCGGAGGTTGAAGGGATGAGGTGCTGGAAGGAGAGGTAGCGTTGGATGACGTCATGGTCGACGAGTCCTTGACGCTTTGACGAGTGTTTCGAGCGTATGGATGAGATCTAACGGAGTGTCGAGTAGAATGTGAATGTGACTGCTTGAGCGAGGAAGCCGAATTCGAAGCCGGGCCAGAGAAAGATGTCGTGTTGACGAAGGGAGAATGGGCGGAGGGAGAATCGTCACCCGTGACGACGTACGGCCAGGGCGTGAAGATATCCGAGTTGGGCGTCGGAGGAACGGCAGAAGAGACCTCGGAGTAAGCTGACGGAGAGTTGGCGTGTGGTTGAAGGGCTGGAAGTGAGGTCGGATGATGCGGCACTCGAGGTCGGGTTAGGGTTTGATCCATCAGGGACGTCGGTCTTGATTGATGACGAGTCTGGCGTTGAGTCTGTTGGTAGTGCTGTGGGGGCTGCTGCTGATGATGCTGATACTGGGTCGAGAAATCGGCGGCCGGACTGACGTGTCGCTGTTGCTGGAAACTGTCATCGAAGACGGACGACGATGTCGAGTCATTGCGCGAGTGGTGGCGATAGCTGGCGTTCGTAAGGGGTGGAGGAGGATACGGAGTTTGTGTGTAGGCTATCAAAGACTCGGGGTAAGCGGAAGCATGTTGAGGGAGTTGAAATTGAGATGGAATGCGGTGCAGCGACTGCGACAGATCAACGATTCGAGGAGACTGATGATTGCCAGCGGATGGAGGCCGAGAACTGGATGCAGACTTGATAGATGACCAAAGTCAGCAAGAGAGCATACCTACGTGGTCCATATATGAGATGGTGCAGAGAGACTCACTCGAATCGCCATCTCCGACAAACCATTGCAAGACGGTGAGGCGTGCGCCGGCATCCCGGACGTCTTCTCCAGTTGATCGACGATAGACGGAGACTGTCCTGCATTCTGGAGGCCCGAGCCCGTCATTGGCCAACCTTGATTCCGTACACCGTCATCTGGATCCGAAGATCCAGGCAAGGAATCTTGCAGCAAAGGAGAAGAGTGAAGATACTCTTGGAATTTGTTGTCGATCATGCCTTCCGGATCGAAGTGGAAAGCAGACGTCGTCTCGATGGGTTGGATGCAAGATTCGATGTCGAGGATGTGGTTGCTGTCATCGAGGAAACTCTGAGGATCATCGGCCCAAAGGGTAACATCGGTCAGCATGTTGAAGGGCATCGCTTTGTTTCAACGGTATGTTGGAGAATGAAGCATAGATGTGGCCAAGAGGACAGAAAGAAGATAAGAAGGATGGAGGATGGCCGGAGAGGCTGAAAAAGGCCGGTCGGGAAAAGGGGATGATTTCGCTTGAGATAGAGGGGGATTCTGTCATCGTAGGGGGGGACGGAGGGAGGCAGGCGGACCAAGCCACGACTGGATCTAGTCTGGGAGACATCTCTTGATCCATATCTCGACGTCGAGATCCAAGAAACGTTGATTTCTTGAGCGCTCGTCCCCCAAAATGAGCGAGCGTCGGGAGGGATAGGACTCCGCCGCATTGTCGAGCCAAGCTCTACGTCTTGCTTCTCGCCGGCCGCATGAACAGTACGTAGCCTTGGAGGGTACGAGAGGCACTTACCTGATTATTCCGTGTCATTCAGAGACCTGGCCGCGAGTTGGCGGAGACAGTTGAGTCCGTCAAGAGTGAAGCTGGATATTCGGGAATGAGGAATCCAAAAGTTGGCACGTTGTCAACACTTGATATAGCTCGAGTTTGTTGGTTGCGAACTTGACAAGTGTTCGTGAGATCCGACCGGAGATAGGCGGAAAGAAGGAGGGTAGAGGTAGGGGATGACCGTGTGATGGAAGTCAAGAAGCGAGAGGAGAGGGAAGGGACGAACGAGTTTTTGGCTTGAGTCGACTTTGACCTGCGTTCCTCCGCACCTATCCTGAGGTTTGGAGTTCGTCGTCGAAGAGGTGAACTTGATGAGCTTCAACTGAATGCGATGAGGGGGTTTAAGAACAGGGTTAGGGCACGAGGGTCGAGAGAAGTGGCGAGGGAGAGAGGTCGACGTTGTTCAGGGAGGACGAAACGATTGCTCTTTCCCTCGATTCAAGGATCGATACTCACCATCTCTCCTCCGTCCACATTCTCTGGACAAGGTCTGACGAGCAACCGATCATGGAGACTACTAGGAGACAGGCCACTGTCGATCATCCGAATGTGGCAAAGAAAAGTAAAATGGCGGTCATCGAACGGTGAAAGAATTCAAACCAGAGGAAAGATCCAGCGATTCGGGTTGGAACCCAAACTCTCCCATTGCGTGAGCCACACGATCAAGCCGGTCGATAGATTCAGTTCACTCAGTCGATAGGATCATGCAGCTGTATCTAGCACCACCAATCCTTTATCGCAGTATGGAGGCGTCAAAGATCAGCAGATGGGCGCAATATTCCGAGTTATCATTCCCGAGACGGGCCCCTATTCAATTCTGAAACGAGACTGCGAGATGACGCCGACGCCTAACCTCCAACTCTCTTGGACCCAACCCTACCCTCTTTCGCTTCTTTCTCTTGCCGCTTCTCTTGACATTTAAGCTCTTGCGGTTACAGCGATCTGTGGCGGACCGTTTAGAGCGAAGAAACCGCGTGGTCGACAAAGTGTGCCCGCCCCCAATGAAGATGCGAGACCATCTTCTACCCGGGACGGAACCGGAATTGACAGAGAGTGGGGAAAAGAGTCGAGATTCAGGCGGGGACAAGGTGACGGTGTGTTCGTTTGGCCCGCTCCATCCCAGCCAGGGTTGTTCACATATCGTGATGATGAGATGCACTAGTGGAGTAGTTGAGACAAAGGAGAGGCGCCGGCCCAGATGAGGCGGGTTTCCCAACAGTGGTAGGCACCATCCTTCCGGCATTGAATAACCGCCTCGCAAGCCGGACGCAGTGACGTATTTCCACTCAAAAAGGTCGTCTTTGTACATGGACAGAACTGTAGCGATGTGTAGACTCAGAGGTGAAAGGGAAGGACGAGGCTAGCTTTGCAAGGACAACACTCTCATCCAAATGAGCGATATCTGGGAAGTTGATGTCGACATATGTCTCCAAGAGAGCTAGAATTGAAAAGTATGGGTGACAAATGAAATGAATGTGAAGGTGCCGAGAAAAGGAGTATGAGTCTTGTGCTGAGAGCGTCGGAATTATGATGGGAAGGGCGGAGGACGGGTAGGAAGACGCTGAAAAGAGTGGAAGGGTGAAGGAGAAAGGAGTCACAAGAAGCAAGAATCAAAAAACGAATGTGTAAAAGTGTTTATGAGGAAGAAGGAGTACAACAGGGATGAGGGAGGCGGTAGACGTGAGAGGACTTGGGTGGGTATAAAGTGCAAGACTTGACTTGGAAAGATGAACAGAGCAAAGGAAAGAACGGGAACAGAGCAAAGGAAAGGGCCACAGTGTTGAAAGAGCTATTCAATTTTGTAGAGCTTCTCGACTTCGAGGATCTCTGCCACCTCGTTCGAACCGACGGGTCGCTTTCGGTTATTAACCTGTTCACGGGTCATGACGGTGTTGAAGAAGTGGTCCCATCGGGTGAAGAAAGGTTGGCTGGGTGGTATACAGTAAAAGTGGACGTAAGAAACGATTCTAGGAAAGGTCAAGGACCCAGAATATGGATGTGCTTACGAAAAGTTGCTCTTTATGCCGAAAGACTGATGGTGGATATCATGGAAATCGGCGTTGTTGGCAAAGAGCATCTATTGAAGGCAAGTGAAGGCATCATTCAGACAGGGTAAGATAAAGTAAAGGTGCGAGAGGCAACTCACCTGCAGGGGATCCCACCAGATGCGGTATCCTGAGTGGTCATCTACCGTCTTGAGACTTGAAAATCCAAAGAGCAGTACCGTCTGTCTGACCGTCATACCGCTCATCGCCTCTGCGATGGCTGCGCCAGCCGAGTCAAGAAGCAGACCCTCGATAGGATGATTGTAAAGTGCTCCAAACGCATACGGGACGTAGAGTCGGTGGTGGTGAGAGTGTAGGTTTCGGTACAGCCATGGAACCTCGTGCATCGCCTTATGAAGGAAAAATTGCCAGGTGTCGATGATGAAACTGAGAGGAGAGGTTTAGCATCATCAACTCGAACGAGGTGAGAGGTCTGTATGCGACTCACAACGCGAGAGCGAACTGTGCGAATGGCACCGCCCACCAGTAGGCAAACTCAACGATTTGCTGACCATAGCTTTTCAAGATCGCTTCGCCGTTGAGTCGACCAAGTAACAGAGACACCGTTTGAGCGACCCGAGGGACGTAGGTCGTTGACATGACGGCAGCGTGGTCGACGACGTGCTCGTTCGAGTCGATCCAAAGGAGACCAAGGATTGTCTGCAGGAAGTGCTGAAGTACGACGGCTTTGAGGAGCTAATGGACCGCAGAATGTACAGGAACGAGTCAGCAAACGGTCTAGAGTGGTCTGGACAGATTGGGCGGCAGGGCGAGCGTTGAGACTTGACGTGAGAGCATCAAGATGACATGGAACTTGCTTGCAGCACGAGAGAGTAGACGATAGATAATGCACGTGTAGCTCTAGGTGCAGGTCTCGTAAACTCGAGGCGGAGCACGGGAAGAGCGAATCAACGCATCTGTCGTCCTCGTCATCGTCTGCACCATCCTTCTCATTTGCCACCGGGCTCGAGGCAGGAAGAAAGATATGTATCACTAACCTGAGGCATGGTGACTCTGTTCCTCTTGAGGACCTCATCACTCTCGTGAATCCTTCGCTTCTCAAAGTACTCAAACTCCATGATGTCGAGAAAGTGGAAGAGGCCACCAAGAACCCAGTACGCGACGATAGGGACGGCGAGGGCCGTGTGACGATCAGAGATACCGGGGATGAGCGAGGAAGTTGTCGAGTAGTACCAGGGGTAGGAGATGGGCGCATTCGGGGACATTGATTTGAGGAGTGACGGGTCGAAGGAGGCGAGAAGGGCAGAGTGGAGGTCGAAGGGGAAAGAGGAAGAGTTGGAGAGGTGTGATGACGAGGGGGGGACTGTCATGTTGGGTAGAGGAAAGAGGAGAAGAAGTGTGAGCTGATGAGATTAGGGTTTGTTTTGGAGAGGAACAGCGGGGAGAGAGAGGGGAGGAAGGAAGAAAGGAGGGGGAGGAGGTGAGGGTTGACGACGGTCTTCGGGAAAGGTTGAGAGGGCAAATGGGGAAACATCCCCTCTTCGAGTTTCCACATCGACGTATTTCCGACGCTGAATCGGGAGTTTACTGCTGTACGGTCAGCCTCAAGACAGGATGGAGGGGTACCAAACGCATATAGAGAAGGGCTTTTGTCCATCATGTGAAGCCCTCGGTGAGGCTAAAGAGTCGCCGATATTCGCGTATTCTCAAAACACAACAGCGTTTTCAGAGGAGGGAAAAAGAACATCTATATGTGTGTAAAGTTACGTCAGCCTGTCTCAAAACGCGAACTCTCCTGGAGGGCTCTTCTGAGCATATTTGAACACATGTATCGACAGATATGATAGTGCCGGTCAGACACACACAGAGGAAGAAAAAAAAAGATCCTGTTTGACCGCGCGAGAGCCATTTCATCGAGATCGGGAAGAAGAGAGGTAACAAAGGAAACTATCCGACCGAGGGACGTGGAAAGTGGTGATCGAGGAGGAAAGCTGGTTTGAATTTCGCCTTGGACCTGCTCTTCGCTCTCACTTTCGTCGACTCAACACATTCCAGGTGACCGTAACCATAGGCCATGAGTAATACCATCGCAAGGCTGAAGAAGCAGCGAGGACGCCTCGGCTTTAATACATGCCGCCAGATCCCTGCTACGACCGGTACAAGATTGAACTTGAACAGCCAATTCTTCTCTCTACGACTGTGAGCTGCTGGATCGCACGACATAGAATAAATCCCTTGAGATTCTGTGGTCTGTAAGGGAAAGAAAACTGAGCTGAACGTGGGGTGTGGGTGGTTGCGTCGGCAAACCCATCGAATAATGAAACGTAACGAGTGCCGAGTCCTTTCGATTGTGGTACACATCACCAAGGATCTCCAACACCTCATCCCGATTCGTTTATATGGCTCCTGTTACGGCCGCTCCTGCTGCACCAGCACCGGCAGTCAGTATCAGATAATCAGTCTACTCAGTCCGTCATGCGTTGAGCTCACTCGCAATATTCTTCATTCAGTGGCGGACATTCAACTTCTTCGACCTCACGACCGTCCGTAGCTCTTTCGCCTCTTCTTGATCTACCCCGGCTGCTTACCCATCTCCTCCGAATGGTCCTTCCAGGTCAAGGACGTCGATGATCTAGCTAATAGTCCAGCTGCATTCCAGGTACGCTTCAATCCCTCCACCCATCAATCGAGCATCGTCTCATCTTCCCTCACCTCCGTTCGCAGTCCCCTTCGTCCATCTCCGTCATGGCCCCGTCCTCTACCGATGGTGGTTCCTTGCTCATCGCTAATCTTGATGGAGAAGTTAAAGTCCTCAGTATGTGACATCCATCACCTATCGTCATCGTTTCCGTGCTCGGGCCAAGTTCGGGAACTGATCGCATGTCCTCTGATATCTCGATCTAGGCCGCAAATTCGAGCCCATCCGGAGTTGGACTGCGTACCGAGATGGAAGATGCACTCATCTGATGGAGGCCAGAGGGATCGTTGTGACGCTTGGCGTAAGAGCCCATCTCGAACGTCTTCCTTCGAATTCAAGCTGACGAAACATTGTCATATATACATACCACAGGAGGATCCTTCGACTCCCTACCCATCTCTCAAGATTTGGGATCTCCTTCACCTCTCGAAATCTACCCGAGCTCCAACTCTTCTCCGTTCCGTCAAACTCAACCACAACAATCGACCTCATCCGGTCTCAGCTGCTGCCCTGACATCCAACCTATCCCATCTCGCGATTGGTCTTGGTGATGGGACCCTTCTTCTCTACCGACAGCTCGCTCAATCTCTCAGCACCAACGTAAACCCTACGACCCCGAGCTCACTCAACATGCCCGGCGTTGGAGGAGGAAGCAGCAATTCGTTGACCAGCTTGCCCAAGCCAAAGATCATTCTCGAATCTGCGACAGAGCCCATCACTGGTCTTGTTTTTCGGGAGCGTCTTGCCAAATCGTCTTCCGGCAAAATTAGCTCGAACCCAACGAACGACGTTCATCTCTTTGTCGTGACAACCGGCAAGGTAATGGTCGCGCATGTCGGCGGAAAGAAAGTCGGAAGTAGTGAGACGAAGGTGCTGGATGATTTTGGAGCATCGCTAGGCTGCGTTGTCGGGGTCAAAGGGCTTGGACAATGGGCCGAAGAGGAAGGAATCGAAGGAGCCGATGCTGGTGCAGGCGAGACGATGGCCGTCGCGAAGGATGAGGCCGTCTATATGTACGGAACCGAAGCTCGGGGGGCGTGCTTCGCTTACGAGGGTAAGTATATCTGCTCGTCTACCATAGGAAAGATTCGTAGAGCCTTTCTAAACCTTCCGACGAGCCAGGTCCGAAATTATCTATCTACTCTCTCGAAAACTCCCTCGTCATTGTCTCTCCGCCCTTCCTTCCCACTCAGTCCTCAGCCTCCCAAACCGTGAGGAATCTCGCTCGATCTCAACCTGCATCTAGTCAAACGGATATCGCTCGCGTCTCGATTCTCGACCTCGAGAACAAGTTTGTCAGCTACTCAGGTACTTTCAAGGACGGTGTCAGGGACGTTTTCAGCCTCTGGGGATCAATCTATGTTCTTGGCAACGATGGAAAGGTGAGGAAAATGTAACCTTGTCCTCGCTGCATCGATGCCTTGTACTGACTTCTATTCCAAACGGCTGCTTCGTGGCTATTTCTAGCTCTCTCGCCTGGACGAGACCCCTCTTCAATCTAAGCTAGCTCATCTCTACTCCAAGTCTCTCTTTTTGCTTGCCCTCAATCTTGCTCGCTCCCAGGGAGTTGATGCAGCTGGCCTCGCGGATATTCATCGGAGATATGGCGACCACCTGTACGGAAAGGGCGACTACGAGTACGCAATCGGGCAATACGTCAAGACGCTCGGTTATCTTCAGCCGAGTTACGTCATCCGAAAGGTCCGGATCTTTCATGCCTCATTCATGTCCTGCCAAGCAGTTGACTCATGCGATCAACTCACTAATTGCGTGCCGTTAACAGTTCCTCGATGCCCAGCGGATCAACAGTCTCTCCGTCTATCTCCAGGAGCTGCATTCTGCATCCCTAGCCACAGCCGATCACACTACCCTACTCCTTAACTGCTACACTAAAACGGGCGACGTCGATCGACTTGAGTCGTTCATTCAGACCACAACTTCCTCTTCCTCCTCTCATCCTTCAGCCGAGCTACCGTACGATCTTGAGACGGCGATTAAGGTCTGTCGGCAAGCTGGTTTCTACAAGCAAGCCATGTTCCTTGCGAAGAAGTACCGCAGGCATGAGGACTACCTGAGTATCCAGATCGAAGATGTTGGCGATTGGCACGAGGCGTTAAAGTACCTCAGAACGTTAGGCTCAGAAGGCGTGAGTCACTATCGAGTACCATCGTTGGTTCCTGATAGGCCGTTGAACATGGCTCATGCTGAGACGCATATTGACATCACAGGCTGAAGAGAACATGATCCGTTACGGCAAGACCCTCCTTACTCAACAACCAGACGAGACAACCGACCTCCTGATCGACCTCTGCTCTGGTACACTCACCTCTTCCAATTTCAAGTCGGCGGGATCGTCCAAGAACCACAACGGTACGACCGGTGACGACCCCTCCTCTCCTGTCTCGGGCAATAGCTCCAGCGATCAACCGGCAGCAAGCACCACCGGTGGGGGGTTCAACGTCCTCAACTTTGGTCGAGGGGTCGTCGAAGGCGCTGTTGCAGGAGCTGCTGGCGTTCTCCCGCCGATTCCGGGAGTCTCCTCTTCGAATCGAAAGGAAACACTTCCTCCGACGATCGGAGATGCTTCATCCTCGACCACCGACGTTGCCGCCACTGGATTGAGAAATGAAAAGGCCAACTCCTCCAAGCATACCTCGCGAGAGGGATCTCAGATTCATGTCGAATCCGCCTCTCCTATGGCCGATACCTCTTATACGCCACCTTCACCACGACCCTACTTTGCTCACTTCGTCAACTTTCCTGCCCATTTCCTTCGATTCCTTGAGTCCGTTGCTTGGACGAGATTCAGACAGCGTGTCGTTCTCGATAGTCCCACTAACACAACTACTGGATCCAACTCCAAGAGATCGAAGAAGAAAAAGACATCGTCGGCACCTCCTCCATCCTACGATGCCATCACGTCATCCGAACCTCCCTCGCTCGAATTACTCGACCAACGCGCCATCTGGAACACCCTTCTCGAACTCTACCTTCTCTTCTCTCGTCCCGACGAAGACTCGTCGCCCTCATTAGCCCATCGACCTCTGCCAGAACTCAACCAGAGAAAAGCTCTTCTTCTACTGAAACAGGCGGACGATATCCCCTACGATCCCACGCACGCTCTTATCCTTTGTTCGATGAACGACTTCACAGATGGTTTGGTCGAACTCTGGGAAAGACTGGGAATGTACGAAGAAGTCTTGAGGTTCTGGATGGAAAAAGAGAACCAAGATCCTCTTACCCCTCCATCTTCCTCTTCCCCCACATCCACCGAGGATCAGACCACAGTCACTACTACCAATACCACTCGTCGACCATCGGATGAGGTTCTCACCCATCTCAAGATTTATGGCCCAACCCATTCCCATCTCTACCCACTTGTCCTTCGATTTCTCACATCATCACATGCTCTTCTCGCTCGCCATGAGAAGGACGTTCGATACGTGCTTGAGAGAATCGATGAGCTTGGTGTCATGCCTACATTGGAAGTAGTCAAGATCTTGGGAAGGAATGGCGTGGCAACGGTTGGGGTCGTCAAAGATTGGTTGAGGGAGAGAGTGAGGAATGTGGGAGCAGAAGTCGAATCGGTGAGTGCAAGTGGATTTTCCTCGATGACCCCTCTTTCATCTTCTCGCGCCCTGCCATCCCCTCTCTGTTGAACAGACAAGGCATCCTTCTCACCCTCTGATCTCTTTTTGCTCACATCCACATCACTGACATTGAAATCCAATCTCGCTTCTCCTACTCCTCCCAAACCTTCCGTGCTCACTTACAGGACCGAACTCTCATCGCATCTTATCGGTCCGAGACTGCCTCAAAAGAGAAGCAAATCGAATCCCTCACTGATACGACAACACCTCAAGTCTTCCAAGTGACCCGATGTACCGCTTGCGGTGGAACGCTCGATCTACCTTCGGTTCATTTCATGTGTAGACACTCGTATCATCAACGGTTCGTTGACGTCATCCAAGTTTCATCTAGTCTATCTTCTTCTCTCCTCGTGTGATGCTCAATCTTCTCCTTGGTTTGCTTGGGGTTTTCATTCCCATTCTTGCTGTTTCAATCCATTCAACTAGCTGTCTCCCCGATGGTAATCCCGATTGCCCCTCGTGCGCTCATCAACATGGTCTGATTCGCGAAATCCGCGCTAACCATGCGAGGTCACGCGATCAACATGGAGCTTTCGAGGAGGAGATTCGAGAGAGCGAGGATGGATTCGGTGTCGTCGCGAGTGGGTTCGGGAGAGGAGTGCTGGATTTCTAGATCTTCAGGAGAGTGTAGACAGAATGGGAAGAGGGAGGAAAATCGACGACGACGACGACGATGAGGATGACAACGATGATGATGCTTTCGATTCTGGTGTCAACACATAAACTTGTGTCATTTATTGTGGCACATCAGCCTCGCCTTCTTCTTTTGGTTGTAAGTAAACAGGTACTCTATCCCCCTAGTCTGTTTCCGCCACCCCATCGATGACCTCCCAGTCCAGCTGAATTGGAGGAACCAGCTCCAGCACCGGTTCTTCTTGCTCCAGCACCTCCAGCCGTGGCAGGTCCTCTAACGGCAGCAGCTCCTCTCGGTACCGAAGGGAAACTGCTCGACCACCAGTTGGGTGGGTTCATGAGGATCGAAGGTCGACGGTCTTGTGGGAGTGAAGTTGTGAGGAAGTATAGGGCATGTGCTGAGATTAAGCCGGAGAGAGCTGAGAGGAAAGCAGGGGTACCAGCTTGGATGAACTCCATCAAGAGCAAAGCGGGTGGATACCCTTTCGAAAGGAGGAACAAGAGAACTGTCACTCCATCATGTAGAAACAAACAAGAAAGATAGAAAGAAAAGAAAAATAAAAAGGGAGGGGCAGATGGGGAAGGAAAGGGAAGATGACAACTCACAAGTCGCAGGAAGAGAAAGTAAACCAAAAAGCGAAACCTTGGCCGTCTGATTGTCTCTAGCCCATAGGTAGACGAGTGCGATGAGCTGAATCTCCGATGAGGATGGAAATGAAGTTGAATTCAGATCAGAGAATGAGATGAGTCGTATGATGGATGCAAAAGTAGAATTGGGAAAGCGCACCAAAGGCCGGAATGTGAACCAACTGGAAAGAAGGAAATTCATTGCCTGTAAGCAGAGAGAAGATTGTCAATATCAAGAGGGGTTTGTCAATGATCGCCCAAGGTACCAGAGGTTCCTTTCGATATGAACGAAACATAGTCCTCCGAGACGCAGTCGACTACGATCAAAGCATCCCCCACCTGAGGGATTCATCGCCGTTATCATCATCGTCCTCTGTCCCCCTTCCCCCCCCCTCATCCGAAAAAAACGTACCTGGATGAACGTCGCGATCCACAGAACCCACCAACCATATTTAGCCGAATCTCCCAGGTGAGTATCATTCTCTAGCGAGACGCTGGTTCGATGAAGGAGGAAGAGATCGAATAGAAGTGGAAGTCCTTTTCCAGCATAACCAAACGATGTGATGAGTCTCCAAAGTTCGAATCGAGAAGTGACGTAAGGCCAATGAATTCTGTAGTGAGAGAACAGTTTTCCATGATGGTCTTTGGTTAGTTGAGGTTGACTTGGGAGGCAAGACGGATCGGGCTTTGGACTGACCCGACTGATTGAAGAGGGACGATGTTGGCGAGACCTAAGCCAGTGATTGATGTGATGGTTAAGAGGATAGATCTAGTGACGGGTGGAACTGAGTGCCAAGCTTGTCGAAAGTCGTCCATGGCGTGAAGGGTTTTAGAGCTGATGGGTTTGAAGGAAGTGATGACATCGTCCTCTGAGCTGGCAGGGGGGGTCGGGGAACCTGGGTTCTCTTCAACCACCTCAATCTTTTCCCCTCTCGCCTTCATTCTGGAGACCATGACTATACTCTGGTTCGAAAGAAGAAGACGAACTGGGTCGTATCGAAGTGTAAAGTACAGAAGAAAAAAAAAAGCTGATGCGTTATATAGAGCCGGAGGAGACCAGACCCTGAAGCAGAGAGAGAAAGAAAGAGAGAGAGAGGAAAGATACACAGAGCCAGTAAAACGTAAGAGGGAGTGGAAGGAGCAGAAAAGGAATAAGGAAGGATAAGTGGGCATCATCATCTAAAGCAATCGTATGTTTTACAGTATGAGTACAAGTCGAGCGAGCTGGAGATGAACGTCAAGAGATGAGATCAGAGACAGAGATGGAAACGAAAAGTTTCTTTTTTTTTTTTGGTTTAGTTTGTCTGGGATCATGTCGCATTTTGTTCGTTCAATTTTCGTTACCGTCGTCCTCGAGTTCGTCTTCCTCGTTGTCCTGAGCGTCCACCTCGTTTCCATAGACGTCATTTGACCGTCGATGATCAACCTCTCGATCGTCAACTCCGACGACATTGCCGGTGAGGTGGGCGTAATCGTTGGGGTTTCCGGAGAAGGAGGAAGAGGATCCTATCGGGTCATAACGGAGCTGATTAGGGGATTGCTGCATTGAAGGATGAGGGATCGTATGCGATCGTGAATGATGAGTCGATTGAAGGATGCTCTCTGGATAGAGGAGCTGCGGTGAGTCGTTATGATTCGAAAACGAGCCTGGTGGAGGGGGAGGAGGTTGGTACAACGTCGTGACACCAGGGTTGACGAACATGTGATGCTGTTGCTGCTGCTGCTGCTGGGGCTGTAGTCCTTGTGGATGTTGTTGGTGAAGGTGATGCTGCTGCCGCTGCTGCTGCGGTTGCTGCTGATGATGCTGGTGATACTGCTGCTGCTGCTGAGACTGAAGGTGAGGTTGTTGCTGATGAATCAAATGAGAACGCATAGGGGCCGGATGATCCCAGTACGGCGCGCCAGGATGCGGTAAGGAAGACGATAGCGACGGATGGTGAAGCTGGTCGCCGGAGAAGGTGTGGGGAAAAGCAGAAGCGTGGCTGGAGCCGGAACCAGAGGAGAACGGGATGGGCTGGGAGGCAGGTAGAAACTGCTGGAGCACGACCTGAGGCGATGCCGTGAAGCGCTGCTGGAGCATATGAGGAGGATTGGTGGGACTCAGAAGAGATCCAGCGTTGAATTGCCCCGTCAGGCCGATGATCCCTCCAGTAGACGATCCTGATCCTTCTCCTACTCCGCCCTCCCTGTGATGCCCACGATGCCCTTTTGGATTCGACGCGTCGAACTCGCCCTCTTCGAGACCGTTTTTTGACGGTCGCTTTTTCTTTTCTGCCTTTTCCTTTTTCTTCTTTCCCGGCCCTCGGAATCGACGCTTTTCTGGGTAGTCGCAGGGGATCATCCGGCGCTGACACGTCGTACACGTCGGACGAAGCGAATCACACCTGAGGATTTTTTCCCGAAGAGGGAGAGACAACGATAAGCATGAGCAAGACGGGATAAGAAGAGATGGATGTCAAGCGACTGACTTGATCTTTCGCTGTCGACAAGGGAAGCACGCTACGTCGATCTTATTCTTGACCCCTTTGGCCTTTGTCGTGCCACTACTCGACGACTTGATAATGTCCCTGTCTTCGTCCCCCTTGATCTCATCCATCTCGCTCTCTTCTTCTCCCGATGATCCATCGTGATCTCCGCTCCTCGTACCCTCACCACTGGACATCCTCTCCTTTCCCCTAACGGTTTCGTCCCTTTGTTGCTTTGCCCTCTTGCGCTTAGATGAAGACCCTGGCGAGGCATCGGTGTCATCCGGCAACAGAGAGGCCGAGGAAGACGTCGAGGCCAAGCCTGGATTGGTGAAGGAAGGCGAGATGGCGAGTGGTCCACCTCCGCTCGGGATAGAAATCAAGGGTTGAGTCGACGTGGAGTAAAGGGTTTGAGTCTGGGTCGAAGCGGAGGGCGGCATGGAGTAGGCCGGGTAATTGACACTGTAGGGGAAGCTGCTGACTTGGCTCGGGAGAGATGCGCTGAAGTTTGGCGGCTGAGGCCAGTAAGGAGTAGACGACGAGGATGCAGCACGTCGATGCGGAGGACGGGAAACAGAACCGATCGCCGGGTTCCGATCGAGCGAGGAGGATGGCAAACGTTGGATATTCGGATGAGGAGACGAATGGGCGAGCTGACTGGATGGTACAGAATAAGGGGAGGATTCCTCGATGAGAGGCGGTGGTTTGATGCCCGGGGAATTGATGGCCGAGGAGGTCGAGGAAGGGTAATTATGGCTATGAGTCGAAGAGGGCACTAAGTACTGCGGGAGCGGTTGGTTGAATTGATTGAGGTCTGCAAAGTTGGATGATGGAGGAAAGGCAGGTTGAGGGAAGCCAAAGACGAGATTGTTTGCAGCCGTAGGGGGATGTTCGAGCTGAAAGATCGCGTTGGATGGGAACGAGGGAAACGTCTGATAGGGCGTCGGTGGAAACGACGCGCTGGATGGGCGAGGTGGACTTGATGGAAGATGAACGGAATCGTGGGAATAGAACTGAGACGATGGCCCTGAAGAGAGAGACAGAGAGGGAGAGGCAGTAGAGGGGAGCACGGAGGTATCTTGGCCCTCTTGAGGGGGTCTCAAGGGTGACGAGGTGTTGAATCGGCCCGAGGACTCGAGACTTTCGAGTTGGAGGTGATCTGGCAGTTGCATCCCGCCGAGCACGAGAGAGAGATAGAAATAGCAGAGTGGGGTGAGCGAACGTCAAGAGATGTGCCACTGGATGGATGCCGAAGTGGACTCGGCGACAGGAGCTTGAGAGGAAACGGGCAAAAGGGCTCAAGGAGGGCGGAAACAGAAGGTCCTCTTCCCCCGGGCTAGACCTTTCCTTCTCTCTTTCGTTTCCCTCTCCCTCCCCTCTTTTTCTTTTCATCCTCGTGGACTCGATGTCATCAGCATCTTGACAACCTCACTTCACTTGGTCCCACTTCGATCCGTTCTCACCCGACCAGAGAGTCAACCAGGCACAGAAACAACCTAGACGAACCTTGAAGTGCAGGAGGATACAGGAGCATGTTTGGTGTTGACCGGGGAGAGGGTAGACTGAGAGCGGCGGGGTAGGACGACTGGGGAAGGATCCAAGCTGAGATTGTGTCGAGGGTACGGGGGAAAGGTGTAAGGGACGAGCGGTGCGAGGAGGATCGGTGATCAGGACGTGAAGGACGAGAGAAACTACCAGACGAATGTTCAGACAGAACGTCGACAGGGGAAAGAGAGGGACAGAGAGAGAGAGAAAGGGAAGAAAAAGAAAGTGAGAAAAAATCCTGTTCTCTGGGACACGCCAATCTCGCGTTTTTCGATCCTTAGACAAAGTCCCGACGGTCCAAGACCGTGGAGTCCGTTTTGCCTCCACTCGACTTTCGCTCCCCCTCCATCTCCCCTCAACCTCGTCCAAGACGGTGCCCTCGGATCCCCCTCTCACAGCATTCCCTCGTCACTGCTCGATCGTCGATTCCAAGACATGTTTCATCGATCAGGGCTTTCTCTTCCTGTATGATCCATCTCGAGAGACGCTCCCTCCTGACCTGATACCAACTCATCGTCCGCTGGTTCCCTGAGTCGAAAGACACGAGATCTCGTCAAATCCCCCTCCTTTTGGACGGGAGCTAACCCCTCTTCCCCTTGACTCTTAGTCCCCTCTCCAGTCGGATCCGTCCAGAAGGAGGAGCCAAAAGTAGAAAAATAGCCCTACAAAAGCGGTCGCTAAAAGATGCGATCAACAAAAGGCCTGACCATCTTTTCCGGCCAGGAAGGAGGAGAGGGTTTAAAACCTTCCTCTCGAAGAGGAGGTCGTTGACGTCCTCCTCTCCAGCTGAATTTCGTTTCGGTAAACGACTCTGCGTCAATAGCCCGGGATCGACGTCAACTCCACGCTCGACACGTGGACTCGGGGGGGACGGACTGTGGGATTCAAGTCTTGGGCTTCGAAGCGAGACCGATCAGAGACTCTTTTCATTTTCCCTTTATCTTTCTTCGGCTCGTGACGTATCTCGTCTCACCTCCCTTGCTTCGATCCTTGCTAAGAAGAACTCTCGCTCCCTTTCTTGACCAACATCGAGGAACATATGTGACCTCGTTCCCAGCACAGCTTTTGATCGACAGCCCTCCCTCCCTTCCTCCACATCGATCGACGTCATCGTCCTCAGGTCCACGAAAGGGAGACTTGATCATGTTTTGACTCGTCTCCCCGCTCCCTCTCCCTTGCCTCTGGATTGAATACCCAAGTCAGGTCCCCTTTCAACATTAATGGACAATGTTATTTAGTATGGCTCCCGTTTCACCAGATGCCAGAAACGACCTCTTGTGTACAAACGATTGAACGAAAGTTCATCATCTTTTTAAGTCGGAAGGATGATTAGAGACATTGAACACGTTTCAACACAGAAGTCAAAAAGCCCAACCAACTCAACGGATCCACCCTCGGCATGTCCAGGTAGAGTCTTTGCTTGCTGCTTGACAAGTACATCAACAGGTTGAGGACAAAGAATCGGGGAAGGTCCTGAGTCGAATCGTTTCGTCAATAGGCATACTCACCATCTTTGAGCACCCCGACCCGTCAAAAGAGGACTATCGGGATCCACTTGAAACACGCGACTGGCACGAGCATGGCGTGGGAGACACCCGTCGCCATGTACAGAACATGATACATGGACTCCATTCGGCTGGGCACAACTGTTGAGAGCGGTGGAGTTGGGCATAAATGGAAATGGCTCGAAGTAAGACGGTTTAGGCGAGACTAATAATCCGAGGTTGTGCGAAGAGCCGACCAGTCCAAGATCTGATCGTCAGCAAGCGGCAGGTACCGTGGCAGGAACCGTGGCAGGTGGGAGGTATGTGTCAACTCGTAGCGTGTACGCGTGAAGGGTGGATTGATGTACATGAGAAATGAATCTGCCAGAACAGCAGATGAGCAGCGCACCTAAGAACTGGCTAGACTCGCTTTCTGTGACATGAAGGAACGCAGTTGGGATAAAATCGGAGCAGATGAGCATACACAATCGCTTCCAGCGAATTGGATGAACGAGCGATCGCGAAAATTGGCTTGGAGGGGAAGGTGGTCAGCGGGAGGAGGGTTAGAACGGAGACCCCTAGACTTGCTGTCCTCGATCTGAGATGAGAGCGTCAAGTGGTATAATGTGAGCTCGAAAGAAGTTGAGAGACCTATCGGGAGGATGGGGACATCGCCGTAGATAAAGCACAGAGAAAGCGAAGGTTGATGGTTTGCCCCAACGAAGCCGACGCCGGCGGAAAGGGAAACAGGGACCTTGCCGACCTCTTGCCTTTACCCCCCATCTGATCTCCCAACCCGGCCTCATCTCTCATCGTTCTCAACTATATCCAAACAATGTCTCTCGCCTCTGGTACGACTTATCTTTACTCTCTCGCTCTACTCAAGATGTACAGCTCATCCCCTCATCTCCTTGCCTCTGGCCACTTCGGTTTCCCCTCTTCCCCCCTCTCTCTTCTTATTCGTCTCTTCAAACAGAATACCCCTCATGGAAGCAGCTCGAGCAGCTCCACGCTACCCGACAATCTACCCTCGTCCTCAAAGACCTCTTCAACAAGGACCCCAAGCGATTCGAGACCTACTCAAAGGCCTACAAGCGTTCGACCGAGAAGGGAGAGGACGTCGAGATCTTTTTGGACTACTCCAAGAACCTCCTCGATGAGGATGTCTGGAAGGCTCTTCTCAGTCTTGCCAAGGAGGCCAGTGAGTCTTTCTGCGCGCATACATGCCGCTCTTCATTCTTTCGCGAGTGTATGAGAGAGGAGGCATCGTCGGGGTCAAGGAGCGAGGAGATGTCATCTTGCGTCAGCGATATCTCCGGACCCGCGTCGAATGATCCACCTCATCCTCCGACATGGTGGACCTGGACGCAGCTGGTATCGACCATATGTGTCTCAGCTAGTTCGGTCGTCCTCATCTCGTGTCGTGGCATCAAACTCGTCAATGTTTGCGTCATTGCGATGATCCGCCTCTGACGCAATTGCCCCTTCTTCCTTCTCCTCTCTCTGCTTGAAATCCTTCCTCCTCGCTCTCGACGCACTCCCTTTCACTTGCCAGAGGTTGAGCAGCACCGTGACGACATGTACGCTGGAAAGCACATCAACACCTCGGAAGACCGAGCCGTCCTTCACATTGCTCTTCGAAACCTGTCGCACTGGAAGATCGACGAGCCTGGAACCGAGGAGGTCTTTGAGGTCCTAGAACATATCAAGGTCTTCACTGAGCAGGTTCGATCTGGGGAGTGGAAGGGTTACACCGGCAAGACCATCACCGACGTTGTCAACATCGGTATCGGAGGTTCCGACCTTGGACCCGTCATGGTGTCTGAGGCTCTCAAGGACTACTCCAAGAGAGACCTCAAGATGCACTTTGTCTCCAACATTGACGGTACTCATCTCGCTGAGGAGCTCAAGGAGTGCAACCCCGAATCTACCCTCTTCATTGTCGCCTCAAAGACCTTCACCACCCAGGAGACCATCACCAACGCCACCTCTGCCCGAGACTGGTTCATGGAGACTGCCAAGGACGTGAGTTTTCGTCACTGCTCTGAAATGTATCGTTGAGTTGTTATCAGACCGGAAACTTGGCTCATGGTTCGCTCCCGTGTCATCTCAATTGCTCGTCCTTCCCGCATTCACCCCTTATGTAGAAGGCCCACGTTGCCAAGCACTTCGTTGCCCTCTCCACCAACACCTCTGCCGTTACCGAGTTCGGAATCTCTGCCGACAACATGTTCAAGTTCTGGGACTGGGTTGGTGGACGATACTCTCTCTGGTCCGCTATCGGTCTCTCCATCGCCCTCTCGATCGGTTACGAGAACTTCGAGCAGCTCCTCGCTGGAGCCCACGAGATGGACAAGCACTTCAAGGAGGCTCCTCTCGAGGAGAACTTGCCTGTCATCCTCGCTCTCGTGGGTATCTGGTACAACGACTTCTACGGTAAGTTTCTTGAAAAGAGTCAATCGTCCTGGTCGCCTCAACAGCTGACAAGTCTATGACTTGCGATCTCACAACAGGTGCCCAGACTCAGGCCCTCCTTCCCTACGATCAGTACCTCCACAAGTTTGCCGACTACTTCCAGCAGGTGCGTGCGTCTCATTGATCCTGAGAAGCCCTTCCCCTTGCTGATTCGCTCCGTCCATGCAGGGAGACATGGAATCGGATGGAAAGTTCGTCACCAAGGATGGAAACCGAGTCAACTACCAGACTGGTGTACGTCTGCACGCAATCTGCCGATTCTCAGAGCCTATATCGCTCACCATCGTAATTCCCCCGGTTTGGTTCAGCCCATCATCTGGGGACAGGCTGGAACCAACGGCCAGCACGCTTTCTACCAGCTTATCCACCAGGGTACCAAGCTCATCCCCTGCGACTTCCTTGCTCCCGTCGAGACCTTGGTTTGTCTTTCTCTGCCATATTGTGCCACCCACCGGCTTATCCAACGGGGAAGTCACTATGGAACTCACTTCTTGTGCCGCTCTTTTCCAACAGAACCCTATCTCGGGCGGAAAGCACCACGAAATCCTCCTCTCCAACTTCTTCGCTCAACCCGAGTGAGTTCAAGATCAAGCTCCTCCAACAGCAAGGATACCGTGATCGCCCCACTGACTGCCTACTTCGTCTCTTGTCGTTTCTTTCCCGATCCGCTTCACAAGGGCTCTCGCTTTCGGTAAGACCGAGGATGCCGTCCGAGAGGAGCTTGGTGCTCAAGCTTCCAACGAAGCTCTCCTCAAGTCCAAGGTCTTTGAGGGAAACAAGCCAACCAACTCGATCTTCTTCCAGAAGCTCACTCCCGCTACTCTCGGTACGTCCCTAATATCACGGAAATCGCTTTGATCAGCCTGGACAGGACGACTCTGACGAAGGGAACTGACTCACCTGACTGGTCGACTCTGGCTCCTTACACGTCCACATCAAAATAGGTTCGTTGATCGCCATGTACGAGCACAAGATCTTCGTTCAGGGAACCATCTGGGGTATCAACTCGTTCGACCAGATGGGAGTCGAGCTCGGTAAGGTCCTTGCCAAGAACATTCTCGCTCAGCTTGGATCCAAGGAACAAGTCAAGGGTCACGACAGCTCGGTAAGATGGAAAATCATTCTTGGTGTGTCTTGAATCCTCTATACATCGCAGAATGCTGACTGTTCATCTTCACTCGTATCTTTACACGTGAATGATTTCCGGCTCAAACAGACTACCGGTCTCATCCACTACTACCAGTCGAAGCGAAAGCAGCAGTAGGTTACCTAATCGAAGGAGGAAAGGTCAAGGTCGATGGGTAGAGAGTGGGGGGGGAGAGAACAAGTTGCACTTGTAGCGATCTAAGATCATCTCATATGAATCCTTTTTATATTTTCTTTCTCTCTGCGCCTTTTCCGCTTGTGTGCTCACCTCCAACACGAAAGAGAAGAGGTTCAGTGCAGATTGAGTCTTCGACAAGGGACCGTTTCTTTGAATTTCTACCCCGGGCTTTGAAAGCGCGATAGTGATCATGCCTGATGTTCCTCAAAATACCAGCGTAGTGTATGATAAAGGATAGACTTGAAAAAAAAAAAAGAAGCACAAATGAAAACTATGATTCTCATATTCTTGCTGAGCTCTCTCTGCGTCGAGCTTTTTTCTATGCGTCTTTTCACGCAAGTGGAAGAGGGAAAAAAAGAAGAAAAAGAACAACAAGGCTATGAACGAACTTGTCGAAAAAGAAAGATGATCAAAGTGACGTCGTGGCTTCTCTCTCTCACCAACTCAAGATCTTGAGAGATGGCGAGTCGAAAAAGGGAAATTTCATTTCAGAGTGAGGTTGCGAAAAAGGGAAGAGAACTTGGAGGAAATGAGAAGAGAAGAGAGATTCAAAAAGGAGAGAAGAGCAAATTGGATGGGGGGGG
>BCKM01000008.1:484430-552489 GCA_039545415.1 Udeniomyces megalosporus | reverse complement strand
GGGGGGGGGGGGGGGGGGGGGGGGGGGGGGGGGGGGGGGGGGGATTTTTTTTTTTTTTTGTGCGAGGAATCGCAAAGACACCCTGAGAATTGACGACATCCTACTCTAGGAACCTCTTGATCAAGAAATCTCGACCCCTCTCAACGACGGTTCCAGCGACTCCAAACTCTCCGAACCCAAGGGTTCCCGGTCTCATGAGTCTACCTCCTCTTCCTCCCGAGAGAGCTTCGCTGTGTCCATCGGATTCGACGTAGTTGATGCTACCGAATGAATCGACTCCGATGAAGGAGTCGAGCCAAATTCGGAGAAGGACGAGGGTGAAGAGAGTAGCGAGAGCGAGGAGGACAGCCGCTTTGAGTTGAGCTTGGAGGGCTCGGGACTGAAGGGGTGAACGAATCTGACCACGTTGGTGAGATCGATTGTGAGCGCTTCGGTAGGACGAATATGAGGGGGAGGTGATTGGAAGGATAGGAAGCTGATGACTTGACGATTGAGTGACATGACCATTGGATCGTCGCGATGAACCAGAGACGGGTCGAGAGGAGGTCAGAGAAGAGAGAGACTGGTTGAGTGAAACGAGAGGTGAGTAGGAAGAGGATGTTTCGGGAAAAAATCGACGAAGGTAAGGCGGCGAGGAGGGAGCAGGTGAAGATGGACGAGAGCTGTTGGGAGAAGAGGTCGAGAAATGAGAAGGTGGGTAGACAAAGTGACGACCAGCCATCGAGTTGGTAGAGGGTCTTGATGGAGATGACTTCCGGTCTGAGGACGAGGTCAAACCCAGACCGAGGATGTTGTCGATGTAGTCGTTGTCCGAGTCACTCGAATCTTGCTCTTCCTCCTCTGAGAGTGGGTTGAGCCAATATCTGCCCCTGGTTGATCCATTGGAGGAGAATGATGAGCTGTAATGAGTCGGCTGGTTGGCTGAGCTCGCCGAGAATGGGTACGACTTGAATCGACTCTCGAGCCTGATCCTCATCGGCTTGGGTGAAGCTGGCCTGGTGAGGGGTTTTCGGTAGACATAGTTGATGGAGAGGTAGGCCCTAGGGTCGATCTTGGTGGTGTTGAAGGAGGAAAAGGCGGGAGGGGAGGAGGGAGGGGTAGAGGTCGGGGAAGAGAATGTCGAGCTGAATGGAGAGTCGACATCATCGTCCTCGAGAGCAGAAGGAGAGGGTGGGGTGACGTAGATGGAAGGGTATCCAGTAGAGTCAGAGGATAGAGTGGGGGCGGAGAATGATCGTTGAGCAGTCAAATCTATGGGAATGAAGCAGTGCAGAAGGTGATCAACTATACGTCTCGCTTGACAAGTTTCGGATAAGAGGGATTGATCGTACCAAGCAGAAGGGACAGGGTTGGTCTCATATTGATGTGACTTGGACAAGGCAGTGATGCAACGAACGGAAGGAAGCGAGTGAACTAAGCCGACGCAAGCCTAATGAACAAGAGCGTTGTGGTGGACTATGTAGATGGAGGAAGAGACGAAAGGTTTCGATAGAGGACGAAAGCGGGAAAAATTAGTCGAGGTCGATAGATATGCGATGATAAGGATGATAAGGTTGGCGCTCACCTTGTTTCCGAGACTTGCCACGTTTGTAGGAAGTAAGGTTGGGATAGGATGGTTGAGGAGGATATCCCTTTTGATGGACGTTCGTGTACCGGAGGGGGGAATAAAGAAGGAAAGGGAACGTCGAGGATCGTAGATGTGCTTTAAGAAAAGTCAAGGACGGGGAGGTCGGAAGAAGAAAAGGGAAGAATGAGCGGGAAGGTGAGTTGGGAACGAGTAATCGGTTCTGGATCGGAGTTAATGGTATGGAGATGAGCAGCAGAAGGAGGGGATGGATGTGGACGGAGAAGAGGAACAGAGTAGGGAAGAAGGAGAAAGGAGGAAAGAGAAAGGGATGACAAGTCGAGAGGAGGACTTCAAGTGA
Organism: Udeniomyces megalosporus; assembly: GCA_039545415.1. Classification (NCBI taxonomy): domain Eukaryota; kingdom Fungi; phylum Basidiomycota; class Tremellomycetes; order Cystofilobasidiales; family Mrakiaceae; genus Udeniomyces; species Udeniomyces megalosporus. The sequence continues at coordinate 550,564 of BCKM01000008.1, read as the reverse complement.
GAGACAGGAGATTGCGGGGGAGGGGTTGGGTGGGCGGGATCTAAATCGGGGACACGCGCACAGGGAGCGAGACAAGAGAAGGGTGGAGGAAATGAGGGGCAGCATGTCTTTTTTCTCCGATGATTCCTGGGGAGGATAAGGGAAGGCGAAACAGAAACAGCACGAGGCGATCGACAGTCGTCGGTGCCGGTCGAAGCGGACGAAATTCGTCCTCCTCATTTTCCACTTTCCTTTTCTTATACAGTCCAATTATCCACTTCCTCGCTCACTTTCTTCCTCTCATCCCACGACTTCAACCAGATCTATAGCCTCAGAGTCGAAATGGCCATCATGAACATCTCATTCAAATCACTTGCCCAAGAGATACCGTTGCTTCCCTCCTCCCTCGCCTCTCCCTCCCTTTCCTTCCCGGTCGAGATGCATCCTCAGTCAGACCTCGATCGACATCTCTCCCTGAGCCCGTCCGACGCTAGCACCAATTTCGTACTCGACGTCGGAGAGGTCCGAATCCCCAAACACGTCGATCCCTTCTTCGGCCTGTCCGTCTGTCATGACCTCACCCTCGTCCTCAGTAAGAGCAGAGGATGCCGATTCAGATCTCGCTCTTCCCTTGCCCTTCACGTCAACCTTCTTCGCCGGATTGAGCTGCTTTAAGGTTTCAGTCGGCTTGGTCTTCTTCTTCGACTTGGTAGTCGATGATGAGTCGGTCTTGACTTTGGCCTTTCGTTTGCCCTTCTCGGCAGCAGTAGCTCTTCGTTTCCTCTTCGATCCGACAGCAGCATCCTCCTCGTCTTCGTCCTTGCTTGAGTCGTCGACTTTGTCTCCAGACTTTCCTTTGGCTGCGCTCTGGTCGAGGGCGACGTCCTCGTCCTCTCGCTCTTCTTCCTGCTCGATCCAAGAGAACGGGCTAACCTCATCCTCCGAAGACGACTTGTCGGAGTCGGAATCGGGAAGCTTGTGATAGTTGCTAATCTTGGGAAGCTTCTTTGACTCACGCTCTTGAGCGTCGTGCCAGATCAGGCTGTGAAGGTGGCTCTGTTCAGAGGATCGTTACGGACGATGGGTTGAAGCGATCAGACGATGTCCTTTATCATGTACACTCGAGCGGGTGACGCAAGCAAGTGTGAGCAACGTACGATGAGGCTCTTGTGGAATTCGGACTTGTAGACAATCTCCTTCTTCCTGTTTGCCTTGAGAGCAATGGCCTTGGATTCCTTCTCTGCAGAGCGCAAGGAAGAGAAGAGATTGATCGGACCGTGTCTCTTTGGATTGGCCGGCCACGTTGCAAACAGACGTGATGGACAAGAGGAGCAGAGGAAGGACGAACGTCGAACTTTGATCTTGGCATCTTCCTCTTTGAGCAAAGAGTATAGCCATCTGATCCACTGCGTGAGGGTAATACATCAGGGTGCAGCGTGTCAATGGAGTACCTGACGGGACTTTAGGAAAGAAGTGACTGACCTTTATCCTCTCTTTCTCAAATTTGGGTAGCCTCTTGTGGCTACTCTGGCCATTTCCGTTGCTAGCGACCGTCTCTCCCTTGGCCTTGCCCTTCGTAGCGACGGATTTGGCCTTAGGGGCTCGCTTCTTGCTAGCTTGAGCTGGCTTCTCATCTTCCGAGTCGTCACCTACCGATCCGTCTTTGGCAAAGATCTCGTTCTCGTCCGAATCTGTATCCTCGGCAAGGTAGACCTTGAGAGCAGCTCGAGAAGATCGTCGAAGCGAGGGACCCGACGTAGAAGAGGCAAAAGGAAGAGCGTCCTCCGGGTTGTCGGAAAGGGGGGAGGACGCTCGACTACGAGACTCTTCATTAATGACAGCTAAGCCGGAGTTGGAAGTGGTGGCTGCAGAAGGGGTATCGTCGGTGGTGATGGTGGTTGAGGGGTCGGCAGTACTCGAAGTGATGGGCTCGAAAGGTTGGTCGACGTCCATCTTGTCCTCAGCAGTCTCGGAAGCGTTCGAAGATCGTTTCGTCTAGTTTGGAGTAGAAGAGACACGGCGTCAGTGAAGTGAGGAGAAATTGGCACATGACGAGCAGTTAGAACTGACTTTGGTCGCCGCTGCTCGAGTTCTCTTTGGTTGGAGAGTCTCTTCATCTTCCATTCTCTTTCCCTCCTCTTCAACGTCACTCTCCTCGACAAACTTTTGAACCTCGAGACGATCCCAGAGAAGCCGGAGCGGGGCTCTGCCGAGCTAAAAGAGTCAAGACGGTTCGTCAGTCAATGTTCTAAGGCGATGGACAGAACAGGATGCCATTGACACACTCGAGCCAAGATTCTAAAGTGCCGAGTAGTAATCAACGTTCCCTCGACTGTACAGTGGATAGAGCAGAAGGGTCAACACCCCGTTCGAAGCGTCGTTAAGAGAGGGTAGACAACATGCAAAGCATCAATCACCCAAAGCAAAGGCGCAATGTCGCGCGTTTCCGTTGATCAGAGCATGCTCAAAGAGAATCTTGGTGACGGGTTGGTTTCTAGCAGGGAGAGACGGAATCAATATTGCCTGCATATGTCTGTGGATGGGGCATGAATCAGTTGCTCACGGTCCAAACCAATCCGTTACCACAATGGCCGTAGGGAGCGATCCGTCTGGATAAGGCAGGAGCTCAGATTCGGAGGATCTGGAACTATAGCCATAAAGACGGGCCCAGCGGGATCGTCGAGAATGAGTTGGGTGGGTTCGAGTCATCTCCGCCCTAAGGACGAGAAGATGGAGAACGCCGTTAGCCAGTCATTCAGGTCTCATTCGTTTGGAAAACTCACGCGAGTGAAGCAGTCAACGTCTCTTGCCTGATCGTGTCCAACGCCTGACCGTCTTCCGCAGCGTGGGCAGAGGTAACTGAAGCGGCGGTCGAATTGGAGGGACCAGCTACAGCGTTTCCACTGGCTTGAGCCACAGCAAATGGCTCTGTGCTGTCGGCTGCTCTAGCAACGGAGGTTTCAGGATTGATACCGAGCTGATTGTCGTCCATCTCATCGGGTTCGTCCTCCAAATCTGAATTGTCCTCGTCAGTGTCGGAGTCCTCATCTGCTCGAGAGCCTTGAAGGAGGTATGGATCAGCTCGTTTTTCGTACTATCAAGGCAAACAAAGCGATACACGTCAGTACCATCGCAGCTCGTGGATCAAGTAGAGAACAGACGTCGCACTCACGTCATACGCAAGCTTGGTTCTATCGGAGGGGAATAGTGAAGAAACAAGTGGCGTCAGCGTGACTCACACTGGCAGAGTGGAGGAGAGAAAGAGGCGTACTTGAAGCGTTTATCTTTGTTGTAACCATAGCGAGGTTTGCTGGCATCGGGAAAGAGCTGGGTCGAGGTAATTTTGTGACGGGTCAGAGTCTCCTCGATAAGATTTTTGAAGGCGTTCTGACCAGCCTCGTCGTCCTTGACGCTGTCTCGGATGAAGGAGATGTATATGCCTGGGGGTCAAGCGAATTCAGGTACGCGCGTTCAGCGAGTCAGTGCTTGAGGTCAGCGTTGAGAAGGACACTAGACTGACCCTTAGCAGGTCTTTGGATGATGATCTTCTCCACCGCTCGAGGTAGGTAGGCCTCGAGATCGAGATCAGGCGCATGCTCGAGGAAGAACTTTTGAATCGACTCCGCTTTCTGCGACAACCAAGGGCGACTCAATGAGTCAGCTTGGCCTTCAACGCCTCGAGAGATGCAAAGAGTACGGACGCTGTCAGTGAATCCGTTGCTAAAGATCCCGACTGCGTCGTCCTCAGTCAATGGAAGGAGCTCGAGCTGTTCGAGCTTCGCTAGCTTCCAGACATCGTTATGGTATGAAGCAAAGATGGCGACGAGAACGACTAGAAGTACGGTTGTAAAGTGTCAGATAGAGCTGCTTCCAGGCCGAGATCAGATATACACACCTTCTCGGATGACAGGTTCGGATGAAGGGTATGCAGCATATAGAGTCGTGATAGTCGTCGATTTTGATAGGATGGATCGTGTCTTGCGGAACGTCTTGAGGAGGTGTCGACAAGCTTGGCTAAGTTACGAAACGGCTCTGGTCAACACCACTCAGTAGGAAAAGGCCTGGCGTTGATTGGCAACGTACGAAAGGTCGAATTGAAGGAATCCCTCGTCATCGAGCATTTTGAGAGCAGCAAAGGCCGCGGAGCGACTGTCGATTTCCATGAGCACTTCGCCAGCGACAGTTCTGCTTACGTAGAGGCTGGACAGAAGGAAGCTGTTGCGTGAATCTTAAAGTAAGTAGGGAGAAGCACGGATCGAGAAGACGTGCTTACTCTGCATCAAGGTCAATGACTTCTTTGATAGCTCGGGTTATCGCTAGAGCGCGATCCTGCTCGTTGTCGAGCTCCGCCCCAGTGACGCTGAAGATCTTTCGACAACAGAAATCATTGAACGCTTGAGGAGTGATAGATGGGGTGAGGAGGAGTAGGTCAGTCATGTTCGCATGATGGTCCGGCATGTGATCCTCGAGTACGCACATTTGTCGGCGACAAAGCCGTTTCGTTTGGCGAGCGGGATGACCAGATGGTTGATTGCTAGCGCTTTGGCGAACAATGCCTTGCTTTCTTCGTCGGGACTGAAAGGAATGAAGCCCTGGTTCTTGAAAAGATCCTCGACAGTTTCCCAACTGATCCTCCTCATCCTTCCGTAACCGTTGTTAGACGCGGAATTGACCCAACCGAGGAAGAGTGATCCGTCGTCCTCTCCCTTTTCGCAGTTCTGAACTGGATACAGCGTGGAGGAAAGCTACGAGAAGCGATGTATCAGTAAGACATTGGGGATTGGCCTCTCTCGATCATTCCAAGGTCTACTCACCTTGAGAAAGTGTGCAAAGACGGAGAATTTGAGACGGCTAGCGGATGCCCAGTTTCGAGAGCAGCCAGGGATTCTTGCAGCTCGAGTGAATGCGTGAACGACCATCTCTACGGTCAACAAAGCGTAATTGAAGACACTTCAGCTTGAAATCCTTACGTCATGAGCAGCGGAGGCGTGCAGGAGATGTGACTAGGCGAACGCGTGAGGTATCGAGAAATATGGGCTTTTGAGTGATACAGGGTCTGGATTTGACAGAAAGGACAAGGTGGTAAGCTAGGCACGAGAACAAGAGACCGAGCCAGAGGGGTAGCGACATCGCGCACGGTCCGGCTGATACCGGATCCATCGCTTTTGATCATCATAATCACCCAAGAGATCAAGTCTCCAGCCAGTCATGTGACGAGTGACCGTTTGAGAGGACCGCAGAAAGTCTGACCAGAAGAGCGAGCAAATCCGTACTTACATCGATGACCTCTTCGGTGAGGCATCCGCTGCGCGCGAACGCACCCCAGAAGGCGTGGAGAGGACCATGACGAAGCAGGAAGTATTGCGATCTCAGATAGGGATCCTTTGATGCTTGATAAATGTACTTGGACGAGGCTGCGAGAGATCCAGGAGAGTCGACGTGGATGAAGATGGCCTTGATGCATTCAAAGGGAAGCGTTTCGATCTTCGGGATAGGTCGTATGTGTTCAGAAGCGGCTGATCCTTTGCCAGGAGAGGCTGGTGAATTGTCTTGGTCCATTTTTGGATCTTCTACTAGTGCTGGTTCTGGTGCTGGACCAAGACTGGACATCTTGAAAATTGGAGGGGGAAGGGGATTGATTGGTTGAGGAAGTGGAAGTGGAAGTCGGCCCCCTCCCGGACCTCGCCTCGGTCTTCCCTTGGGACCAAAGCTCTCCAAAACGCCCATTGTCCTCCGTCCTCCCCACTTCTTCATCGCCAAAGGCTATCCGAGCTGACATACCAAGTCTCAAGTAGACGAACCAGCATCCAGTTCTCGCTATTTGACGCGTCAAAGATCCTACCTACAGCCCTCTCCTTCCGTCGCGTCCAGATTGAATCAACCGACGCGATGGCCAACTCCTCGACCACTCCCACTGATCCAAGTGCCCGCTCTCAACCCTATCAAGTCCGATTCGATCCACTTCAGAAAGCTCATAACCCTTCACAGATGGATCAGCACGAAGAGGACCTGTACGAGGAGAGCGAAGCAGAAGCAGAAGTGGGAGAAGTAAGGAGCTAACCAGTCTAACCCCGGCTTCGCAATGCATCGGTCAACACTGACATGAACGGATACCAGACGGTCTTGTGTATCAGTGCCAGGGGGCAGATGATTGGATCAGCATACATTGACGGCATGACGCAAATTCTTCACGTCATGAGCGACACCGGAGATGTCTCCGAGCAGTACGACATCACCACCCTACGTGAGAACCAGTTGAGCAAGTATCCAGAAGCGTCGGTGATGTTGAAATGCTTTCTCCTCTCAAGTTCTCGAACAGGTCAAACCGGACTACATCCTGCTCAACGCCCAAGCGCCAGAAGGGTTGATCGAGGTGATCAAGGCATTCAGTGAGTCGTTTAGGCCCTAAGTCCGGAAGCTGTCTCAGATCCTAATTGGTCATTGAACTGGTCGCGTCTGATGTAGCTAGCTCAGAGGGAGGCGAGCTAGAAGTCCGACCTCAGAAAGGTGTGTCTCTTTTAACGCGATCCAACGGACTATATGTGCTCATCATATCCCTCGCCAGAATTCAACATCTCCAAGGCCAGGAACAGGCTCAGCGCTCTCCACGTTCTCTCTCCTTTTGAGGTCGAGAATCAGGATTCGCTGTCTGATACGACTAGATCGTCAGGCCAACGAGCTGGAGAAGGCGTGATGGACGACGATGCGAGGTCGAGACTCGCTCAGCTCAAGTTGGGCACGATGCTAGATCTGGATATGAGCCTTTCTGTGAGGGCTCTTGCCTACTCAGTCATGCGGCAGTATGCTTGAGAGAGGACGACTGACGCTATACAGTTTTGTAGATCTCTGCTTGTGGCGGATTGCTTGCACACACATCAAGAGTCAAAGCGTTTGGGGAGCTGCTTGGTCGAGATGGTGGAACCGAAGTAGCAGATATCCAAGTTTTCACTATGTGAGACTTTTTGCGTGGTTGCCAAACTGTCCAATCAAGTCTGATCTCTTTGCTACAGCCATGCCTACATGCAGATCAACGCAGACGCACTCTCGTGGGTAGTTTGTATGCCGGTTCAATGAGCCGACACAAGTTAATATTGCTCTCACGGGTCGAGCCGTAGAGCACTCCAGATCTTTGACACCGAATTACACGCATACACACATGCCGGTGCCATGAAGGAAGGACTTTCTCTATACGGTGAGTCCATTCACCTGGGTTGACCTGTCACCCGTGTTCATCCTGAATCAATCTGTCTCCTAGGAATCCTAAACAACACGCATACTCCTATGGGCAAAGCTCTGTTCCGATCCTGGCTGCAGCGACCTCTCATGGACCTCAAGGAGATTTCTGCCCGCCATGATGCAGTCTCTCTCTTCTCTCGATTCGAGAACCGCAAATCGGTCGAGGAAATCAAGACACACTTGCTTCGCATGGCCAACTTGCAGAGACTCATTAACAACCTAAGGAGAGGTCGGATGAAAGTCATGGACTGGAAAGGCTTGCTCGAGGTAAGCCAAAGATAAGACTCCTTGGACTGAGAGATGGACCACACCGGCTGATGAAGATGGGCTCAGTTTGTTCTCAAGGTGCCGCAAATAAGAGAATCTGCTGCCGAGCTTGTTGGACCCTACTCTGGGGCGATGCAACGAAAGGTGGTTGTTAGGATCTACTCCGGACAGACTGCCCATTCGGTGTGCTTGTGCTGATCTCACCGATATCCCTGCTGGTCAGCTCCATGCCGAGCTTGATACTGTCTCCTTCGCGATCATATCGACTGCGATCAACGATACAGTCCGTCAAGCGTCTCAAAAAACGACAACTTGACATTGCTAATGGCCCATTGTTATCATCGATGTCAGATCGATTGGGAGGAGTCGGTCGCTCAGAATCGTCTCATCGTCAAACCAGGCATCGATGTCCAACTGGACGAGTACAAACGGATGTATGATGGACTGGACCTCTTCCTCGTGAGCTGGTGATTGGTTTTGCGGAATTGGTGATGAATGAGTACTCAAACGCTTTTGCTTATCCTTCTTCTGCTCGCCCAGTCCAAGGTTGCCATCGAGATGAGTAGTGGCATACCTCCAGAAGTTTCGAGCTCGCTCAACGTCACGTACATCCCCCAGTTAGGATTCCTGACTGTCTGCGAGCTGAAAGATGAATGGGATCCGGAGAATCCCCCAGCTTCCATGCAAGAGTGGCAGCTTCACGTGAGGTCATTTGCGGTTGGTGAGCAAGCTCGTGTGAATCGTCATACTAATCATCAATTACCGCCTTCCAGTTCGAGTCTCCGTACGTGCAGTCCCCTACTCAACGCGAACGTCCCTAAATTGTAATTGCCCCTGCTGCAGTCAAGGGTCCTACTTCAAGAACCCCAAGGTCAGTCAATCATCCCATTACGATTACGAACAGATCAGCAGCGATCCTAACTCTCAACTTCACCCTCAGATGTTTGATCTTGATCATCATTGTACGGCTGGCGGGTCTCTTCCTCCTCTTGACGGTGTGGCCATCTAGGCTCATTTCCGGAGGCGATGTTTCGCTCCGACCGCCATCAGTTGGAGATGTTCACAATTACATCGTCGACCGAGAGATTGAGCTCGTGCAGGCGCTGGCAGAGGATTTGCTCCAACGAGCCTCTACTCTTGTCAAAGCCTCAAACTGCGTGGCCGAGCTGGATTGGTGAGAACTGAGCTCGCTCTTCGCATTTTACAGGATGCTGCTAAACCTTTGTAGTCTGTTTTCTTTCGCCTCCGCTACGGAGACGTATGAGTATCGCAGGCCTTTCATGACAGAGGAGAATGTCATCAAGATACAAAAAGGGCGGTAAGTCGGCTAATCCTTCACACATGCGACGAGTAGGTATGGCGGTGCGCTGAAATTGCTGTCCTTCGTCTAGTCACCCACTCCAAGTGAGTCGTCAGCCAGTGCTAACAACATCCAACTACTAACCTAGATTATTCCGTCCAGGAGCTCGTCGTAGATGCTTAGTACGTCACCGCCGGTTGCTGGGTCATATCATTTATGCTAATGTACCACCTTCTTTTCCTCTTCAGCGTTCCCAATTCGACATTGCTCTATGGTGGATACGGTCTCATTGACTCGATGATTGACGACCATGTGGATGAAGACCTGACCGATGCATCAAGTACGCAAACCAAAAACTCGATCATGGTCCTTATGGGCTCGAACGCGAGTGGCAAGTCGGTTTACGGCAAGGGAGTAGCTTTGATCGTTTACATGTACGCCAGATACTCCTTGTGATTCCTTTGCAGTTTCTGTGCCTATTTTACTTCACGCTCTCTTGATTCAGGGCGCAGATAGGATGCTTTGTCCCTGCCGAAGCAGCAACTATCGGGATTTGTGATAAAAGCACGTTCTTTCCGGGCATCTGTTCTGGATCGCGCCCAGCTCATAAGCCTTCAACGTTACAGTTTTCACTCGCCTCGCTACAAAGGAGAGCGTTGCCAAGGTTGATCGATCATGAAAACCTTTCAAAACTGACCCAGAGTCATCTAGCCTACTGATCCATTCGTCTCACTTCACATCAAGATTCAATCGTCGTTCATGACTGACCTCTCTCAGATCTCGTACGCCCTCCGAAACTCGACAGCACGGTCGTTGATCATTTGTGACGAGTACGGCAATTTTTCAGCACCTTTCGTCTTCATCTATACTGACGAGACTGTGTGCCATTTCGCCTTCTCTCAGATTCGGCAAGGGTACTGTTACATCAGATGGAGCTGGGCTGCTGGGCGGCGTCCTGCTTCATCTGCTCAACCGAGGGGATCAATGTCCTAAGACTATCGCCATGACACACTTCCAGTATGCTAACCAAACCACGCAACTCTATTTCGCATCATTTGGGTTATCTCCTGACGTGTGTCTGGCATAACTCGACAGCGAGCTATTCTCGCAAGGATTCCTCCCACCCACTTTGCCCATCTTCTTTGCCTCCATGGTGAAGTCGTCCTCAGCTGCATGAATCCTGATGTACCGAGCTGATAATCCATCTTTCAGGACGTTATCATCAACACGAGAGAAGAGCCGTCGATCCCGGGTCGCGCTTCTGTTGTCTACCTCTACAAGTCCGCTCTATCCTCGTCGCATACAGCATGATCAGTATTGAATCAAGTCCCTTTGTCGATGAATGACCAGGCTGGTACCCAAGCTGAGCCTCACCTCTCATGCTGCCGCGTGTGCGAGATCTCAAGGTGTCCCGGAGGAAGTTGTCGAGAGAGCCATTGAAGTTGGGTGAGCTGAAATTGCTATACCGAGGCTTATGGAACCCCACCCTGTGTACTAACAAGCGTGCACTGATCTTCTCAGTGGGTACCTCTCGCGTTTCGAGTTTTTACCTCTACAAAATCCCTCACTTTCTGACCAAGACAAGCAGTTCGTATCTGCTTCGCCACAAAATGATTTGGCTGGTCCGAACCTTATACATTGACACATTGTTTGACTCGCAGAGAATTGAGTATTGCAGAGAGGGCTGTACGAGGATTTTTGGATTGGGAGCTCGACCATGTGAGGAAGGATCGGGATCTTAGGCAGGAGTTGGCTCAGCTGCTTGTCATGGACGAGATGGAGTCGGAGGAGTAGTGCGATGTACAGCCGGCTCCTATCAGATAAACGCTCAATCAGATGTATGTATGCGATATGTCGTTGTGATTTCGAAGTCAGACGAAGCCATCTGCGTAACGTGGCGATGATAGGCGACATCCGGCTGTGTCCCCGATGACCCATCGCTTCTGTCACCTTCACGACAACATACACACACCTACATCGCAATTTATTCTCTGCTTGAGTATCATTCAACATAGCATCAAGTGAGGGAGTGTCCCTGAAGACGAGATCTGTCGCACGTCCGGCATCTTCTCGTCGACTTCCGAAGTTCTCAGGATCCTTAACCTGTGCGAGTCCGTCCAGAGCCTTGTACCGTAAAGCTGATTTACAGAGATCTGAAGTGATACGTCTACTCCAAACAACATCCATCTGCATCGAGTCATCATCAGCATGTCAAGGTCCTCGTCGCAAACTATCAAAACGAATCCAACACCCCGTAGACTTCCTCCCGAGCTACTCCACCAGATCTTGTTTCATAGACTTGAAGTCATGACCATCGACTTTGAAACCTCCGAGTCCTCCAGCAACCTCACATTCCCCATCCTACCCCTAATGCTTGTTTCCTCGACCTTCTATCATCTCCTATCATCGCTCATCTATACGCCATCCTACGGCCTCTGCCCTCACATCACATACTCCTCCATCGATGTGTTCCTTGGCACACTCGCATATCGACCCCAGATCCAAGCCAATCTCCAATCCCTCGTCATCCGAGCCGACTCGTCGCAAGCAGTCCATCCGAGATTCGCAACTCTCTTCATGGGCTTGACCCACCTCTCTCTATTAGGCATCTCGTCTCTCACTATTCGAGACGAGCAGGACATGGTTTTGTTCTTTGCCGGACTCGGATCCGTCGACCTGACCATCATTGACCTACAAATCGTCGTATTCGTTCGACCGGGAGAAAAGCATCAAGACAAACAAGTTTGGACGCCAGAAGATCGACAAAAGATACTGATGAGAGAGAAAGATGGCAGGATGGATAACTGGGGGGTCGTAAGCTTGATGGACCGGATGACGGCGGGGGTGTGGGGGCTTGTGACGGGCTGGCAGAGTTGGGCGAAGGGAAGGATTGTGATTGATTGCGAATGAGGATGAAGGGTTTAGAGTGTTAAAGTTGAGGTGTATCAATGTATCTTACCGCCCAGAGAGACTACAAGAAGGAGAGATGACAAGTAGAGGTCGGGGTTTCAGCTTTGCGAAATGTCGGCTGGATCTCTCCTCTTTCCCCCAAGTCTCTCTTGAAGAACCACCCTGGCTTGACACGCCCTTCCTCCCCTCCCTCGCCTTCCTCCCCCAAACCCCAATCACGTCCTTCCTAAGCGTCTGTAGAACGCTACCTGCCCTCTTCCCCGCTTCTCGTCCGAACCCACATCGACTCAGCCTCATCCCTCGACGATACTTTGCAATGGCGTCAAACACCAACGATTCCGCCGCTGCCGCTCAGGCCAAGGTCGACCTTCAGAAGCAGGTCAAGGAGAAGCCTCTTGTTTTGGAGAACGTACGTCCTACGATGCTGCTCAGGAGATATCCGTCTTCTCGGGCAAAGTGATGATCTGACTCCTTAATCGCTGCGTTGTCTTTCACCTTCACGTTTTTGATTCTCACAGACCTTCAAGCGAGATTACCTCATCGGCATCGAGAAAAACTTTCAAAAGAAGTGGGCCGATGAGAAGGTCTTCGAGATCAACGCCCCAACTGTTGAGGAGCTCGGAGGAAAGGACCTCAGCCCGGCTCAGATCCAGGAGCAGGCTCCCAAGTGGATGGGCACTTTCCCGTACGTTGATTGAATCACCTTCAGTCTGGCAGTTGATGGCTATGAAGTCCGATGAGCTAACAAGACCTGTGTGGTCGTTTGCAGCTACCCTTACATGAACGGATCCCTTCACCTTGGACACGCTTTCACTGTTTCCAAGATTGAATTCGCTGCTGGTTACCACCGCATGAAGGGAGAGCGTGCCCTCTTCCCCATGGGTTTCCACTGTACTGGTATGCCTATCAAGGTCAGTCGTTGCCGGATCTCTCTCGAGTGTTTGCACGAATTCGGCTGATGCTCGTCTCGTTTCCTTGGTCTGCTCGTAGTCGGCTGCCGACAAGCTCATCCGAGAGATGGAGATGTTCGGAGAGGACTTTGAGAGATACGACCCCGAAGCTCTTGCATCTGCTACTCCAGTCGAGAAGGCTCCACCTGTCAAGAACGCCGATCCATCCAAAGCTCAGAAGGGAAAGCTCGTCGGAAAGGCCACCGGACTTACCTACCAGTTCCAGATCATGGAGAGCATTGGTGTGTGCATGAATCTCTTGTAAATGTGGTACCTGAGCGACGACTGACGTGTGATGTGACCACTCAGGCGTCCCTCGAGCCGAAATCAAGAAGTTCGCCGACCCCCTTCACTGGGTCGAGTACTTCCCCCCTATCGCCCAGGTCCGTGTAGCCTCCTAAAGTAATCCAACGAGCTCACGAAGAAGTATCCTTACTGAAGCCGCCTCACTCCCTTGAAATAGGAGGACTGCAACAGCATGGGTGCCCGAATCGACTGGAGAAGATCTTTCATCGTAAGACACTGGTTCTCTCAATACCTGTCGTCGTTATCACCAGCTAAACCTCGCATGTGCAATCCTCTCACGCATGCAACCCTCAGACCACCGACAAGAACCCCTTCTACGACTCCTTCGTCCGATGGCAGATGAACAAGCTTCATGAGCAGAAGAAGATCAAGTTTGGTCGACGTAACACTATCTACTCGCCCAAGGATGGCCAGGCTTGCATGGACCACGATCGATCGAGTGGAGAAGCCGTTGGTCCCCAGGAGTACACTGGTCTAAAGATGGAGGTTCTCTCGTGGCCCGAGGCTGCCCAGAAGACGATTGGTGACATGAACCTCGAAGGCAAGAAGGTCTTCATGGTTGCTGCTACCCTTAGGCCCGAGACCATGTATGTGTTTAGCCTTTCGGCTCGTCATGACAAGAAACTCACTTCAACAGTATACTGATCCTTCCTTGACTCTGAACCTTCTCGTTGCAGGTACGGTCAGACCAACTGCTTTGTCGGCACCGCCATCACCTATGGTCTCTTCCAGGCTTCTCCTAACGAGGTCTACCTCATCTCTGAGCGATCCGCCAAGAACATGGCCTTCCAGGGTCTTTTCGAGGAGGAGGGCAAGCTCAAGAAGCTAGGGGAGATCGTCGGATCTGAGCTCGTCGGAACCAAGATCAACGCCCCTCTCAGTATTAACAAGGAGGTTTGGGTTTTGCCCATGGACGGTGTTCTTGCTACCAAGGTGGGTCTAGGTTACCCCGGTTGAGCCTTCTCGTCTAGCACAAACGAGCTGATATCGATCCGTCTCGTCCATGCTCTACAGGGAACTGGAGTCGTCACCTCTGTCCCATCTGACTCTCCCGACGACTACGCTACCTACATGGACCTCAAGAAGAAGGCAGAGTTCTACAAGATCTCTCCCGAGTGGGTCAGCTTCGAGATCCTTCCCGTCATCAACACCCCCGCCTACGGCAACCTCATCGCCCCAACGCTCGTCAAGAAGCTCAAGATTCAGTCCCAGAAGGACGTTAAGCTCCTCGCCGAAGCCAAAGACATCGCTTACAAGGAGGGCTTCTTCAACGGAGTCATGTGCTACGGAGACTTTGACGGAGAGTCCGTCCAGACCGCTAAGCCAAAGGTCCGGGATCTCTTGATTGAGCAGGGACTTGCCTTCAAGTACGCCGAACCAGAGAGTCTTGTCATGAGCAGGAGTGGAGAGGAGTGCGTCGTTGCCCTAGTTGATCAGTGGTACATCGACTACGGAGAGGAGGAGTGGAGGAAGACGGCCGAGACGTGAGTAGTCTATGGTCTTGAACGCGCCCACATCTTCATCGCTGCTCTTTACTGACATACAAACCATGTTGACTCGACACGTCAGGCTCCTCGAGAGGATGAACACCTACTTCCCCGAGACTCGAAACGGCTTCGAGGGTGTCCTCGCTTGGCTCAAGCAGTGGGCTTGCTCGCGATCGTACGGACTTGGCTCCCGAATTCCTTGGGACCAACAGTTCCTCGTCGAGTCCCTCTCAGATTCGACGATCTACATGTCTTACTACACCGTCGCCCATCTTCTCCAAGGTAAGCTCGACGTCGCAGTTGAAGGCTACATTCGATGAGACACGACAAGCTGACGGCGGTCTCGCATCTTCCTTCCTCCCCTTACCCTACGCAGGAGGCGAGGTCACTGGAACCAAGGGTGGACCCCTCGGCATCACTCCTGAGGAAATGACTGACGAGGTTTGGGACTACGTCCTCGGCAGCGGAGCCTTCCCCTCGTCCTCATCGGCTCCAGAGTCCAAGTTCGCCCAGCTCAAGCGGGAGTTCCAATACTTCTACCCAATGGACGTCCGATCGTCCGGAAAAGACCTTATCCCAAACCATCTCTCGTTCTGCATCTACATCCACGCCGCCCTCTTCCCCGAACACCACTGGCCAAAGAGCATGCGAGCGAACGGTCACCTCATGCTCAACGGAAAGAAGATGGCCAAGTCGACTGGAAACAGTTTGACCCTCAAGGAGGCCGTCAAGAAGTTTGGTGCCGATGCTACTAGGCTGACTCTTGCCGACTCGGGTGATGGTATCGAGGTCCGTTAACGGTTTCGCGCACTCATGTTCTTTCCCTTTACATCATTGCTGACTTTGGCTTGTCTCGATCCTATAGGACGCCAACTTTGAAGAGCTCACCGCCAACTCTGCTATCCAGCGACTCCACACTCAGCTCTTCTACATTGAGGTACGACTTGCCTTTTGCTCTGTACGCGCACACGACGATTCCGAGACTGACGTTGCTTCTTCTCGTCGTCTCGAATTCTATAGGAGGTTCTCTCGAACAAGGGAGCTCTCCGAACTGGACCTACCGACTCCTTCTGGGACAAGGCCTTCCAGGAGGAGATGTACGACATCACTGAGAGGACCCGAGATGCTTACGAGAAGTGAGCCGTCTCCTTGTCATCCCCTGTTGATGGCTTTTCGCGGGACTCACTCATCTGCATCCACCTTTTCAGGACTTGGTACAAGGAGGCCCTTCAGTACGGTTTCTACGAGCTCGACAACGCTCGACGAGCTTACACCGAGACCACTTCCGACATTGGCATGCACCACGACATCTTCATGGAGTACCTCCGACGCGTCGCTCTCCTCTCGGCCCCTATCATTCCTCACTTTGCCGAGCACATCTGGTCGACAGTCCTCCAATCGTCGACCTCTGTCCAGAACGCTCTCTTCCCCGAGCCCCACGCTGTCGACAAGACCGTCCTCGCCTCGATTGAATACATCAGGTCTACCCTCAAGGAGGTCCGAGACCGACAGATCGCTCTCGACAAGCTCAAGGCCAAGGCCAAGAAGGGCGTCGGGAAGGCTGGTCAGATTGGAGCCCCTGTTCCTGACAGGGAGAAGCCAATGAAGGCTCGACTCTACGTTGCCAAGAGCTGGCCAGAGTGGCAGAACAAGATCGTCGATGCCGTCAAGGCCAACTTTGACGAGTCTTCGGGTCAGGTCGACGATGCCAAGGTCAGGGAGGTTCTCGCTGCCGAGGGTCTGCTCAAGAACAAGAAGGCCATGCCCTACATGATGGGTCTCAAGGTCAGTAAACGTTGTCTTTGGATTGCTTTATTGTCGATAGGAGGTAACCTCTATCTGTCCGTTGACCATTCGATCCATTATCGTATGCAGAAACGGATCGCCGAGTTCGGAGCCTCGACCGCCTTCACCAGGACCCTGCCGTTTGTCGAGCTCGACTGCCTCGCCGTCCTGGCGCCTTACATGGAGAAGAACCTCTCGCTCGTCTCTGTTGAGGTCGTCACCGTCGAGGAAGCTACCGAGCTGATGGACAAGGGAGACAAGAAGGAGTACGAGGAGGGTTGGATCCGGGCTTCGCTCGAGGAGGCTCAGCCAGGAGCACCATCTGTCACCTTCTGTGAGTTTTCGTCCCGCATTATCGTTGTTCGCCCAGTCGATACATTCACGTCCTATTGGTGACTGACCTGCAACGATTTGGGCTTGTTCTTCAGGGAACCCGTAGTTGAGGAGTATAAAAAAAAGGAAAGGAATCAGACAAATGGAGTGCTATTCGATGTTCTCCAATCAATTTCGAGCTGCATGAGACCTCGCTAAGCAAAACATATGTCAGCAATCTTCTCAAGTGACTGACCGCCTCGCTTCTGCGGTGATGGAAGCAACGACTCGTGGATATTGCTATGCTGAAAGCCACCTCGTCGCTCGGTCACCCTTCCCTTCATCCCGAATGAGTATCTTCTCTTCTTCTCTTCTCAGTTCTGATATACTCATCCACAAACCAAACTTCCCAGTGTAGTACTCTTCCCTTCCGCTTCGATCCATCATCATGCGAATCAATTCCATCCAGCCTGTCCGACTTCCCTCCTTCTCCTCTCCTGCGACGAGTTCGATCAGACTCCCACCGCCGATCTCGTCCCCTATCAAGTCCATAAGATCTGGTTGCTTGCTCTGCATTCAGCTCTTACTCGGCTTCCTCGCCATCTTCAGTATCAGCACCTTCTACTCGTTCAATACCGATGAGAGCAATCGCGCCTTGCCTCTCGCCCTCGAAACGGTCTGGCATCCCATCCGCCGTGAGACTCCTAGCTCAAATGTCCTCAGAGACCAGCTTAACCCAAACCCAGAGGGGAGGCTCGATATAAAAGGTGAGTGACTATCTCGGTCGGAGTCAACGCAGGTTAGTCACCGGTTCCGACTTCTCTCTTGATTCCAGGTCGGTTACTTCCGGAAGAATTTTATTTCACCAGCTCTGTGATAGCCGGATTCTCCAACCAGATCATGTCCATCACCCACAGTGAGTCTCGCGGTAGACCGACGACTCCTTCCCTTCCCGCTTGGCTTGCGACCAACATGGAAGGTATCTCATTTATCGTCGCGTGATGGAAACAGTCATTCTCGTCTCGCTGCTTTCCCAACGGACACCGATTCTTCCACCCTTTTTCCCTCATGCAAATCAGCTGGGCTACACGCCTTCCCATCCACCTCCACTTCGAATTCCTTTCCTTGACGTCTCAGAGGTCTTTGACCTTTCCCACCTTTTCAGCGTACTCTCCGAATCCGTAATCGATGGTCTACCTGGACTGAGAGGAATCGTCGAATGGAGGGAGCTCATCGACACGAACCGACCGATGGAGGGAGAAGGAGCCTGGGATGAGGATGACTGGTTGCCGATTGGGTGTTGGAGTCAACGAATGCACATGTACGGTCGACCAATCGAAGAGGGACTTACGAGGTTGAGATTGAGTAGGTCAAAGCCCTGTCCGGTTGAAACGACAACGCTCAGACTGACGGATATCTTTATTGGACTTGACAGAACCCTCCTTCACTCCCCTCCCGAACACCACGATGACTCGAGAGATCAGACCTCCTCATATTTTCCTTCCTTCTGTCGCCGAACTTTTGACTCCACACTCTCCCACGATGTCATCCTACCTTTTCGCTCACTCTCCACCACGCGACACCGATCTTCCCCCAGAAGATCAGCTCGCTTGCCTTGATGGAGCTTATTATGCGACCCACTCTTCCAGTTGGTCCCTTTGTCTCATCTCATCAATCCGTGGTCCGAAGTCGATGCTCATGCCGGATGCCGAATGATGTCTTTGTTTTCACCAGAGAGACCAGTCGTTTCCGAATGGCACACCCCCCATGAGCCTGGCGATATCGGCGCTTGGGAGGTCGTCGGTCGACATTTGCGATGGAATAAGTGGATATCTGCCATGGCACTGGACGTTCTCCGAGAATTGTTCCAAGTCAAAGGTGGAGAGCTGATCCCGTCGTACATCGCAGTCCACGTCCGGCATGGTAACGCCATCTCTGCCATCTCTGTCTGGTCGTTAAGATCGACTACTGACGTACCTCAAACTTGCCCAGGAGACTTTCTAACACTTGCATGTCCCTATCGACTTCCCGATGGACCGATTCAAAACGGTCGACATGCATACGACCCAGACCGTTGCTTACCCCTTTCAGCCTACGCTCTCGCCGTCGACTCCATCCTGGCACAGATGTCATCCCCTCTGGTGGCCGCTTCTCCAAGCGGAGATCATCCATTCGACCTCTCGACTCCTCCCACGCAAGTCGTCGTTACTACCGATTCCGATGACCCCGTCTTTCTTGAAGCCATACGGAAGCGAGGATGGAAGACCGTAGACCGGGAAATCAGTGAGAGGATCAGGAAGGAACGGGGCGATTGGTACCCCATGCTGATCGAGAACGTCATCCTCAGTCTCGGTAGAGGATTCGTTGGAACGCAAGGATCGACAAGTAGGTTTTACCGAGTCAATCTGTCACTTATCATCTCATCGATCTTGGTAAACCTCCCAGCGGACGATTGAAACTGATGAGGACATCCTTTGACTCGAAACCCGTCCGCTTTAGTGTCCGTCTTGAACGCTCGTAGGATCGAGGTGAGGAGACGAGCTGAACCCAACCCCACTGGGACGTCTATCGCTCCTACAAAGCAGCTTCAGACTGACTCCACTCCTTCCTGATCTCTACTTTTCTTGCGATCGCGAAGGATTGGAACTATGGTGGTCCGAAGGCTCAATACATCAACTGGTTGTCGCCCATATCTTAGCCTTGTGTTTTGTTGGTCTAAAATCGTTTTCCTTTGCGCCTTACTTTACCTTGTCAACACTCTAAGCGTTGGATCCCATGAAATGATTGTCCAACCGAGATGTACCCAGTCGAGAGAAGATGGCCAGTCCCCCGAGCCCATCCTTGTCGCGTCAGAGCCTGTATCCTCACAGCGAGCTCAGTTAGCCGTAAAAAAAAAGGCACGTTATTTGGACAGGTAGGTACATGGATACATTTGCCAAGAGCGTCATGCGATCTGCAATTTACTCGCACCGAGTGTTGTTGGGGGCGATAGCTCCGTTGTCTCCCTCGTCGAGGGCATCGATTTGATTCATCTCGTCCTTGGTAAGTTCGAAGCCGTAGATATCCGCGTTGGCCTGTAAGCCCAAGACAAAAGTGAATCAAGGTGAACGATGGTCAGTCCGGATGATCTTTGGGTGAGGTCACCCCAAACTCAAGAGAGCATGATAAGGCAGGAGGCTAGGATGGACATAATGGAATTTGAACGTACCTTGATCCGGGAAGGAGTGTCCGACTTAGGAAGAGGAACGAATCCCTTTTGAAGAGACCATCGAAGCAGGACCTGGGCAGCCGAGACATCGTGGGCTTTGGCGACGGAGACGATCGTTGGGTGATCATTCTTGCTAGCTCGGACGAGGGGACAGTAAGCCTTGATCGTGCGACAGGGATAGATTTCGTGCGCGTGTTATGAAAGCGAGTACGAGGAGTTTGAATGACAAATGACGATGGTGGATAGTGATGCAAAGAGCGATGAAGGCCAGAAGCAAACAGGGAGGGATGGTACCCGGAAAAGATCGATGGGATCAATTTCAATATCTTTTCTCAGTCGAGAGAATGTAAAGCAAACGGACCTGAAGGGTGATGCCGTTCTTGTTGCAGTACTCGACAATGTCCCTCTGCTGGCACCAAGGATGCAACTGCAGCCAACCAAAAGGAACGAGTCAACACAGGAGTCCCCTACGATCCAGAACATCTCTCTCATACGAAGCGAGTCGAACCTCGATCTGGTTCACGGCAGGAGGAGTAGATGAGAACTCCTTGAGCTGCTCAAGATGCTTGACACCAAAGTTGGAGACTCCAATGGCTCGAGTCTTGCCTTCCTTCTGAAGTCGCTCGAGTCCCTTCCAGAGAGTCTCTCGGCCTGAATCGGGGGAGGAACATCGGTAAAGGAGTCAGTCATCTGGTTCATGTCAACGCCTTCGTCGATCTCTGACTATGATGTAGTTGATGAGACCTCGATCGTCCCCTCCTCATCCAACGTCGTCTGTCCTTGACAGGACATGTGAGGAAGAGCAATGAGGAAAGATATATACGATCGACCGATGTGACCCTGAAGTTCGGCCAAGCTAACCTTTGGGACCGCTCGAGGGCGTATGGATCAAAAAAAGATCAACTTTTCCTCCCTCTCCAAGTCCAAACTTCTCAACTCCATGAGCGAGGTCCTTGTAAGTCTTTTCCTCGTCGTTTCCCTCAGCAGGGAAGAGAATTTTAGTGGTGAGGAAGATGTCGGATCGATCAAGGGAAGATGTCGACGCAACGGCTTCACCGACTTGAGCTTCGTTATCGTAGTAACCAGCCGAGTCGATATCTGAGAGGATCATGGGCATATGGTAAGCGTGGGTGATCATCGAGTTGCGATGGCGTGAGCGAGATTGTTTCCAGATCGGAGAAGATGAGGAAAAGAAGGGAGATCCGTAGGGACGAACGTCTGTATCCAGCCTCGAGGGCGGTAGTGACGGATTTCTTGCAGACATCGTTGGGGGAGAGGTAGACTGAATTATATCCGAGTAAAGTGGGGGGTGTCAGGGCTGCCTTGTAGAATACCTTGGGACCTAAGCAAGAAGGAGGGGACACCGCGCCGGATGAGTTATACGTACCTCCGAAGCCCAAACGAGGCATCTGGACATCTTGGGCGATCTCGATAGTATCAGTGAGAGAGTATGACATGTTGGGTTCGATGGGGGAAGAGAGAGGGAGACGACGAGGTTGTGGAGATGGATCCGATCGGAGGTGACGATCCTTGGTTTTCGTAAAGGGCTCCATCTTGTCTCCTAACTCTCGGGATTTCTTTTTCTTAGTCCTTCCCCCTCTCTTCAGTCTTTCATTTACTGTCACATTGACGAGATATACATGCATCAACGAGTTTTGTTTTGTTTTGAGCCCAAGCTATTCCTTAGCCATCCTGATCCTTTCTCTCCCATCCTTGTTCAGCACTCAAAGACCCGAGCGGTTGACACGTTGATCCTCGTCCATTTCTTCCCCTTCTTCACCAAGCAGTTCCATAGTAACAACACGATCTGTCCATGTCCGAGGATCAAGAACGGCATCGGGTCCTCCCAATCAAACATCGGGTCTCTCCACCACCAACTCTCACCCTGACCTTGAGCTTCTTCCACAGTTTGATCGAGCCAAGGATGGATCTTTGACCTCAGATTTTTTGGGATGAACGACGGGATAAATCTCGCTGCTAGATCGTGAGAGACCCAAGACCGAGGTTTAGTCGAAGGTAGAGGAGTGATGGGGAGGGTCGAGCCGGGTAGGGTGTTGAGGAGAGCTTTAGCGAACGAGAGTGGTGGGAGAAGAGTGCAGGCCGTGTGGACTCGGGGATTGCATTCGATAATGTAGAGTTTTTTGTCGGACGAGAGGATGAAGTCAAAGGAGAAGGATCCATTCAGTGGCTTGGACGGATCCCGGGCTTGCATTCGGGACAGGAATGTTTGGGTGTATTCGAGGGCTTGGCGACCGACAGTGGTGTTGGTCGCGTTCTGGTAGGTCATGAGCATGTCGTTCTGGTCGGAGCAACGGAGCAGGATGTCGTCAATCTACCTGTATATGCGGCAGAGAGCGAGACGAATGTGGAAAGTTGGAAAGGCAACTTACACTGGGACAGCAAACGAACGCGGCCAGCTTTCCCTCGACGACACTGGCGTGGGTGCACCACTCAGTTCCTCCTCCGATGAATTGCTGAAGAGCGTATGGTGTCTTGTCACAGATAGGGATCTTGAGCCCTTCGAGTCGCTTTCTCGTCTTAGTGAGGTTCTTGTCATCGCCAGCAAGAGGATACGTCGTGAGATCGGCTCGACCAAGATCATCAAGTTCGGCAGTGCATTTGAGAATGAGTGGATGAGGGGAAGACTTGATGACGGAGAGAGCAGACGGGATGGAGGAGACGGTCTGAGAACTCGGAGCGAGGAGATCGAGAGAATGGATAAGCTCGATGAAGAGGTCCTGAGACGAGTGTCAAGGGTGAGACGTCAGCACTTCTGTGTAGGAAGATGTTGCTGCTGAGTACAGCTACCTTTTCGTGCAAAGTCTTGCACAGATCGGCCTCCTGAATGATGGCTTTGAATCCAGGGATCTCCTTCCTCATGAGTTCGGCCGCCTTTGCGTCATCGATTGTTGAGCCAGCGCCAGAGCAAGGCACAAAGAATGAGCAGCCTTCTGCTTTGGCGATCCTAGCAAGAGCCTGAACGTATGCCTTTCGGCCAGCGGGGGACGATGTCTGAGGAACGAGGTAAAAGGCCGAGATGGACGAGGAGAATCGAGTAGCACAAAGATCTCCCCATCTGTGGAGGATCGGAAGGTGGTAAGATTCGGCAAGGTTCCGTAGCTCATCAAGATCAAGAGACGAGTAAGGTAGATGATCGAAAACTTACGCTTCCTCCTCGACGAGAACGATCCGGACCCCGAGTTTCGCGAGGGCTCTCGAGACCGTCAAACTCTTGCTCATCCTCGCTCCGTTGACGAGGACACTCAACCGGCCGTCCGATCGTTGACCGTTGTGCTGGTTCCTTGCATGCCGTGAAGTATCATCCTTGTCGACGATGAGTTGAGGAGATCGAGGGTTGAGATGACGTCTGACTCTAGCGAGAATCTCGAGAGGAACGACAAGAGTAAGAGAGATTGGGAGCGTCGCCAGTGAGAGACCGAGAAGGAAGGCTGAGACGATCCATGTTTGAAGATAGGTCGGCGTAGCCGGTTGTACTGTTGGCATAAGATGGAGAGATGGGTAGCAGAAAAGACCAGCAGGTGTAGATGGATCGATCTGGGACGGTGTTGAGTCAAAGGCTCTAGGAGATGATTGGGTAGTGGCGATGGGGGGAGCGAGATGACGAGGTATGCACGTCGCGTGGTTTTGAGGAGCTAGGAGAGGATGCGTAGCGATCTTGCTCCGGCGGTCTGATCTTGGAGCTTCGATGGAATGAGGAGTGATGGAGCGGAAGCATCATCGACAATTTCACGTGGGGAAGCACCGCGATGAAGTGCGGGGTAGGGAAATCGTCGTCTTGGGCCCAGACATCGCTCCTCTGTGGAGGCGGCGATTGCCACGTTGGTCTTTTTTTTCAGTCAGGGCTCGAGCGATACATGGCAGTTCATTAGATATACAGTGTCAGGATGTGACGTCGTTTGAGATTTCGATTAGCGTGGATTGATCTCGTCCTTTTATCATGTCCCTTCTATTCAAACACCAGCCATCTACTCTCGTCCAACACAGTTGGTGATCTCGACACTAAGAGATGAGGCAGGAAGTCAAGTCAGCACTACCTCCGAGCGAGATGGGCCTGAAGAAGAACTCACGCGTCGTCCTCAGCAGTGTAGGGATCGTAAGACTCGTACAGGCGGGATTCGTACTTGAGCTCGGGAACACCCTTGCCCTCCCACTCGCCACCCTTCTCTGAGAACCACTTTTTCCTCTCGTCGATGGAGGCTCGGACGTACTTGAGGTAAGGAGGGTTGCCTGAAGGAGAGGATGGAAGCATTTCGTCAAGTCAGATCGGGTTCCCGGAGCTAAGTCTTCCAAGCGTCGATCGCTTATTAACTGCTGCGTACCAGGCTTGACGACGTTGTCTGCGACGATGGTCGTTCCAGGCCCGACGAGACCGAGAGACTCGAGAAGCTGAAGGTCTGGGGTGTAGAGAGGCTTGAGGTGGTCGAGGAATAGGAAGTCAAAGGTCTCGTCCGGTCCGAGGGAGAGGGTCTCTCGGAGCTTCGCTATCGAGTCGGTGGAAGACCCGACGACGATCTGTGACGATAAGAGGCGATGTATGGGTTTAGATGAGCTTCACAGCCCATAATCGCCGGTGGATCTTGAGGCAGAGGGACTGATCTCACCTTGGCGAATCTACCGACACCTCCAATGTCGAGAACACCTCTGGCAACCTTGGCGTACTCCTCGTTGAACTCGAGGCAGATGTATCCGGCCTTCTGCTGCCCCTCCTTAGCAGAGGACCACTGGTCGGGACTGAGGGCGTCTGGGAAGTTTCGCTCAATGTGTCGAGCGAATCGGAGGGAAGAGTATCCGACGTAGGTGCCGAGCTCGAGGACCTTTGCTGGCTTTCTGTCAGCGATGACGGCCTCGACTTCTTGACCCTGAAGAGGCGAAAAAAAAAGAAATCAGGAGCCGGGTTGCGATTAGTGCACGTGAAAGATGAAAAAGTAGCGGTGGGAATTTCGAGAGCCGAGTTTTGCAGGCTGGGATGGAAGGATGTATGCGATGCCTGACCTTGTGCTTGCCGACGTTCATGAGGTACTGGGTCTCTCCGAACTTGTCGATAGCCTCGAGAACGGCGTCCGAGTTGCCCTGGAGCTCACTCGAGCGGGATTGAAGGTGTTGGAGGAGAGCGGGCTCCCTGCCATCGCCATGGAAGACGGTGCCCTCGACGGGTTGGGAGGTTGGGGTGGGTCGATCTTGCTTGGTAGTGAAGGCAGGCATGTTGAGATGAGAAGATTGAACGGACGGGACTTGGACGGAAAGGAGAGATGAGATGGGGACGGAGTATCTGGGGAAAGAAAGTTGGAGCTTGGAGAGAGCGTTTGAGAGGCCTGTGATGGGACGGATCGACTCAGACGCCGGGCGAAAGCGTTGGTGCCGGTGACGCGGGGTCGGAAACCTCTCGAAATCGTCATATGAGCTCCCAAGACAACCTGTGGAGCGAAACGCTCTGACGATCTCGCCCCGGGTAGGGTAATTTTTAATTTCATTTCACTTCACCCCAGCCAAAAGCAGCCGAAGGAATCTCTTCAGATCTCTTTCTTCCTTCCTCCCACCACCATCTCTCCACTCTTCAGCCTCCTTCTCAACGAAGCAAGCTACTCTCCTCTTTAGTTCAACACTTTCCACCTCTCAATCAACCCTCTCCACCTTCCCACAACTCAACCCCCACCAAATCACCTCACCTCTCACTATGTGCGACTGCAACAACTTCTCCGCCTCTTCCGATCTCAGGGCCTCTGTCTCAGAGACTCCTGCCACCAAGAACTCCGTTGGTAGCGGTCTCCTCGTCAAGGGTAAGTCGTCCATCCACCGATCTAGCTCGAGATGGCTCGATGCCACCTGTTTTTCTCGAACACCCCGATCTCCATCGAATCCCGATCGACCCGATCCCGAACTGATCCCTACTGCTTTTTTCTTTCTTTCTTCTCTCTTTCACCTATCTGAACTCACCATCGCCACTGTCGCATCGATCTCCTCTTGTCCAACCCACTCTTGAGCTCTGTAGGTGCCGAGAGCCTCGAGTACTCGTACTCTTTCGTCGACAACGTCTTTTCTCCCGAGAAGGAGGACCTCAGCACCTACTACACCAAGTGGGGACGAGTCCTTGTCATCCTCGACGAGGTTGTCAACAAGCTTTACGGTGATGCCATCAACAAGTGTAAGTCAGACATCCTTTCGTGATCTTGGCAGGGAGATCGGAAATCCGATCCGTTTTCCGTTTTCGTCTCCCATCTCAACTTCTTGTCTCGCACGTGTGCTGACCCGATCCTGCATCCATCGTATGTCTGTCTTCTAGACTTCGCTGCTTACAACATCAAGCCCACTCTTCACGTCTTCAACGGAGGAGAGCTCAACAAGAACATGAGGACCATGGTCCGTCTTTACTTTTTGTTCCATCACCCATCGCACGATCTACCTTATCTGACCTTGTCCTTCGCTGCTTGTAAAATTCACAGGAGTCCTTTGTCGACGCCATGGACGACTTTGGACTGATCCGAAAGGAACCCGTCCTCGTTGTCGGTGGAGGACTTGCCACCGATGTCGTTGGTTACGCTTGTGCCTCTTACCGACGATCGTCTAACTTCATCCGAGTCTCGAGTGAGTGTTCTTTTCCCTCGAACCCTATGCATCAACGATCCGTCCTGACTTACGACTTCTCTTCCCTCTTCAGCCACCCTCATTGGTCTCATCGA
Organism: Udeniomyces megalosporus; assembly: GCA_039545415.1. Taxonomy (NCBI): domain Eukaryota; kingdom Fungi; phylum Basidiomycota; class Tremellomycetes; order Cystofilobasidiales; family Mrakiaceae; genus Udeniomyces; species Udeniomyces megalosporus. The sequence continues at coordinate 524,126 of BCKM01000008.1, read as the reverse complement.
TGCCGCCGTCTCGATCAAGGTCGGAATCAACCACAAGAAGCTCAAGAACCGACTTGGTGCCTACCACGCTCCCATGCACACCTTCCTCGACTTTGACTTCCTCAAGACTCTGCCAGTTGGACAGATCCGAGTGAGTTGATCGATCTGCTGACCGGAACGATACACTGAACTGATTGACTAATCGCTGGACGCCTTCATTTCCCTCCGCCCTGCAGAACGGTTTCTCCGAGATCATCAAGATCTCTCACGTCGCCCACAAGCCTACCTGGGACCTCATGGTCGCACACGGCAAGCAGCTCGTCGAGACCGGTTTCGGACGAAAGACTGAGGGAGAGAGCTCTGAGGAGCTCTCCAAGGTTGCTGCCACCATTTGCAGGAACGCCATCCGAGTCATGCTTGACGTGAGTGTGCTCACTCTGATGATCTCGCCAACCATAACATGTACTGACCAGACTCCGCCTTGCCTTCGCGCCCCTTCCCCTTCCTTCCCTTCATAGCTCGAGTCTGGCAACCTTCACGAGATCAAGCTCGACCGAGTTATCGCCAGCGGGCACACTTGGTACGCTTCACTTGCTGCACGCTATCGACTTTTCTAGATCTCCAGGATCAAAACTGACCCTTCCCCTTTCATTTATCTCAGGTCGCCCGTTCTCGAGCTCACCCCCAGGATTCCCCTCCGACACGGTCACGCCATCGCCATCGACATGGCCTACTCGACCACCCTTGCCTACTCCCGAGGATACATCACCGCTGAGGAGCGGGACGAGATGGTCGGTCTCCAGACCAAGGTCGGACTTTCCGTCGACCACGACCTCTTCGACTCTGCCCTTCTCAAGAAGGCGACCGAGATGATTCTCAAGACCCGAGACGGCAAGCAGTGGTTCGCCGTCGCCAAGCCCCTCGGAACCTGTGCTTTCATTAGTGAGTGTTGCTTTGTCCTTGGGTCTGCCTCAAGCACAACATGTTGACAGCCTTTGATTTTGTTTCTTCTCCCCTTTTCTAGACGACGCCTCGGACGAGGAGCTCGACTCTGTTCTCCAGCAGCACAAGCAGTACATCAAGGACAAGTTCCCCGGCTACACTCCTATCGACGCTACTCTTGATGCCTCCGACATGGGATGCTCGCCCGAGTCGTTTGCCGCCCTTGTCGACGCTCAGTCGAACGGCTCGGCTCCTTCGGCTGCCAAGGTTGGTGTTAAGCCCAACGGTGATGCCAACGGCTCGTCTCCTGTCGCTGCCCCCACCGAGTCCAACGTCTCGGCCTCCGCCTAAGCAGTCGTTGGGTCGGCATTCTGGTACACCTTGATTTCTGCTTGCTTCTTTCTGTGTTTTGCCTCTTTCGCCCTCTTCCTTCCGCTTCTTTCCCTCTTACTCTTGTCCCTGGGTCCTTTGCAACAAAATGGCTCCTTCATATAGCCTTCTCCCGTCTTTCAATGCTTTTGTATCTTTTGCCTTTCTCCTTCTGCCTGCCGGGTCCTCAAATCATCCCCAAAGTCACGTCGCGTGCGTCGACTTTACCCTCTTTTCCTTCTCTTTCTTCCATTCCCCCCCCCCCCCCCCCTTTTTCTTATCCGGCGATCGCTGTTGTCTTTCTCGGAGTCGATTGCCTTTTCTATCATGCATGTATCAAAACAAATACACGTTCACAAACGCGCGCTTCCTATCTCGCGGTGCAAAGCTCCCCCTTCACAAGTGCACCGAGAAGAATCAATCGATGCGATCGGCTTTTTTCTTTCTTTCTCTTTCTTCTTGAGACCCAATTGAGACCTTTGTCCGATCACGCGTTTTGTTTCTGGCTCAGTCGCTCCCATGTAGCATTACGTTCAAGCTGAACAGTATCAAGCATTATCTCATCATCTTCAACCCAAGCCCGAACAGGAACCCAAAGAAACACCCAAAGGCATATCACCCATCTCCCCCTGCAACGAAGCTAAAAGAGAGAAGAGCAGAGGAAAACAACAAACATTCTCTCCCCCCCCTCCTCCCCCCCCCCCCCCCCCCCCCCCCCCCCCCCGTCGAAACTTGACTCAGATCGATTCCGGTCCACCTTCTGCTCGCGCTCCTCCTGACTCTCTTCAACATTCCCCCTCGGCAGCTGTGACGCTTCCTACCCTTCTCAGACTTCCCCTTTCAGCGATTCGTACGTTCCCCCTACCTCCTCCAACCTGACCGAACGAAAGTCGTCTCTCGACTTCTGATCGAATCATCCCTCCTTCATCACCATCGCCACCACCTCTTTCCTGTCCTTCTCCCTGGTTCATCATCTCGACGAGATTGGGATTCGAGTTCGAGGCCGATACAGCGGATGAAGAGATGGCTTCAAGTTCAACGCCTGAAGTAGGTGGTTTACTATCATGTTGCTGGTGTTGTGGGGATGAAGTCGAAATTTCTGAACAAGTCGATGTTCTTGATCCTACTTGAGGTCGAGGAAGAAGCACGACGGGAGAAGGGATTCGATCGTTGATTGAAGATTGATGGTGTAAAAAGGTCGAAGAAGCAGATGATGATGGGGATGAAGGCGTTTGAATGTTTGGGGAACGAGGAGTAGGCAGGGTGAGTCCTCCTCCGCTGTTGTGTCGCGAGTAAGAAGAGGAGGAAGAAGGTCTTCGGTTGAGGGATGGGCTCGAGGCGGATAGAGAGGGTGAAGCGGGTGGAAGGTTAAGATCTGACGTGGAAAGACCAAGTTGAGTTCGGAGGTTGATGAGCCTTGAAATTCCCAGATAGAAACCGGGGGGGGGGGGGGGGGGGGGGGGAGGAAAGAGAGGTGAGATAAACAGGTGATGAATCAGTTTCGAGTTGACTGAGAAAAGAAGAGAGAGAGTAAACCCGCATAGACTCACTCCGATCTCAAGACATCGTTCTGTCGGGTGACATGGATGAACCCGCGTTCAGTCGACGACCTGAAGCGTTCAATCATGGCATATGAGAGAGAGGGAGAGAGAGAGAGAGAGAGAGAGAGAGAGAGAGGAAAGGATACCCCAGGGACCAAGACATTAGCAGTCTGATGCGTTTGAGGACATCGATACGTTTGTTCGAACTTCATCCACATTCCTTCATTGACGAAAACGGATGCTGGAAGGATAGGGACGATTCTTCTCGACTCTGACTTACAATCTCGACCTAAGATCTTGATTCTCCCTCTTGAGTAAGTCCAGCACCTGGTCATTTGTCGGGTTCAAAGGATCCACTCTTCCAAGATTGTCCAATGAGAAGGGATTCGATGAGATAGGTGATGGCGGAACGACAAAGGATGGGGGGTCCCCAGTCGTGGTAACAGCTGCGGCGGTAGATGAAGGTGACTGCGATGTCCCAACGGCGGCGAGGGGAGGTGACTGGGGGGTTTGTTGTTGCTGTTGCTGCTCAGCGAGTTGAGTTTGGAGGGATCGGAGTTGTCTGAGATACAGAAATGAGAAGCCCGGACGTTGAGCATCTAGCATAGCATCGGGAGGAATCGCTCGCTCAACTAACCTCTGCAGTCGATTTACCAAAGCCTCACTCTCAGATTCCATCGAATTGTGAATCTTTGTGTTTTCGTTCTTGAGCTGAGGGGGTTGACGATCAGGCGTGGGGTCAGCATGATGCTTGAATCGTCCCCCTCCTGCTGACTCTTTCACAAGCCTCGGGCCAAACTCCCTTCCCTCTCATCACGTCTCCGACGTCCCTTCTTCCGTTCACGAGTACAGACTTACCTCTTCCAACTTTCTCCCAAAAGTGTTGACCAGTTTCTCTTCCTCTGCTTCATAAGCCAAGATCATCGCTTCCCTCTCCCTGATCTCATCCGGGTCGAGTCGAAGGACGCTGTTACTCGATGAAGAATGTGATCGACGGAACCTGACGGGTCCTTGATCAATAGCGGAGGGAGCAGAGATACTGGGTGACGAAGGTTGACGATGAGAGTGAGGGTGAGCGGGTTGATCTGACATGTTGATGGTAGTCGCCCGCAGGAGGAGCTCGAATTGGATTCGCTTCGAACCCACATCATTCTTCAATTTCCTTTCTTACTCAGCATCGAATGCCCGACGTTCAACACCCTAAACACAACCACATACGAACAGAGTCATCCAGAAAAAAAATCTTCATCCAACCAAATTAACGCTACAACCCAATCTCCTTCCTTCCGACCCTTCTCCGCCATGTTTCTTCTACCTCGAAATCCACTTAAGCGTTCTTAATGAAGTTGACACCCTTGGCGATGTTGGTCTTGAGGTCGACGAAGCAAGCCTTGAGGTACTCCTCCTCAGCAGCTGTGACCTCACCGATGGGGTGGATCTTGGAGACACCCTCGGGTCCGAGCTCGACGTTGGACGAGAAGAAGTCGATTCCCTGGTCCTTGTAGAGAGGGGACTCGACGAAGGTGGGAACGACGATACCCTTCTCTCCCTTGCCGGCCTTGATGAGGGCAGCGGTGAAGAGAGCTCCAGCTGTTGAGAGGGCCCATTGCGTCAGACAGAGCTCAAGGCAGAACAGGGACGAGTCGATGACGATGACGAGTACATACCCTGAGCCATGGAGAGGGTGGCGGATCCAGCTCCGTCCTTGGCCTTGACGACCTCGTCACCACCGAACTGGATTCGGTTGACGAGGGTCTTGTACTCCTCACCCTTGATCGAGTCAGCGCCCTTGGTCTGGGAGAGAAGGGGAACGATGGTAGGCCCAGAGTGTCCACCGCTGAGAGATTCGAGAAGCACAGCAAGAGAGCGACAGAATGTCAACTAGGCAGCTCTTGACGGTCCGGCAGAGAATCGGGGCGATGGACTAACACGACAGTGATCTCAATGTCCTTGGGGTCACCTCCGTTGATCTCCGAGACGAATCGGGAAGCTCGGACGACATCGAGGGTGGTGACACCGAAAAGCCTCTTGGGGTCGTAGACACCAGCAATCTTGAGCTGCTCAGCGGCGATGGGGACGGTCGAGTTGACGGGGTTAGAGATGATGGCAATCTTGGCCTTGGGGGCGGTTTCTCCGATGGCCTTGACGAGGTCTCGAACGATCGATGCGTTGGTCTAGAGGAAGAATGTTGATCGCGATTGGGGTGTCAGATCATCCATGCAGCAAACGAGAGCGTGAGTCGAGAAGAAGTCAAGAAACACACGTTGAAACTTCACGGATGGAATCAAGACAGCGGAGAGACAAGCCATATTAGCGAAAGGCGATTCGAAGCAAGTCTGGACAGAGAGAAAGTGAACGAACAGATCGTCTCGGGTCATTCCGGGCTTTCGGGGGACACCAGCGGGGATGACGACAATCTCAGCGCCCTCGAGGGCGGCCTTGAGGTCCTCCTGGGCGTAACCTTTGACCTGCATTCATGTGAGGTTGAAACGTAGCGAGATGATCAAGACAAAAGGGAGAGAACAAAAATCAGCGATCAGGATCTGCCCAAAAGGCGAGGATCGACTAGGACAGAGACGAACGGTGGAAGCAGTGTTGATGTGTCCGATGTCAGCGGCAACTCCGGGAGCACCTCGGATGTCGTAGAGGGAGAGCTCAGTGATGTCAGGGTTGAGCTTGAGGAGAAGGGACATGGGCTGTCCGATTCCTCCTGAAGAATAGGACAAAAGAGGATTAAGAAAAGAATGCGACAAGCGATAAAATTGTGTCAGCGTGATGAGCAAGGGGCGAAGATGTAGCATACGACGTGGTCATGGGAACGGCGACAAGTCTCCCCAGGTACAACGGACATAGCGGCAGAGGGGGCGGAAAAGGAAGCGTTCCCACCACCCATCACAGACCAATCGGATCAACCCCATCGATTCGTCACGAGATGCACCTCCAGCTGGTCGGTGATTGGACCATCGCGTATGTCACCTCTATCTCTTGATGGACCGGCAGGGAAGGGAAATCGACTCGGAGCGGTGATGGGATGGCCCAGTTGAGATCGGTCGAGAAGAGTAGGGGAGAGAAGAGGAATAGAAGGAGTCCATACTAACCTCCAGCACCAAGAACGGCGACCTTGGCGAGGTTGGCAGCAGAGGTCGAGAAAGACCTCTTGGGGATGGCAGCAGCGGCGGAGAGAGAAGATCGAAGAGCGAACATGATTTTGGAAGAGAGAAGAAGAGAGTGATGGAGGAGCGAAAGGCGAAAGGCGAAAGCTCAAAGTCCCTCCCCCACGGAAGAATCCCCCCGAGCTCTCCGTTTTCCGAGCGAGCGAACACGACATCCACCAAAACAAATCACTCTCGACTCCTTCCAATCGCGAGAAGAGAGGAAGAGCAAATTATCATATATCGCTCCTACGCCTCTCAAAGAGAAAAAGTATCAAGATGGAATGGTTGGATGAGGGAAAGGGACGAGAGGTAAAGAGGAGAGCGAGACCAACGTATCGGATCGGATTCAGTCAAGAGACAAAGTGAGTCTGGGCTTATTTGCGGATGTGAAGGAGGGGAAAAGGGATGGGTGTGAGAGAGAGGGGGATGAAGTTGTATAAAGGAGAGAAAGAGAAGGCAAAGAGGTGAAGAGAAACGAGAGAGTACAAAGAGAATGGATTTAGGATCGAAACCAAAGGAAAGGGAAAGAAAAGGGCGATTCGAAAACGATACGAGAGAGGTTGAGTTTTCATGCAAGAGACCAAGGTAAGAGGCAGAACACCAAGGAGAGTGGACGAAGATCGTATCGATGTACGGACAGACAGATGAGAAGACGACCCTGGGAGGGCACGATCATCCAAGTTGCCGCCGTAACTCGTTGATAAATTACTGGTTGCCAACCCAGTTGGCGATCCCTTCAAGCCAGGCGACAGAACAAGCAAGCGAGGGTCAGCTCGAGAGCTCGTAGATCAGCCGATATGAGGGGAAGGAGCGAGATGAGGTCCCTCACAAGAGAATCCATGGAACTCCTCCTGATCCTTCTGACCGAGACGACCATGGACGGGTGTAAGTGTCGGTTTCTCGTTGGTGAACTCGGAGTCGAAATCTGCCGCAAAAGAAAAGAGAGGGGTAAGATATCGAAGGAGTCAGAATGGGCAAGGAAGGGATAGGCGGGGAAGGACGGATTCTTACTCGAAGTGTCCATCGCGTTTTTCTGATGGCGACAGTACATGAAAAAAGAGACGAAAAGCAGGTGAGCGGTCGATATGAGATAAACCTCAAGACAGCACGAGATAGGTCAGTCAAGTAACACGGGGACGCACGACGTTGGGGAAGTAAGTCGGTGGAATCTTTTTGTTGTAGACGGCGTCAAAGTCGACGTCAGCAAAGAAGGGGTGCTTCTTGATCTCCAAAGCATCCGTCTCCCCTGATCCAAGCCTCTTTTCCGGGTTCCTCTCGAGCAACTGTTTGATGGAACGGCAGATGAGACGGACGAGGTTGTGGTCAGCGCAAATGAGGGGATGAGAAAAGAGAACAAGGAAGTAAAGCGGCAACGTACACCTTGAAGGAGCATGACTGCGTTTGGAGGCATGGTGATTGGGTAGAGTGGTGGATCCTCAAGGATGGCATCAAAGATCTCATCCTCATCGTCACCCCGGAAGGGAGATTGACCGAGCAACATCTCGTACGTCAAAACACCAAACGCCCACCAGTCGACTGCCCGACCATACCGTTGCTCCATGAGAATCTGTTTGTGCAGAGATTGGACGGGTAATCGTGAGTCGACGAGTTGTTGCCACGAGGTGTATGTCAACTAGCACTCTGGTTGTGAGCCAGCTCAGCACGTACCTCTGGTGCCATAAACTCTGGCGTTCCACAAAAGGTGGAGGTCGTCTTGCCGTACCACATGTCCTCTTTGCAGAGACCGTAATCGGCAACTTTGATGTGGCCCTCGACAGTCAGAAGGATGTTGTCGAGCTTGAGATCTCTACAGAACGCCGACGTAAACGACCACCAATGAGCCTCTGGGCGACCGTAGAATACAAGGTGCAATCTCTGGGTGCTAGACGAACCGGTAGATGATGCCCTTCGAGTGGAAGTATTCTAACGCGAGCAGGACCTCGCAGGCGTAGAACTTTGCCTGTCGAAGGGTGAACTGCTTCCGTTGAATGTGAAGCATGAGGTCTCCACCAGAGACGTACTCCATGACAAAGTAGATTCGGGTCTCGGTCTGGAAGCACGAGTGCAAATTGAGGAGGAAAGGGTGTCGACGTTCGGCTGCGGCCAAGAAGACTCGCTTCTCGGATTTTGTTCTGAATAGATATGCGATTAGAGAACGTGCCGCAGAGGGGTAGAGCAAGAGTGAGCGCAACTCACGAATCAACCTCGTCGTTCTCGATGATGAATTCTTTCTTGAGGACCTTGATTGCGTAGAGTGTGTTGGACTTCTTCTCCTCTGCAAGCATGACCTTTCCAAAGTTTCCCTTTCCCAGGACGGTAAGGAAATTGAAGTCCTCGAGTCCGATCTTCTGCCGCCGGGTGGGAGCTCGACCTGGCGCTTGGACGATAGCCTGATGAGGAGAGACGACAGATGAGATGGGCTGTTGTTGTTGCTGCTGCTGCTGCTGGTACTGATCCCGAGATGAAGAGGAAGCGGCAGCGGAAGGAGCGGGAGGAAGCTGCTGTTGCGGTGGTTGCTGTGAAGGATGAAGAGGAAGCTGACCACCTTGTGAAGGCTGAGAGGGTGGAGGTAGAGGTCGCGAGGACGTCGGATAGGGAGGTTGCTGCTGATGCTGAGCTTGAGGCGGACCAGATGCACGAGGAGGACCGGCTCCGGGCGGGAGAGGAAGGGGTCTGTCGCCTCTCGAGGGCTGCGAAGCGGACGACGAGATGGGCCGCGTTGGGAGTGGATGGGCGTCCTGAGCTCGCCGGGGATCATCGTATTGAGACGATGAGGGAACAGGGACTCGAGCGCTGCTGCTGTTGTTGTTGTTGTTGTTGAGGAGAGAGAGTCGATCGAGTGAGGGTGGCAGTTGTTGTTGCTGCTGCTGCTGTTGACTGTATGAGTGTTGGTGTTGGGGATGAGGGTGAGGGTGCGAAGAGATCGCGGGTTGAGAGGACGAAGAGTGAACGCCTCCAGAGGATCCCGAGCTGCGATGCGATTGTTGAGATTGTTGAGAGATCCTACCAGCCGAGGGCGAGGCAGGAATAGCCTTTGAAGCCTTTGTGTGCTTGACCTGCTGCATCATGCCGATGAGCGCATTGGCGTTCTCCATCGTCATACCACAGAAGTTGGGGACGAGATGAGCGCATTGCTCGTGGCAGGTCAGACTACACTCTGTTCACGCAGGAAGTGGGACCAAGAACTCTACCGGGATGAGTCAGGTGTCTAGATCACGGTAGCGATGAACGGACGAACCGGTGCACTTTCTCGAGGCCTTCCTTCCGAACGGCAACATGAGACCGCAGTGACAGCACCAGTTGGCGCTTCGATTGGAGTAAGGTTCGAACCGATGGGGGATGTTGTGATTGATCTTGTCCTCATCGTTCTCCTGAGGGGGCAGGGCGAGTGACCATACATGCGTCAGGCTTCATCAGGTGCAGGAGAGAACGACAAAGAGTTACACGCACGGTCTCGATGTTAGGTTTGGAGATACACTTTGTGAGGACCTTGGTGTAACAACCCTCGTGGCACATGTACCGACAATCTTCGCATTGATAACCGTCGGCGGTGATGAGGAATTTGTTGCAGAGGGCACAGAGAATGATCTGGAAGAATTGACGTTTGACGAATTTGTGACCATTCATCTCGTGGACTTCTCCCTTTCGCTTCTTGACAGCACCCTGACGACCAAGTCCCCCAGCGACGCCATCGATGGGACGTCGTCGCACGTTCTCCTTGACTGTCGAGTATGATATAACCATCAGATGGGTGGAGTTAGGGAAGATGATGGTCGTCATTCGTAGATAGAAGATAGAGAGAACGAGAATAGATGTAGAGTTTTGGAGCAGAAGCAAGGCAAGAGAGGTGTTCGGTGAGTCACGTCATTCGCATACATCCTCGTCGAACGACGAGGCCACCATGCAGGGCCACCACCCAGCCTGAAGAGGATCCTCGGCCAAGTAACAAACATACCGAAGTTGAGATGGAAATTGACGGCTCCCTGGGGTTCGACGGTGAACCATCCCTCGAGTCCATTCTCGGTCATTGTGGCACCGTGACCCGTCGAGCTTGGACCTCCTCTCGAGTGAGGACCTCCATACATCCCACCGGCCTGCAGAGGGGCATCGACGTCACCGTTTCTTCCCATCCTAGCGTTGCCATCCCTCGCGCTGACCGTCATGGCAGCCGTAACCCAGCCAGCTCCACCGTCGCCGTCCATCCCGTCGACCTTTTGTCTCCTGAGCGCCTCGAGCAGATCGCTGACCTTGAGCCAAAGGACACCGATGAGCACTCTCGGTGGCGGGTTCTTGAGTCCTCCTTGCTGATCGTAAAACGCGATCTCGACCTCGTCAGCCTTGTCCATCTCGATATCAAAGTCTTGGTGCCATCGATCATTCCGAGATGGGTACGAGACCTCTTTGACGTTGCCGTGGATCTTGAATTCGACGGTCGTCTCGTTAAAGTTCTTTTTCGACGATGGCAAGGGAGCGTGCTCAAGATCTCGTGCGGTTTTAAGTGTGAGGGATAGCTTTCCGGAGATTGGTTTTCGGGCGATGGCCTCTTGGGCGGGGTTTTTGAGGTCTGTTTGATGCAAGATTTGAGTAGGCCACGAAATTTCGTCAGTCGATTGGGGGCGAGCGAGATACACAGCATACATGGGAAGGGGGACAACGATCGTCGGTCCCAGTTACTCACTCTCGTCCTCTTCGTCCTCGTCACAGAGTAGATTGTTGTACTTTTTCAATGCGTGTCGAAGGAGCTTGATCTTTGCATTCGACTCCTGCTGATCTGCCTGGAGCTTCAGCTTCTCCTTCTTGTCATCCTTTTGGGTCGCGTTGGCCAGGGCAGATGCCATCTTCTCGCGTCCGTTCTTGAATTGGTCCTCAAGCTTGATCTTGAACTCGAGCGAATTGACCATGTGCGAGATTCGAGGGACCGAGAGTGGTGTCTCGGCTCGGATGAGGTCTATATGCGGCAACCATGGGATAAGTCAGCGAGGCAGCTCCGTCACTGGTTGAGGGGGGGGGGGGCACCCTCTCTTCTCGCCGGCCGCCCGGCATCCCAATCCTTCGAAATCTACAGATCTCGTTTGAGAAAGACCTTGCTTACCAAGCTGGTTGTTCCACTTTTTCTCCTCAACCCTCGGCTGACCCATCCGTCTCCTCTTCTTCTTCTCGAGCTGACCCCTAAGGAATTCAAGCCGTTGCTTGCTCGTGTCGATACCAATCTCTGCCTGCCGGATGAGGACATTGGTGTCTGCGGTCCCACCTTTTGACGATGTGTTTCGGTAGGCAGCGGCAGCGGCGAGGGAGCCTTGAAGGAGGGATTGTTCGATACGAATGAAGTGCTCGGTGTCGGCGATGCTGCGATCGAGCTTTTCCGTCGGACTTGCCTGATGGACGGAGGAACACAGTGTTTGGTAGCGAGATGACGTTGGGAGCGAGGTTGTGATGGGGATGAGGGTAAGCAGCAAGAGGATAGAGCATATCAAGGGAAGGTGATGACGAGAAAGGGAAAGCAGAGAGAGGAATAGAGAGATGAGCGTTGATTGCGAGACTCATGGTCGAGACCAGAAAGGCGAGCAAGCTCGATAGGTCGATGGGTAGGATGGAATCAAGATGAAGAGGATACTGACCATGATGTGAACGAGGTATGGGTGTCTCAATGAGAGAAGGCAAGCTTGAGGGAAGAAGGACCGGGTAGAGGGCTTTGTCGACCAAGGGGGAGATGGAATGTCAGGTGTGTTAACGGACTGGACTAGAGTGTTGATATGATGTGTGTTGGCTGGATGATGGTGTTGTTGATTGTGGTGACGAGTCAGGTTCTGACTCTTGATGAGAGAGAATGGAGTCGGTGGGGTGCTGGCTCAGAGGAGGAGAGGCCTAGGAGAGGTTGATCGATCGACTTCCACTTGGGCTGAATCAAGTTGAATCCCCCCTCCAATCCATTTATCTTTGTCCGGGCCTTCACGAACCGAAACCCGATCCAGTCCACACCCCTACACACGAACACACACACACACATACGCCCTCCCCTCTCTTTCTCAGATCCCCCAGTAGTATGACCATCGTCACTATCGTCAGACACGGTGAATCAACCGACAATCTCGTCAGTGCTCCATCCACTCACCCACCCTCCCTTACGCCTTCCGTCACGCTTTCCTCCTACTGACCAAACATCCATCTCTCGCTTCTCACAGCGCTCAGTCTGGGCGGGCTCTCGGGATGCACCCCTCTCAAACCATGGAATGAATCAAGCGAAAGCCATGGGCTCTCATTACGCCGACAATCAGCTCACTGCCATCTACGCCTCACCTCTTGTGAGTACCTACTTGCCTGGCCTGATATTCTCGTCTATCGCTTGTAGAGCGTGTACCGTATCCTTTCACAAGGACAATATCATCTCATCATTTCATTGATCTTCTCCTCAGCTCCGAGCTCGCTGGACAGCCGAACAAATCCACTCTCAAACCTCTACTCATCCTAAACCGCCCATCACATTCAGCTCCCTCCTTCAGGAACAAGATTTTGGCGACGCCGAAGGCGAATCCTGGGCTGAGGGCTGGCAAAGAGGTCAGGGTAGAGACTGGCGTTTCGTCAATGGAGAGACGTTAAATGACGTCGGTCGTCGAGCGGATGAGGCCATCGACAAGTTCCTCATGCCGCACTTCAAGGCTGACTTGGAAGATGATCAACATGTCGTCGTCGTCGCGCATGGTATCTTCAATTCCGAGCTTGTTGGGGCGCTTTTGAGGAGACGTTTGGCGGATGATGGAGAAACCGTGAGATCGGGTGGAATGACGAGTACGTCCTTTCCACCCAGCACCTGAAGAGAGGATTGTCATTTCTCACTTGCCTCCTCTTGCGCTCGTCAAATCACTGGTCGTTTCCTCTTACAGATACCGGTTACCATCAAATACATATCAGCGCAATCACTCCTTCATCTTCCTCGACAGCCTCTACCGGTCCCCATGAAATCTCCTCGACTCTCTCCTCACCTCCGACCCCGCCTTCATCCGCCACCACGACCTCTCCTAACCCATCATCCATCCCTTCCGCTCCAATCCCAGTATCCACACCTACCAGTCCACCACCCAACTTGAAAGTCACTGTTCGATCCCTCAACAACACACCTCACCTGGAAGGCGTCAGACGTCAGGCTGGTGGTGGAGGAAACGAAGCCTTTGACGCCAAAGAACAGGCAAAGAGAGATGCGATTAGTGGTGGAGCGATCTAGAGCAAAGGTAGTGACACACCAGTGATTCGGTCAATCAGGTTCTTTACTTGAGGAATCGGATTGGAGAAAGCTGTTCCATTATTGGGAATTGTTCACCGCACACACACGCCCTCGGTGCCTATGTTGTATCTGGATTGTTATGCATGCTTCTGCTCTGTCTGCGAAATCGTTGATTCAAGGCTCAACACTGACCCCTCACGCTTGCTTCTCACAACTGACCTCGCCTTGCAGTGTCGACGATGACCACACGACCCAACATGCCCGAAAATGTCCGCAAAGATGGGGAAAATCCATTCATCATGCACCACGCGACCCAAACCTAACCCTCTTCAATGTCTACTCGAACTGGTCGCCGCGATCTTCTTCTTCTTGACCTTTTTAGGGATCTTGTCCTTCCTCTTTTCCCTAGCAGCTTCCTTTGTCGCTTTCTTCCTCTCCTGTTTGGCTTCACGATCTTCGTGCCTTTTCCCTCTGGGACCCTTTTCAATGAACCCTTCTCCCTTTCCTCCCTCGTCTTCACTCTCGTCTTGACTTTCATCTTGTCCTTCGTCATCATCCTCCTCCTCCTCTTCATCTTCGTTGATGACGTCACCTTGTCGATCAACACCAACGATTCCAACACCTCCAGTCCTGGCGTAAATGAGATCACCTCCTTTACCACCTTGAACCAAACCAACATCCCTTTCAGGATCGTAAACTTCGGAGAGCGTACGAGGGATGTAGGAGTTGAAGAAGATGGCTTCGTCTTGAGCGGCGTCAATCTCTTCTTGACTCTTGGGAAGGTTGGAAGACGAAGATGAAGGTTTCGTGGTGGAGACTTTCTTTTTAGGGGGAGGCTTCTGTGTGAGGGAAGAAGGAAGAGTAGGAAGAGGTATCGAGGGGGAGGAAGTAGACGTCGTTGATGGGAGGTTGGAAGAGAGATCGTTTGTCTTGAATGAATCTGGTAAGATAGTTGAATTTGGATCGATGGAGTCTGGATTTTGTTCAGGAAGGTCGTCCTCCTCTCCCTCGACAACTCCACCTGTCGCCTGATCATCTTCTTCGTCATCCTCTTCAGCACCAGCCATGGCACTTCCGATCCAATCACCCAAAACGGATTCCCATCCCTTGATTTCCGAATCAACCTCCATCAGATCAAATCTCCCGGCGTCATCGATCGGTCTCGCTCCTCTTTCTCCTCTAATCTCCTTATTCTTCTTCCCTCCTCCGCCACCAGACTTGTTATCCGTCGACAACCCAAAGTCGTCCCAAGTGATGAACTCGAACGTCCTCCTCGCACCTAAAGTTCGAACGGATCCCTTCGAAGTCTTCTTGAAGAAATCAATGACGTTTCGGATGTCGGATCGAAGGAAATCGTAAGAAGATGGATGATCGTGCTCGACGGATTGGGAAACGTCGATGATGTAAAGATGAGATTCGTGAAGGAGGATATTGTACTCGGAAAGATCGGCATGGACCAGTTTGCAACGTTGATACATGATTCTCATGATGAGGATGAGCTCGGCGTAGAGTTCAGCTAGTCGATGAGAATCGAGTTCTGACGTGGCATCTTTGAGTCTTGGCGAGGCCCTGGGGGTTTGAATATATATATATATATATTGCAGGAGAAAGAAAGGAAGTTGGGAGGGATTCAGCTTGATCAACTCTGCGAAGAGGTTATCCAAGACGATACGACTCGAAAGCTTACCATCCATCGTCATCTCCCAAGAACTCCATACACAAAACATTCTCCCTGACCTCGATCGGTCGCGGACATCGGATCCCTTCGTTTTCCAATCGCCTCAAGTTTCTCATTTCCTTTTCGGCCCACATCCTAACCATCTTCCTAGGATTTCCCTTCCCGTAACCGTTCCTGAATCGATGTTCGCCAGTGACGTATCTATCTCGGTCTTTGAAGACGAGAATGGAGGTTTTGTAGATCTTGAGGGCGAGATGAGGAGGGAGAGGAAGTGGGTTTGGATTGGAGGTTGTAGGTGCGGGCGGTTCGGTGGGAGGGAAAGCGTGGTAGACATTTGCCTGGGACCAGTCCAAAAAGGGAACAACATGATCAGACCATCAGTCGATGTGGCTTTCTTTGTTGCAAAGACATGGACAGAAGGATGTATCCTGATGAAACCAGAACAAGACGACCGATAAACTCACCTCCTTACCCGTACTGACACACCCGTTGACCTCCCTAACCAATCCTCTCTTCATCATCTTTTCCAACACAAGCCTCGTCCTTGGATCAAGGACTTGTTCTTGAGTCGCCCTATCTGCCTTATCCTTCTGGTTCGCTCTTTCACTTGCAGCCTTTCGGTTGATGCTCGGTGCGGGAGCATAAGGATCAACGTTGATCAGTCTGGAAAGGTTGGAAGGAAGTTCAGAGTGATTGGTTGAGAAGGATGGGTTGGAAGGGTCGGCAGGGGTCAGGGTCGATTGACCGGACGGAGGAGGTCGTTTAGGTCGAGGTCGGTTGAGAGCAGGAAGAGGTCGGGTAGAGGTCGAGCTGTTACTGGTGTTATTTCCATTGTTATTGTTTCCGGATGTGACTGTATGGTATTGTCTTAGCCGATTGTACTGCTTGGAGAAGTCTAGGAGAGAGAAAAATGAAGAGGACAATCAATTCAGAACGTTCCAGTCAAAAGGATCAACCAAAGATCTTACCTCGCTCAGCACCCTCCCAATCTTCATCGTTGACCTCTCCCATCCTCATCATCTCCTCTTCCTCCTCTTCGGATTCGTCCCAAACCTCATCCTCCTCTGCGTCGCCGTAGTAGAACCTTCTCTGCTCTTCCCCTTGGACGACAATCCTCGGTTGATCTGGTTGATGGTCCTGAGCAGGGGTCCTGTCCTCATCGATGAAAGTGACTCCAGGTTGTCGGGGAGCTGCGTACTCTTGGGTGGGAGGTGGGACAGTCGAGGGTGCACTGGTGGGGGGTAGAGTGGAATCGAGGTCGGTGGCCTGAGTGGCGTTAGTGGTATCGGAAGCCATAGGTCCGGGGAGGGTTCCTGCTGAGGGGTCGGAAAGAGCGAGGCTGGGGTGAGGACGAGGTTGTTGTGGAGCGACTGGGATGAAAAGTGAAGCAAGATTGTGGAGGAAAGAGTCCAAGGCAGTCTTGGGAAGGGGTTAGATGGGCACTTTCTCAAATTATAGGAAACGGTTACAGTTCGTTTTCACGGACCTTCACCCTTGTCTACTCTTCGAACGGGCCCAGCACTGTAGATCGCCTAGGATATTGACCTGGTTCTTGTCTGACCTAGAGCGCAGGGAAGGACAAGAAGCAATCGAATTGGGACGGGTAGCGAGAATGAGCTCATCGATAGTACGCGTCCTTCACTTTATTCAAGCCTCTCTGACTTTGAGTCAGTCGCCTTCACTCAACCGACTCTCAACGTCTATCCATACCCTCCACCACCCAACCATGCCACCATCAAGCCCACTCAACCCAAACTATCACTCCTCCCATCTCTCCTCCCCAGCACCCATATTCACCCTCCCCCTTCCTTCCGTCTCCACACCAACTTCCTCAGCCATTGACTACACCTACAGTTACGCCTCCTCCTCCATCCCTTCACCTTCCTTCTCGCGTCCATCCAAACCTCCACCATCAGTCTCTGCTCGTAGACCGCCGAATCATCGATCTTCACCAAGGAATCCACATCAACATTCCTCACCCAACGGTTCCATCCGTCCAAGTTCAAATCCCCATAGTAGTCCGAATGGTAGCGTCACGCCCTCAGATGGTGTGACGACGACTGTCAGTGACGTCTTGTGGAGAGAAAGGTTCAGGAAACGTTGTGACGAACGAGTAAAGAAGGATCGAGAGAAGAGACTGATTGGAAGGAGACGCGCCGGTGGGATGGACGTTGAGGATCAAGACGAGGATGTCATTTTGGGTGATGAGGAAGAGGATGATGACGAAAAGGAGGTACGTTAATCGTTTGAGCATGTGAGATAGATGGAAGAAAATTGACTCCGGCCCGGAATCTCCATACTGAAAATCCCCCCTTTTGTTGCTTTCGTCTCCTTTTCTTGGGTCAATCCAGATCTTTCGTCGTATCATGACCCATCAAAAGTCCAAAGCGATGCAAGCCGCTCGTCTTCGTCAGGCCGAACAAGGTGCTCCTCCCGATCCATCATCCCTAGATCCAATCGAATTCGATCATCTTCTCGAGGACGAAACCCTTCAACCTCCTCCACTCGAGGAACCCATCCCTGAGGATATGGATGATGAATATCCGGATGATAGTTTGTTCATGAGTGAAGCGTTCAGGATGGAGGATTATGAGGAGGAAGAATACTTTGGAAAGGCTGATTATCTAGCTCCTCGTAAGTGGATCTTTTGTGGTATCTTGATCTGCTGGGATGTCTTTCCTTCCGTTGACGGTCGTTGACTCGTTTTCCTCATCGCGTCATGTACTCTGATCTGATAGCTATCGCTTCCCCCTCATTTCCTTACCCGTTACAATCGACTCCTCCTTTGTCCCTTCCACCCTGTCCTTCGTGTGCCTCTCAACCTTTACTCGCCATCTCAACTCTACCAGAAGGCGGTCTCATCTGCTCTCTCTGCAACCAAACACTTCCCTCTCAGATCGCTGGTCGATTGGAACACGCTTGGGGTTTGCCAGGTGGTCACACTAGTTTTGGCTCGTGAGTCTCCCTTCGCTGTCCACCTTTCCATCTCAAGACGCGCGTAATTGCTCTGACTTGGAACTTGACTCTTGGTGATTGAAACGCTCATCTTTGTCTTTGGCGTTGATATGCAGGATTGATCTAGCTGAACACAAGCCTCTACTCACTTTACCGACGCCAGAAAGCGGTCTTGGCTTGATGGCGATATGCGCTTCTTCCAATTGCGAGTGGAGTTGTTCTCTCGAATGACTGAAGTTTTATATGTATATATCCTCGATGCTTCCGATCTGTCTGATGGAATGAATCAACTCATCCGTATGGGCTGACCCCCGCGAGAGTCGTCCGTCTTTCGATGCTGATCCGTCTCGAGACCCTCACTTCGACACTGACAGCTTGTCTGCATTCTGCCACTGATCGAGGTATCTGAAGGATGTAAACCATGCATCATCGATCAGACCTCATCAAAGACCTCGTCGAACATTGCCCAATCCTCTTCTTCATCCTGCCCACCACCTCCTTCATCACCACCCTTCTTACTATCGCTCGCATTCTCTGTTTCCAGACCCTTGCCTCCTCGGCTCGTCAAAGTGGCCTCCTTCTCTCCTTCGCCGCCAGAAACCAACGATACCCCACCCTGCTCCCTCGAGCCATCCTCAATCATCGCTTCCCAATCCTCCTCATCGAATCCATACTCATGCTTTGATCCTTTCTGCTGCGCTTGACTATTCCCAATCGAAGATGACTGACCCAATCCTTTACCAGATCCATGCCTAACAGTATCAGCACCAGCAGAAGCAGCTTGAGCTTCTTCCATCTCCGCCATAGCAATCATGGCGTCCATATCTTCCTCTCCTTCATCTTCCTCTTGTGGAGGTCCGCCACGACCACCAAGTCGACCACCCTGCGGTATAAAAGGAACTGCCCTCCCCTTTCCCTTACCATTCATCGCCACAACAGAGGATGACCTTGGAGCGTAGTTGATGGATCCATCTTCACCGTTAGGAGCAGACTGTCGATCCTCAGCCTCGGCAGCAGCGATGATTTCATCGATGTCAAAGTCCTCGTCATCCTCCTGACCGAACAGAGGTGGCCTCGAGCCTGATGAATGATTGACGGATGAGTTGGAGGTGGAAGCATGATTGGTCTCCCTGCTGAGGAAAGGATTCGAAGGGGATCGGGAAATCGAATCGGGTATTCGAGATATGGAGTCTGGATTGGCGGAGGGTGAAAATGGAGGCGTCGTAGGGGATGTTGGTTTCGAGTGATAATCGGGTTTAAACTGTCCCATAGCGTTCTGCGAGCGAGCATGGAATCGTTTAGCACCTCTCAGTCTCTTTGATTGGTTCGTCTAACAGATAGAGCGGGAGATGGGATTGATGGTACGTACGAGCATCCTTCGTTCCCGACAGACTTTCTCGACTTTGAGGACGGTGTCTTTGAACTTAGTTTTCGGGAACAGTTGATGGGACCAGATCTGATAATGTCCCAACAAGTTCTTGAGGTCCTCGGACTGCGGACGTCAGAGTGTCAGGAAATTACCTTGAGTTTAGGAAACGTGGGTACAGAAGGAGAAATGGGGGTCTGCGTACCTCTTTACCCTTGCCCTGAAACTTGATTTTCTTGCTGGTTTCGACAAGACGTGAGATTCCATTTTGACCAAGCAGTCTGCATGACGACAAGAACGACGTCGGATCGAAGCCGAATGAGGATAACATCGTCAGCTTTAATCGTTTCCATGGCTTGATTATCCGTCACAGACCTGAACTTACCTGTCAGCATCGATCTTTGCAATCATTCTTTTTCCCTTTCCTTTCCCAGCTTCAGTTTCACTATCGGCCTCTGGATTTTCAGCACGAGGACCACCAGTAGCAGTTCTCTCTCCTGCATTCTCCCTCCCAGCAACGATCGCGTCATCGTCGTCGTCTAGGTCATCAAACAAGCTCATCGCACTAGCAAGATTTCTTCTAGCTGGATCATCGGCGTTGATAGCTGAGCCATCGTCTGGATTACGTCGTGCGGCGTTGAATGATACTGACGCAGCAGCAGCAGGCGAACCACCGGCTGCAGAAGGCGAAGGTTGGAAGAAGAGAGGATTGTCGTTGACCGGACGAGGTGGACGAGGTGGTGTTGGTGCGTCGAAGATGTTCTCGAGAGGTACGTCGGCCATGTTGTTGAGTGAGCGGAATGTTGAGATGGTCGCGATCAAGAACGCGTCGAATTATTGAATCTCTTACGCGCTGAGGATTCTCTCGACAACGTACTTTTCGTACAGGCTATACAAATTCCTCGTATGAGCGGTCAGTCAATCAGCATTGGTGGATTTTCCCTTGCGATCATATATTCTCAGTACAGCAAATTCATCGCTTCGTTTATCCTAGTATATTTATTATACTCGAGGACGTCTCTCGATTCTATCTCGATTGAGCAAGGTTTTCATATTACACCAGGGTCTCAGACAATAGCTAACGAACAACAAGGAAGAGAAAGAAGAGGGAGAGACGGAGAGAAGTGAAATGTAGAACACATCGGGCACGTATCTAAACTCGAAGATGGACGAATGCAGAATACTGAAGGACAGCACAAGATCAACAACAAAATATAGGGAACAAAAGATGATAGAGGATTAAGCAGAGAGGGGAAATAGACAGAGTGAAGGTATGGTCGAGTGGCTGACGTTAATGATGAGATGCAAGAGATCCGGAAGGATTAGCAGGAAGTGATTCATATGGAGAGCTTCCATACAACGAATCGACGTTTGTCTTTTGAAGCGGAACAAAGAATCCCTGGGGCGAGATGAAGTCGAATTGAGGTTGCCTCAAATCTCGAGAGAAGACCCTATGGATCGATTGGGGTGCTCGACTGAAGCAATGATCTCTCGAGGGATGAGCAGGAGTGACAGGGTTGGATTCGATGTCAGAGGTTGATGAATGAGAGGAGGAAGATGATATACAGAGTATGGGCGACGCAGTGATTGTGATGGGTGTCGGAGGCTCTTTCTTGACGCGAGGAGAGATCGAGGTCGTCGAGATATGAGTCTCTTTGGAGTATAGGGAATTCGTGCTGGTAGTGGCACAAGAGGGGAGCTGGAGAGGACGAAGCCAAGGTGACGGTATGTCAGAGACGAATGTCGAGGAAGAGTCTTGCGAAGAGTGATTGGAATCAGAGTGGCTCGGTGAGTGATCGGAAGAAGGGGATTGTGGAGGGGAGGACTTTCTGGACTGGAGGGAGGTATATGGCTTCTGATCTATAGGAGGAAGAGCGAGGAATTCTCGAAGTGTGGGATTTGAGTGTGGATCTTTGGCCAAAAGGCTGGCAGTTTGCTGTTCAGCTCGTCTGTAGACAGGATGAGGTAACGTGGATTAGTCATGTCCGAGAGTGCCCTTCAACGAAGGCAAGGAGAGCTCACCTCTTCAATTCGGCGTCCAACCGCTTGCCAAGCATGCTCCCACTCCCTATGGCCGCCTCTTGGGCAGCAGGATGAGCGACAAGGAGCTCCTCGTCGGTCATTGACCATCTGAACCCACCCCGCTTCATCTCTAGAACCATTTGCTTGAGCCCTTTGATCGTGATCCGATTGGCGGGGTCAACTTGAAAGATGGATTCGAGGATTGAGTTGCATGCGGTAGAGATGGGTAAAATTGTCAAGAGGTACGAAGGATAGCGAAGATAGGCTCGAAAAGTTTCGTCGGTCAAGACTTTAGCTTCTCTGAAGGGATTGCGACAGCAGACGAGGTTGACGAGCTGTACAGATTCAACAAAATCAGCCAGTTTCCGGACAAACAAACGAAGACAAGTCGACTTACGATGACACCAAGGGCCCAAACATCGACTGGTGCAGCTTGATACGAGCCGATCGGGCCAAAGCAGCCGCCATGAGACTCTGGAGACATGTAGAACTGCGACCCGAGGCCTATGTCTGACACTGTTGTTTCCCCTGTGGCGAGCCCAAAATCCCCCAATCTGACTACCTTTCCATCATCCGAACACAAAATGTTTTCTGGCTTGAGGTCTCGATGACCTCCAATTCCTATCGAGTGACAATGCTCGACCGCTTCGACGATTTGAAGGAAGGTGTCGGTGATACGTGTGTCGTTGTCGAGAAAGATTTTCTGCTGCACGATGAGCTGAAACAAGTCGCCAGAGGGGCACCAGTCGAGAACAACGAAGACGTGGTCATGGGTTTCGACGATTTTATGCAAGGTGACGATGGAAGGATGGGATGAAGCAAGAGTGTGAAGGGCAAGTTCTCGTCGTTGGAACAGTCGAGATCTGGCTTCGAGGTGGAACGGACTGTTGAGAACCTTGACAGCTGGCATTGGTACATGGCCGGATTTATCGTTAGCTTATGAGCTGAGGGCAGGAAGGCCAAAAATCAGTGTCAGAAAGAAAAGAAAGAGGGAACTGACCAAAGAACTGTTCTTTGTCCACGGATGTTAGGTCTCGAGCTTTGTAAACGATTCCGTATGCTCCTCGTCCAGCAACCGATACAAGCTCCAATCGATCGTCATCTATCTTGAGTCCGACGAGGTTTTTGCATCGAGTGTTAGAAGGAGGCATGCTGAAACGAGCCTGGTGGAGAAATTGATCGATCGAGCACTTGGACTCTAACGCAGGGGTTGCTATAGATGACGATAGGCTGAGAATGAAGTTACGGAGGATTGTCTGACAATGGTCGATGGTGTATAAGGATGGAGGTGAGGTCGATTCGTGGATGTAATGGGGTTGCGGAAATAGCTGAATAGCGTGAAGACAATGTCGTCGTCGAGTATCACGCAATGGGCAAGGACACCGTCGCTAGGCAGCTAAAATCTATGAGGGAATTCCAAACAAGAACATTCGTCTGAATCATGAGGAGCAAGAGGTTTCAACTCGCGGCGACTCAGTCGATAACGAAATCCGTGACATCGAACGTCAGGTTTTCCCCCGTTTCTTTCTTCCGACCCAGGCGGGGCGTGCTAAAGTCGAGTCGAACAGAGTGCCGAAGACGGATACAACGTCTGGCCTTCGGCAACCAGGGATCGACGGGGACACCGGAGGACGCGGTGGGGCGAAGAAAGAGAGAAACGTCTCTTAAATTTCCAGGATGTGAGCTAAGGGATTGATCCCTTCACGTCGAGGATGATGCCGCGTCCGTTGAAGTCTCTTCGGAGATCCATGAAGATAGAATACCCCGATCTCTTCGGGAGCAGAAGCGAAGCAGATTTGGCCTCATTCGGGTAGCAAAAAACTCTCCTTGTGGCTGCCCGCGTTGAAGAAGAGGTCGATCGCGCCGTCGATGACAAGAGAGCTTTAGATCGCCCAATCAATAAACATACGGGGGTTCTGTCAAAGGAGCATGCGAAGCGAATCTATACCGGTAGGTCCCGAGGTCCATACCTGCAGACCCGACTTGCTCGGCCGGGACCATCTGCCAGACGATCATTCACCCAGGCCATACAGTAGCTCCAAGGGTTGAGCCGAGAACAATCTAAATAGATTAGTCGAGTGGGTATGGGCGAAACATGAGAGCGAAAGGAAAAGCAGGCAAGCAGTTGGTTGTTCGCTCTCGAAGTATCACAAATGAACTCATGGATACAAGCGAGTGAGCCGGCTAAGAGCAAAGGGATATAGACGGACGATGGAGAAACTATACGTCTCTCGACCAACTAATCCCTCTTCTCCTTCTGCTGCTGCTTCCATTCCTCCAAGACATCCTCAACATCGCTCTTGAGGGTGTCCTGAATGGAGGGCTCCTGCTGGCTCCATCCAACGAGCTTCTTGGCGTTTGAACTCTTACCGACGGACGTAGTTGGGGTCAAAGATCCCTTACCTCCCTCAGTTGTTCCGCCGCTCAAGGCGCCCTCGACTTCCTTCGGATCTTTGCCGATCGCTCCTGCTGCGTCGACTTCTCCCTTCTGGTAGAGGATATCTCCGATCTGTTCCGAGATCTCCGACCAGGAGAACGGCTCGTCGTTACAGGCGAAAACGTAGTGCGATTGAGGGCGGTGAGGAGGGGGAGGCTGCAGGAAAAGGAAGGTAGGGCACCGTCAGGCGGAGTAAGGCTTAAGCCATTATTCTTCAGCGAACCGCATACATACGTTGTTTGGCGAAAGAAGTAGAGCAGCAAGAGAAACGTAAAGTCGACCAAGATCTCGGACATGGACCGAGCTCCAGATGTTCTTGCCAGGGTTCACGTAGATGGCTTGCTTGGACTGAAGCGCGAACCTGGTCTGACCAGGGATCTGCTGCGATATCTGATGAATCTGTTGGGCGGAGAGACAGAGAGAATCAGTACCTGTACACGGTAAAATTGTCGAAGTCGCCGACAATGAAAGTTCGGTGCAAGGAGGGAGACGCATGTGATAGGCATAGTTGGGAATGGATGTGGACACTTACGGGGCCTTGTCCTCGACCGTAGATGGTGGAAGGAAGAACAACGTAACCAAGGAAGGAGCCTCGACCGATCGCCTCACATACCATCAAAGTGACATCACGATGGGCTCGGTCCGCTGGCATGCCCTCGATCTGATCTGTATCGGCGTCATCGTAGACAGTCTGAGAGAACAGCTGTGATGGTCAGTTTTCGGATCTTGAGATGTCCTCTGAGTCTATAGCGGACAGGTTCCACCAATTCTACGGGTATAGAGGGAGCTGGCTGTGTTGAGGAGGAGTCGGCAAAGTCAGACTGACCGGATCGAGCTCTCCGGGCTTGACGGCAGGATCAATCAATTCTCCAGTACCACTGGTATGAATCAGAACAGCCTTGGGCTGCATGCCGAACAAGATCAGCAAAGCACTCTTTGAGCACCGATCACGCGTCTTGGGACTGACCTGTTTTTTCTGAACACGATCGTGAGCAGCCGATTCCAAGCCTTCTACGATGGCCTTGTTGGATGCCATGTTGTCGCAGTCTGCGGCCGTGATGACAACATCATGTTTGGAGGCTTGTTCTTTGAGGATGTCGGTGTCGTCGAACGAAGCTGAGAAGAAAGAAAAGAATACGTGAGCCGGAGATATGCAAGCTCCGGATGTGGTGCGAGAGCCAAAGAACTGACCTTTGATGGATGTGATGTGGGAAGAGAACTTGGAGAAGATGTCGATATACCTCTCAGATCCAGGCCTATACTGAACAGTGATTTTCGACGACGGGTACTGTTCGACGACCTGGTGCAAGATCTGACCACCGATGTAGCCGGAAGCGCCGATGAGAAAGATGGAGGGTGATTCTCGAGCTGACATGTCGATGGGTCACTATAAGCGTGTGGATGTATGTGGGTATGGAGCTCGGAGGCACGGTGGAGCGAGATGAAGACGGGGAGATGGGTTCGAATTTCGATGACGCAAACAAATGTCTAACCCCTCGTTGAATTCTTCCCTTTTTTTCGCGACATATGGGCCTGCTCACAAATCACAATCAGTCCAAGCCCTCAGGGCTCTTGTTCTACAGCGAAAGTGTAGACGATCAAGCATAAGTGATATCACTCATCGACCTGGTGATACCTGTCGCTTGAGATATTGCCAGCTGGCATCAACATAAATCCCTTCCTCAAAGCGGCGAAGAGTATGGACTTCATCAGTGGGGATGATAAGAGGAGTTCCAGTCATTATGATATGCGTGTATGTCGTGATCGTGAGCGTAGAAACCAGCTTCCTTCTATCCTCCTAGCCTTTCCATCCCTCTGGTAACAGGCCTTCTCTATGTTTAGTTGCAGCTTCGAGTTTCTCATATCTCCATCCAGTCTGGAGCACGCGTGCCACTGTTGTGCTCAGAAGCCATGTCGAGCTTGAACGAAGGGACGAAGCGTTCTCCACCCTTGTCTCCTTCCTCGTACATCCAGGCGTCCCGCTCCAGTGAGCGAAGGGCTTGGAGAAGCTTCCGTCGGGATTGTTTGAGGAGATCTGCAGTGTGGAAGGAGATAAGATCGGATGATTTACACAGCGGTACAGTGGACGAACGTGAGCCAAGGACGCGGCGGGCCAAGGACGGATATGCTAGCACGTCTTCTCGCGACGCAGGATAATATGGGGTAAGATGTGGGGGCCTACCAGCGTCAGTTAGACCTTGATGCCTGTCAACCAGCACTTCTCTGCTCATCTTGACCTCGTACGGCGTCGGCTGGTCGAGAGCAAGCACATCGTCGTCCATCTTCCTTGCAAAGGCTTCGTCATCTAGCTCATCGTCGCTCTCTCCCTCTCCCTCCGCCGTGGCGACACTGCATTCTCCTTCTTCCTCCCCTTCTTCTTGATCGTCACCATCGGTCAGATAACGCGTTTCGTGATCGTGGTCAAGACTAGATCCCGAGGAGTGAGGTGAGGAGGACGCCCGAGGGTCTTCCTCTAGATGAGGGAAGGGGCGAGACACTGATCCAGCTGAAAGGAGCGAGTCGTCTTCCATGATGTCGAGGGTGTTGCGAGTGTGATGCGACTAGGCTGAATGTATGGTCAAGTAGTAGTATGGCTGTCGTCGTCGCATGTGTGGACGTTCAGGCAATCATGCGGTCTTTCGTTACAGCACCGGTTCCCTCAAATTTCAACCTTCGATATCAACCGCAACCCTCGATATCAACCGAAGCATCGAGACACTTCGTCTGTCCATATGTTAAAAGTTCCTTTCTATACGAGATTCGTGGGGTATCCTTTCTTGTTGGATGGGTTTACCTCTGTAATTCACGACTCAGCCTCCTTTCTCGCTCGCCAGATGTGTGGACGGTCTGCGAGCAGTGCATAGCCTCTGTCGGAGATCTACCATGATGCATCTGCATTACGCCGAGATAATCGAGCGTTCGGAATCGATTTTGCCTGGATCCAACAGGGTTTGCTCGGACGACGCTTCCCTCGCATACCGGTCCGGCCTTGATCGGTTAATGAGGGAGGGTCAGAAGGAAACGAAAGGGCAGACAGAGAACTGACCCCGTTCTGAAAGAGGGAAGACTCTCTTCACGTTATCTCGTCTCGTAGCTCGGATGGAGAGCATCGGGTTGGACAGTTGCCCTGGTGGAGGCCAATAGGATTCAGCAGGAACCATCAACACTGATTGGGATCCGATGGGCGAGAAAAGGGGAGGGGAGGGGAGACAGGGGAAAAGAAGCAACCGAGAGCGCCAAGGGATTTCTCGTTCGAGCCTCGTAGATCATCTGCTTCCTCTTCACGTTTCGGTACATAAACCTCCTTCTCAGGTCGATCCTAGCTGGTTTTATCTCACCCTCCACCCCACCTTCCAAGCAAATTGCCCCACATCCCCCACCTTCTCATCTCATCCTCCGCATCTCGTCCATCTTCGTCCAATCCCATCTCACCTAATGTCGTCCTACAAACTCGAAAGGTCGGACACCGACTACTCTACAGCCAAAGGTTACCATCAGCCACCGAAAAAGACGGCGACCTGGAAGTCGTCCGTCGCTGATGCTCATGCTCGTACAGTCGAAGGACTGGGAGACCGGTTTGTCTCATTACTCGATGATTTCTATCGACACAGCCACATCGCTCATTAGGATCTGTCTCGACCTCTCTTACTTGCAGACCAGATGAGCCCAAAGAAGCCCACAACTGGCGAATCTATGTCATCGCATCTGCTGTCTGCATGGGAGCTGGTATGTGCCTGGACTGTTCTCCAGCTCGAGATTGACTGCGCTCACCCGTCTTTCCGGTCCTCATTACAGTTGCCTACGGATATGATACTGGATACTTTGGAGGCATTCTCGCTCTTCCCTCATTCAAGAAGGAATTCGGTACCGACGTCATGAGCAAGGCTGAACTGTCAGCGACCAATGCCAACCTGGTTTCTCTCTTCCAAGTGAGCCTTTGCCTTGCTCCATCCCGGCTTTTGACATATCGGCTGACGACATTTTCAGGGAGGATCTTTCTTCGGAGCTGCTCTGCAGTTGCCGTTGACTACTAAGCTCGGAAGGAAGTGGTCGATCGTCATCGCCAACATCCTGTTCATCATCTCAGCCCTCATCCAAGTCTTCCCCAATAGCAAGCTGGCTCCTGTCATGGTCGGCCGATTCCTCGGTGGACTTGCTGTTGGAGTTCTGTCGCTGGTCATTCCTGGTACGTCTTCCAAGCTGACACATCCAGTATGAACAGCTGCTGACCCTTGCTGCCGATCTCACAGTCTACCTGTCCGAGACCGCCCCTGCCGGCATCCGAGGTCGTCTGGTCGGCCTCTTCGATATTGGTATCCAGATCGGAACTCTCGCCGGATTCTGGATCAACTACCTCATTCTCAAGACGATGGAAGAGAGCAGTGAGTCGCTGGAGATTGCCCTTGGACTCTCAGAGATGCCCGCTGATCATGTTGCATGGCTGGTGTACATTTACAGGGAAACAATGGCAGATCCCAACCGCTGTTCAGCTCTTCCCCGCTGCTATTCTTGGTCTAGTCATGTTCTGGATTCCCGAGTCACCCCGATGGCTTTTGGGCAAGGGCGTGAGTGTCCCTTCCCTTTTTTGCCTCCTCGTCCGCCGCTGATGAGAATGAATCCTGCCTCTCTTCAGCGAACCGAACAAGCCGAGACCAACCTTTGCCGGATGCGAAACCTCCCCCTCGATCACCCTTACATCCAGTGGGAGCTTGACCAGACCAAGGAGCAGGTCGCCGCCGAGGCTCTTGTCAGGGGCAACGACACCACCTTTACCCTCATCAAGCAGCTCTTCAAGGCTAGGGGCCACCGAATTCGGCTCTTCCTCGGTCTTATCATGCTGGTACGTCGTAGTGGAGAGAGATGAAATGATGGAGAGAGACTTACTATGCGTTTTCCCTTCCTCTACTCTCTCGTCCCACTCCACAGTTCTTCAAGACGTTCTCTGGTGTCCAGGCCGTCAACTACAACTCTCCACGTATCTTTGCTTCGCTCGGATTTGAGGGTACCTCGAACTCGCTGTGCGTTTCTACTCGCTTCTCTGCATCCGTCCTCCTACCGACCCGTCTTGGCGCCATTGTACTGACCAAGGTTCTCCCAACCCGTGCTCAGCTTTGCCACCGGTCTCTATGGCTCTGTGTATGTAACCTCTGATGGATTGTATCGCCTGATGGACAAAAGGGAAGGTGCTAACCTCGAATCTCCTTCCGTCCCCACCTTTTCTCTACCCCTCTACCTGTCGCCATTTACAGCAAGTGCATCTGTACTTTGATCTTCGGGTTCTTCGTCGTTGATCGCATCGGTCGAAGACGCCCCTTGATGGTTGGAAGTCTCGTTCTGCCCCTCTGCATGTTCTTTATCGGGGGCTACCTTGTAAGTCTCCCCCCTCTGTTCCTCTCTCTCTTCAAGATGATGACCGACCATGCTGATAATTCTCTGCTCCTTTCTTGATGATAGACTGCTGCTGGTGTCAAGCCCGCTGGTGTTGCTGTCCGACCAGGAGATTACGCTGCTATCACTGCCATCTTCCTCTATGCCGCTTGGTACTGCTTCGGATGGAACTCTGTCCCTCTCGTGAGTGACTTCTGCCATACCAGATGGGTGTTGGCCTCGAGATCTACAGGAGACTGACCTCTTCCCGTCCTGTCTTACTCTCGACAGACCCTCATCTCTGAGATCTTTACCATGCGATTCCGAGAAGTCTCGATGACCTTCTGCCTCATGTGGCAGTGGCTCTGCACCTTCGCCATCGTCCGTATCATGCCTGCTGCTCTCGACGGTATCGGAAACAGGACGTATTTCCTCGTGCGTACATGATCTCCTCATCTCGCTCCTTCTTTCCTGCCATACTGATCCTGCCTTTGTCTCCATCCTTCAGTTCGGATCCATCTTCGTCTGCGCCACTCCCTTCGTCTACTTTTTCATCCCCGAGACACGTGGACTTCCTCTCGAAGCTATGGACACTCTTTTCGGAGGTGTCGAGCGCTCTGACGTCGAGGCGGCTGTCCTGGGCTATGGTGACAAAGGGGAAAACAAGGGAACCGTCGAGCATCTTGAGTTCTCCGGTCACCACATGGAGGGAGCCGCCAACCAGGCCGTCATCAACCCACCGATGTCGACCATCGACGAGAGGAAATAACCTAGTCTCTCGGTCTGGATAGCTTATATGCTTGTTATTCTTTTCCGTTCTGCCTTACCCCTTCCTTCACGCTCCCCTCGATCTCAACATCTCCTCACTCCTAAGTCTCTAAGGTTTTACCTGCCATACTTCTGTTGTATTCCCCATCTTTGATCCGGTTTTCTTTGACCTTGCTCCGTTGTACTCGTTATGCCCTCTTCCTCGCCATTAGTTTTCTTCCGACCCCCTTTTTCTTCACTTTTCCCCCGGGTTCTATGTTGTTCTGATCCTTTGTACTTGCTTCAATTCGAGTTGTATGCCTCAATTATCATGTCATTTAGTTGTGTTCATCGTCGTATAATCGATCTCCAAGTCTCCAGAAGCTCTCCTCGGCATGAAATGAGCTTATGAGTGTTGAGCTCGAGTATCTGAGCGATCATCTCTCAGGAGAGTAGAGAAACCTCACGCTGGCGCTGCGGCGTCTGCGAGGGAGCCGTGCGGATGAGGTTGAGTGGGAGTCGAGAGATTCAGACAGGTCGAGTGTGGGACTTTTCAATTACTCTCGATCCGCGATTCAGCCAGTTCCTTTCTTCTTTCAACTTACGCACTGTGCTTGGAGAGCGCTTGTCAGCTGGCTAGAACACTTTTCAGAATGAGTTGATTGAAGACAGAACTTCAGTAACTGGATCGATCTAGAGGAGACCCGTATGTTGGTTTGCCCCTTAAATCATCCAACCTGCCAGGAAATCGTCCACTTTTCACATCGAGATCGTCCAAGGTCCCACGAGATCAGCTGCTCAGCTGACTGTTGCAAGAGCGACGTCAGCTAGATGCCTCGCTAGATTCCACTGAGAAGAGATGTGGGCGCATTGTGTAATGGAGGAGAGATGGAGTGCACTGGGGTTAGGGGTGAAACACGACACGGTAGGAATGGGGGGATGAGGCCCGGATGAGTCCTGGCGCAGATCGTCCAGAACATCTCTAAGCTTCTCTAAACCATAGGTGAGACATATCCCTGGGTATTGAGTCGATTTGTGCAAGCTGAAGGTTTGAAGTTGGAAGAAAAAGGAAATCGAGTCCTGCCTAGCAGATCGTAACGGTTGACCTCTTTGCCCTTTTTCACGTGATTTCCCCTTCGAGTGCCCATCAGTTTTCGATTGTTTATCTCCGCACTGAGTTCATATATTGAGCCTTATGGTGTATCTGCCATAACCTATGATGCAAGAGACACTTCACCATGTTTGATTGAAACCGAGCCCCGGCTATTTACGTTCCGGACTCCCCAACTTCCAACTTCTTCGAGGGTCTCAGTCTCGCCCTTACCTAGACACAATCGGTAAAGACGGAACATCTGTAGCACAACACTACGGATATGCCATCATCATCCTTCCCTTCCATCCCTCGGCCTTCAGTCCGGGTCCGCTCCGACTCCCAACCGATTCGTTTCCCTCATCCTCCAGCACTCGCGTCCCCGCCTGAAATATTTCCCTCATCGGATTCTCGCATCTTCCAGACTATCTCGTCAGGTTCCACTTGTTCCGACTCTCCATTCGCGTTCGGACATCACATCCCTCCCTGCTCCCTCCCAGGCTACGTCCTTTCGACCCACATCCTGCCATCTGCCTACCCTCGATCTTATCCACTCCACGCAACCGCCCCACCAGCGGACAAGACCGCTTGGGAGCAGTTTCCACCCGTCGCTGATACGAGTGAGACCAAGGCGAGCAGAGAGACGAGGGTCGAGCAACAAACACGAAAGATCATTTCACAGACGTTTCACTCGACCCAAGCGGATAGACAGCATCAAAGTGGAGCTCATCAGAAGCAGTCGAAGCAGTACGGGGCCGTTCAGAATGGACCCTGCCCTCAGGTGGAGAGTGTTGTACGGAGGCTCGTGAAGGATGACTGGGAGGGAAAGGGTACGAACAGAAAGCAAGAGGTCACGCTTGTTTTCGTGAGTGCATGATGCCTAGTAAAGGCCATGCTTCCATTCAGTGCGACGTTGGCTGACGTTGATGTGTTCGTTTATAGGGACATGCGAATGGACTACCGTCAGAGGTGATTCATGCGATGTTGAGTTTGCACGCGTAGTCGATTGCTGATGATCGTCGCTATCGTGCACTTCCCCTAGAATTGGCTATTGCCTCTCAAGCGTGCTATGGCTGATCTTGCCTCGTCTACCGACATCGTGGTTGTCGAGATCTGGTGCGTTGCCAATCATTCTCGTCTGACATGCAGTTTCTTTGACCTCGCAGGCAGTTGATCAGCTTTCCTGACCTGATTGACTACTAGGCTGTTCTCCTCTCCTCTCTCAGCTCCACCCTTTGACTCTCCTCTCAGCACATCATACACATGGATGGACCACGCCCGTGACATGGCGTCATTCATTTACCACTACCTGCCGCTTTCTCCCCTTCCTTCGTCGACTTCGCAAAGTCATCAAGTCGGTTCATCCCAGCTGCCCGAGTTACCATACGTCCTCTCGCGTCGAAGCAAGCCCGCTCGACGTTCGGATCTGATCGGAATCGGCCACTCTTGGTCGGGTACGGCATCCTTGCTCGCCGAGCTATTCCTTGAGCAGGCACGTCTAGCACGAGCGAATGGCAACGACAAGACGGGATGGGAGGGATATGAGGATGGGCTGTGGGACGGGCTGATGTTGATTGACCCGATGATAGTCGACCCAGAGACACCATACTATCAGCTCATCGCGATCAAGCGGGCCGAGGACGATGACAATTTGCGACTCAAAATGACGATGGGGTGAGCGGGTTCGCCTACTTGTCATCACATCTGTCTTTATCTGTCACTTCAAGCGTGTCTCTTCACTCGACTGACACATCCTGCTGCTGCCTCGTCGGCTTAACTAGACGAAGGGATGTTTGGCCGTCAAAGTAAGTTCTTGTCTCGTGCAATCATCCATCGTCTGCAGGAGAAGACAAACGCTGAAGCGTGGGTGAATTTACTCGTACCTTTCATCTGACCTTCGCCTCTTCACGACGGACTCTTGCCTTGCTCAGAGCGACCGCTAGATCTGAACTCGCCAAATCTGGCTTCTTTCGTGCTTTCCATCCCAAACAACTCGACTCATATGTCGAAGCTGGTCTTCGTCCTCTCGTCGCACCTTTAACTCCTCAAGAAGACACTCGGCAGACGCTAGCGTGTCCTCGATGGGCAGAGACCCTCATCTTTGCCGATCCAGACTTCACGCTTCCCTCAGTTTGGAGACGACTTCAATCGGGTCAACGTGTCGGACCACGTTGTCGAGCTGTTCGATGGGTCGAGGTCGGTAAAGATTGGGTGTGAGTCGTCTTATGGAATAGTCGGTCATGGAACACGCACGATACATTTGATCGCACATCCGTCTGCTGACCTTCCTCTTCTGCCAAAAAAAAACAAAACTTGCCCATTCCACACAGATCTGGTACTGCGGAAAGCCGACAGCAGCTCATTCATTTCCTCGACTCACCGTTCGAGGATCAGGGAGACATCGCAGATCCTTCCTCTTCGTCCCTCACTTGTTGGAATTCGAACGTCAGCGTCAAAAATTCTGGTCATCTACTGGTCCAGGAGCAACCGGAGGCGATGGGCTTGATTTTGGCAGATTGGCTCGGCGAGGTTTATGATCCAAGCAGGAAAAAGATGGGTGGAAAGAAACGAATGTTGAGCAAGCTGTAGGAGTATCAGAGGTTGATCGTTTGGGCTCTTTTGGCTATAGACCACTTATGTATGAGACCCCGGCCCGACCCAAGTCTTAAGGTTATCCCCGCTATAAGAAAGAGTGTCGGATCTCTACCATCCCGGGATTTGTCCATCAGGTTGCTTCTCATCATTTTCCCATACGTCGACTTCACGATCGATGAGACGAGGAACGACGCTTCATTGAGGAACCGGACGGGCGGAGATGAAAAGATTATGCATAGGGCGACGAGTCTTGCGATGGAGACGAAAAGTGAGTTACAACTGTAGGTGTGGAGGTTTGAAAGATAGAGAGTAGAGCGAAGAAATTGAAACCTAATAAAGCGTGAAGTGAAATTTGACCCGAAGAAGAAACAAGACGACAAAAACAAGCCAACAAGAAGTGATGAACGGGGGAGGGAAGAGATGACAACGAGACGACCCGGGATGACGATCACACGACTACCCATCTAGGCATCGACACGACCTCCACCGGCGATCTCGTTTCCGGCTTCCTTTTCACCGCCAGGGTGGTATCGATCACGCTCCTCGCTCTTGATAGTTTGCGATGGTGAGGAGCTCTGATCGACGGTGATGGTTGGTCGACCCTCGTGAGTGATGAGTCGCGCTTCCGGGTCGAGAGAGATGTAGTCGTATGCGAACTAGCAAGGATGCGGGGATGAGATGAATGGAATGCAGGGGACACGTAAGCAAAGAACATCTCTAGATGACTCAGATCAAGTAGAAGAGAGGAAAAAAAAAAAAAAAACTCACCTCGCCCAACTCAGCATCGTCCATACCGAGGATCTCAGTCTCCTCGTCGCACCTCAGTCGGAGGAAGGGAATGAAGTGGAATATCCAGCAGATGACGGTCGTCATGACGAAGGCGTAGCTCATACCGGCGACGCTGTCGGCGAGTTGGTAACCGAGCTGGATGTAGTGGTGGTCGATCCACCCTCGTGGGACAGGATCCGAGCCGTCGAGCGAGGCGATGGTAGCCTGAGCGAAAAAGGCTAGTAGCGGGAAAATTAAACGTGGAAGCGGGTCAGCGACAGAAACGACTGTCACGGCGAATCAGTTCGCAGCTGCTCACCAGTCAAGATGTTGCCCGCGACACCTCCGACGGCATGGGTGGCAAAGACATCGAGGGCCTCATCGATCCTGATGAGGAACTTGATCTTGGTAGCAAAATTGCAGACAATGGCTCCAACGAAACCGAAGACGAGCGAGGCAGGAGCGCCGACGTAACCCGAAGCGGGAGTGATCTGGATATGGAAGGTGGCTGAGGTCAGCCCGCAAGTCGAATGCACGTTCGAGATAGAGTGAAGCAGAGAACGTACAGCGACGAGACCGGAGACGACACCGGAGCAGAATCCGACAGCCGACCACTTCTTCTCGAGTCGATAGTCGAGGAGCATCCAAGTCAGACCCTGGCAAGGAGAAGACAAGATGTAGAGTGGTCAGCGACCGAACCAGACGTGAAATATCAAACCGATCAAACTCACTCCGACAGAAGCAGCGATGTAAGTGACAACGACGGCAGAAACAGCTTTCAAGTTGGCACTCAAGGCGGAGCCACCGTTGAAGCAAGTCCAGCCGAACCAGAGAAGGACTGTGCCAAGGATGACGTGCGAGGTCGAGTGAGGCTTGAAGGCGAGTCTGAAGGGACGAGGACGAGCGGGTCAGTTCTCGCACTTCACGAGGGATTGGCTTCGAGTTGAAGACCTTACCTTTCAGTTCCGTATCCACGTCGCTTTCCGAGGTAGCAAGCGATGGCGAGAGAGGCAGTTCCGGACGAAATGTGGACGGGAGTTCCACCAGCAAAATCGAGACCCCCGAGGATGAACGACCAACCGCTCGAGTTCCACGTCCAGCAGGCTGTCAAGATGACGAGGGAGGATGACTACGACTGAGCAAAGGATACGTTCAGACGCATCAACGTCACGACTCACCGATCGGGTCGTAGACGAGAGTCGTCCAGACAAAGATGAAGACCAGCAGAGGCCCAATCCTGCATCTCTCGGCCACACCACCAATCATGATGACCGAGGTGATGGCGGCGAAGGTCGACTGGTCTATGAGTGGAGGGCATGCACCATCGTGATCAGTGGATGTCCCGCGTCAAAATCGAAGAAGAGAGGAGATGGCTCGCTCGCTCGATTGCGTGAGACGTACAGATCATGTAGAGAGAAGCAGGGATGGCGACACCTCCGATCGATGGCGCATCGAGAACGTTTCGGAGAGCAAAGTACTTGAGGTTACCGATGAAGTGGTTGGTGGCAGTGTCACTGAATGATAGGGAATATCCCCAGAAGAACTGAGAAGGAGATGCAAAGTCTGTCTCAGCGATCGATCAAGTATGGGATGAGGCATAACAAGCGAACAAGGTGAAACAACAAACCCATTGGAATATGGTCACCGAAACGGCAGCCATCGAGAGGAAAAGCATACTGAGGGCGTTCTTCCTTCGGAGAAGACCCGAGTAGAAGAACCCGACACCAAACGACATGATGAGGACTAGCGGCGTGCTCATGAGGATGAAGGCCATATCGCCCAGGTTGTAGACGGTGTTATCATACTGCATGGCGATAAGCCGATGGTGGAACGGGTGGATGGTTTCGTGAGTACATAGTCATCAAGAAGCAGGGTTGAGACCAAGAACTCACGCCATGGGCGATGATGTTGTCTGGAGGGCGATGGGCAAGCGAAGGAGGCAGAAGGGTCGAGCGAGATGATAGTGCGAGACAGAGGGAATCACGCGCCGAGAGATTCGAGTGTCAATTTCGTCGCACGACTCGAACATCAAACGACCGAGATGGTGAGGGTTCTCACTGCTTGCATCGAAACCAATGTCGACCTGGATGGGTAGACAACGCAGAGAGGGAGATGTGGTGCTGTGAGCAGGAAAGTCGAGGGAGAGATAAGGTCCCCGGGAGACAAGGGACTCACTTGAGCCATGTTGAGTGGGTGATGAGGGTGACGGAGGGGAAGAACAGTCGAGAGCAGGGGCGGGCAGGGGTGGTGTACTGGGTTGAGGGAGGGAGAGGGAGGGGAGGAAAAAGAACGGGGATGTAACAGGTGGTCGTTGGGATCCGTCAGGGAGGGAGAGGGAAACGAGGGGTTAAAGGAGAGATCAAGAGACGGAGTCTTTTGCAAATGCCAGATTGCCTTATCTCTTCCAAAGATCTGCAAAGCCCTCTCGGCACATCTTTACCGACATTAAAACTTCCGATCGTATATGCAACATGTGGACGAAGGAAAAGCTCGAGAGTTATCCAGAGGCATCGTGAAAGGAAGAAAAGGGATGAAAAAACAAGGGGTCGAGCGACTCCTGCTCTTGTTCCTGCTCTTCACTTTTCCAGCCATCCCAAGTCTTGGGGCTTGGGCGGACTTGATCAGTCCGTGAGCCTTAAGAATATCAGTCCGGGAGCCTTGAGAATAAGGCTTGCGTCCTCTTGGGATCTTTGACGAGGAATCGGAAACTCGGAGCGTCGAAAGCCTTATCTACGCAGTCGAAGGAGTCGATTGTTGAGTCCCTCTTCCGGAAGGGAAGAGTGGTGAAGAAAAAAATTACCTAGATAGCTGTGGCTAGAAGCGAGCATACTTTCCGTGCTAGACACCGATGGCTCTAATATCCTCAATAAGGAAGAAAAAGGGATACCAAAATGAGAGAACGAGGAGGGAAAGAGGAGGGAAAGAAAGAACGTCACCCTCCCAAACCCTTGGCTTTCGGTCCTCCCAAACGTCCATCAAGTCCCGTCTCCTCCTCCTTCCCTCTCAATCCGTCGTCCACACCCCAATCGACTACCTCTAACGACACCACCATCACCATGACAACCATCCTCAGCAACAACGCTGATAGATCTCGCTCTCGTTCTCGAGGTCGAGAGCCAATGATGAGCACAGGAAGGGGAGGAGCAGGCAACATCAGGACCGCAAGCGAATCCCGAACCGTAAGTTCCCTCTCGCCGCATCCTCGATTCCATGCCTCTTGATTGGTATCAGCACTACGGCCTTAGTCTCGATAAAGACCAAGAAGAGCTGCCTGCGTGTCAGTCCAGTGTCAGACCGACGCTCTACTGAGAGCAAAGTGATCGCGGATGAAACGCCGGATCTTCTTATCAGCGATATGATATCCCTCTACCCTCCCTGGCTCCGTTTAATGGGCCCATCCTCTCTCCGTTAATTCATCGCTACATGCCTCATATCGTGATGAACTGAGGGCTGACTTGACTCACCTCTACAATTATTCTTTTCCTTCTCTCAATCACCTTTTCCCCATCTTTCATCCTCGTCTCGCTTTCGTTCGCCGTCCAACCGACCACCTTCTTTCCGCTGGTGTAGCGAGAAGATGCCCAGCACTTTGTTCTCGGTGCTGAACGTGGTCGTACCGCCGCTCCTCCCCTCAATACCAACCCCTCCGGTCTGACCCACTCGGGTAAGCGTCACTCTTCTTCCCCTCTTTCCCCCCCTTCACGGACTCATGAACATCTCGGATCTCACCCGCTCTCTCCATCATTTCTCATAGGCCGAGGTGGAGCTGGCAACATCCGATCCCCATCCCGTGATCCTGCACGCGACGCCGCAGATGACGCATATGAGGCTCAAGTCATCCGGGAGCGACGACTTCAAGAAGTGGGACTCGCTCACTCTACCGGTCGAGGTGGTGTTGGCAACATTTCTTCCTCCCGATCCCGTTCCCGTTCCGCTACAGGCAGGCGGACCGTCGAGAACGGAGCTGGCGTTGAGGGATCGCCGGACTACATTGCTTCGGGTAGAGGAGGTTGGGGAAACATGCATTCCGGAGAGGATGAAGACAGGGAAAGATTGAGGAGGCTGGATGAGGAGGACGATAGGGTCAGGCAGAACTACGATGAGAGGAGCGGAGATCGATACGTCAGCACCGGCAAAGGTTCGTGTCCTTCTCTCATCATACCACGTCCATACCACGTCCATCCTGAAAGCTGACTCAAGTTTGACTCGCTTGCAAACGATCTCATAGGAGGTGCAGGCAACATCCACAATATGAATCATCACCAGTCTACCGCTTCGGTCGACACTCAGGATACCGTGGCCGAGTTCAAGCAAACCCAGCATCAGGCTGGAAGGAGCACAGGTGAGCGTTGATGAAGAAGATCACTATCTGCTGTGGGACTCTGCTCTCCAGTGCTGACCTCATCATCTGCTCCTACCCAATCGTGTCTCCCTTGAACCCCCAAATCAGGTCGAGGCGGAGCTGGCAACTACACCGCTGCAGGGAACGCCGAGGACGAAAGACGAGGTCGAGCCAGCGGAAGCGAATCAAAGGGACCCCTCGAGACCGTGAAGGACATCTTCCGAGGGGTAAGCAGATCAAAGAGTCGAGAGACAAGACGATCTTGAACGAAACAATACCGATTTGGTGTGATTCGTACCAAGAACGGAGGTTGGTCGGTTCAGCTGCTATTGAGATAGATCGATGGTGAAGGTTGTGTGGGTGGGGAAAGGATCCTGAGGCTCTTTGTTCCGTCGCAAAATTTGGACTTGGTCAAAGATAACAAGATAACAACCAGGAATCTGATCTTAGGTTGCTTTCCTCTTTCCCCCCCCCCCCCCCTCTCAATTCCTTCTCTCCGTCTCGACAGATTCTCTACTAGGTAACATTGACTTCCGACCATCACTCTATCCTCGCTCTCGGTGAATCCCCTGTTCTCCCGTCCTCTCTCGGCTTCCTTTGGCGTATGCTCTTACTTTCTCTTCATCTTCCATTCTCCCTCTCTCTCTCTCTCGAACAACTCCACCCTTTCAAATCCCCCTCTTCCCTCACCCCTAATCAAGATGTTGTCTGTTCACCTTCTTTTCTCCTTTGTCGTCCTTTGTAATCCCCTTCCCACCTCTTTGTGTCATCTCATCTTTCCTTTTTTTTCATCTTTTTTTTCCCTTCTCTATTCTATCATCTTTCGTTCCCCCCCCCCCCCCCCTCCCTTGCTTCTTCTTACTTGGCTCGTTCTCTGATGATTTCTTGACCCTGAACAAAAAAAAAAATCTTCTCGCTTCTTTTCTTGGACCGAAACAAAAAGAGAGGAAAGGAAAAGACTCGATTTCCTCTTGAATCAACAAGTACGGTAAGAAATAGAGAGAAATTTGAATGAGAAGAAGAAGAAGAGAGGAAAAGAAAGCAAGGGTGGGTCTGTTTTGTACAACGGTGGCAGGAAGGGAATCGAGAAGAGGAGAAAGCAAGATGGAAGAAGGGGGGGGGGG